>LR991082.1:32002500-32455000 GCA_905163515.2 Lymantria monacha | reverse complement strand
GTCTTAGGTCTGAGTGTTGAAAACCAGTTCTTTTTGACATTAATGAAGTTGAGGAGAAATAAGGAAGACTATGAGCTATGCCGTTTTTTTTTGATGCAAGTCCCTGTATTGTATCAAACATATTTATTACATGAATTAACTTTTTGCATCAAATGTCATCAATGTTGAATATTTGATAGCCTGATAGGGAATCAATGGATTTCTACATGCCTGAAGGATTTAAAAATATTACCCTTCTACTAGTCATTGTAGATTGTACGGAAATACCTATACAACGATCTGTTAATCCAGCTACCCAAAGAGCCGCATGGAGTTCATACAAGAACCATTCTACTGTTAAGTATGAAGTAGGTGATGCTCACCAAGTGGCCTTATATCACATTGTTCTGATGCATATGCTGGAAGTACCAGTGATAGGCAAATTGTAGAAAGAAGTGAACTTTATCGATAATGTGAAAAAGGAGACAGTATTATGGCTGACCAAGGATTTAACGTGCAAGACTTATTTGCTCATAAAGGTTCTGTTGCTGTAAATGTACCTTCATTTTTTAAGAGAATAAGTCAGTTGCCTGGTATGACCGTTGTAGCAGATCGGAAACTTTCTTCAAAGAGAATACAAATCGTACATGTTATAGGTTTAACTATAACCTATTGTATATTGCTCAATCCTGTGAATATTATGTTCCTCTCATGTCAAAAACATATTTTGTATATGTTATGACATGTAACTTCCATGAAAATATTGTTAAAAGTGCAGCATAACTTCTTCCACTCTCTATTTTTTAACTTTAATAAAGTTTTCATTTACTATTTTTGTATTTATTTAAAACAATTTTTATAAAGTAAATAAACTCATCAAAGTAAACTCATTTATTAATCAATAATTTAACAATCATATGTGGGTATTGCTTAACATTTAAATTATTTATAGAAACATTTGAGATACCTACTTTAAACTTTAACAAACAGATGTAAATATCGCTTAATACTAAAATTATTTAAAGAAACAATTGTCATACATTTTACTTTAAAAACCACATAAGTATTGCTTTTTATTAAAATAATTTTTTTTTTTCCTTCTTTGGCGTACGCAGTTTGCGTATAGCCACAAACAAAGGTAAGGAAACAGGATATATTAGGAGTTAATTTTGGAACGAGGAATTTAGGAAAAGATCAGAAGGAAATAATAGATACATAATTAGATATAGGTATACTCATACTTTAATATCATTACGATTAATAAATATGTTTAATGAGTGATAAATATGGAAATTGTTGCTAATAATATAGGAATAGAAGATGGTAAAGGAATGTTATATGTATTCATAGTTTCATAAATGATGGTATTATCATGGAGAGGACAGGAAAGGAAAATATGATTTAAATCACCATCATCGATACCACACTCGCATTTCTCAGACTGTACTAAGTGTAGTCTGGCAAGATGAACAGGTGTGCAAACATGTCCCAGTCTCATGCGTATAATACAGCTCGTAACTCTCTTACAGAATTTCATCCTGGAGAACCAGGGATACCGAGGAATATCGTGTTGAATGCGATAGTAATGTCTACCTTTATGTGCGCAACTTTTGGTATATATCTCCTGCCATGACTTTCTTAGAAATACATTGGCAAGAGATACCACATCCTGACTAAAGTTTTTATATGGGAATATATCACCATCTCTGATAGCCTCGTTTGCAAGCCGGTCAGCTATTACATTCCCAGAGATGTTGCAGTGACTGGGAATCCAAGCGAAAGAAATGAAATATCCTAAATCTGTACATTTTGATAGTAAATGTCTAATGTCAATAATTAAAGGAAATATAATTCTACTACTAAATGGATACCTATGAAGCGCCTGTAAAGCACTTTTGGAATCAGTAAAGATAACAGTCTTATGAAGCTTAGCCAATAAAATATATTCCACTGCTTTATAAAGCCCGAAGCACTCCCCAGTATAAACTGAAGATTCAGGAGTAAGTTTGATTTTCTGTATGATATTATATTGTGAATGAAATACACCAACTCCAACATTACCCCGAGATGAATGTTTAGATGAATCTGTGTATATACACATACCATACATACCGACCTTCCGTGCCAGTGTTCCGTGCCTGCGTAGGAATCGAACCCATAGGATTCGATTCCTACGCAGGACAAACTTTATGCGATACACAGTGTTGTTCAGAGTCTGGGTGTAATATCTCTGCGTTAATTGCATTTTGTTAAGTTCCCCGCAATTCAAGAATTATTTCCTTAATGCAAGGTGGTGTATTGAAAATAAAAAATAAAAATTGCCATCGGAAACCACATTAAAACTTGCACGTATTTTTTCATCTGGGCGAGTACCGTAAATACCAGATTAGATGGTGTCACCAGGTCCAAAGTCCCGAATTCTATTCGCGTTGCGTAAGTTTCAATCCATCAGTTTATTCTTGTTTCACATTCATTCTTATCTTTTTTTCTATTTTAGCATAAATACACGAAGAAAAACAGAAGTAACTCATCAGGCTATCTATTCATAGAAATAGTTTTTTTTTTTTGGCGTCTGTCTATGGAATGGTCACACCCGCCACGCTAAAGAAAGAGGCTCTAGCTCATTAGTGGGACTTAAAAGAAAAAGAACCGACCATGGTCAGTGGCGTAGCTAAGGGGGGGGCGGCGGGGGCGGTCCGCACCGGCTGTCACCCCTCGGTGGGTGAATATCAGGTCTATAACTACCACTTATAAAAAACCGTAAAACTGTGGTAGTTTGCATAACCGCCACTAATAAAATAATTTATATATAAATTATGTAGATGCCTACTTTCAGTGTACACACAATCGGTGATGATTCCCCCAATATATATATATATATATATATATATATATATATATATATATATATATATATCCACGCTTCACGCATAACTGTCGCTAGTCAGGAGTCAGGGGATTCCCTGGATTGCAGAGATATAGAGATTGCTCGTCACCAATGGGCTTGGGGAATTTCTTTTGTTTCCGACCGCATTCATTTCCACATTTCTTTTTCTTTCGTGACCGTGTATTTAATGCAAAGTATTTATTATTCAGTTATTATAAACCATAATTCTGCCTACCCTGCAAGGGATATGGCGTGATGATATGTATGTATAATTTTGGTATAAAAAATGGTTTCAAAAGAGATAATATAGCCGATTCTTGAAAAGAAAACGAGGTATTTGAGTGAAGTATTTTTTTACTCACTTCGCAACCTTGAGACCTCCGTAGAATCACCGTGTATTTGTTCCATTTGTACACGATGGATCCGCATGTTACCACTACTTGTACTGTGGAAACACGGTGGCAAAATGGAACAATTTCTTCTGTCTTTGTAAACAAATTTCTTAAAATTACGTTGTCTCAGAGAGCCAGGATTCGAAACCACGACCGTTCATTTTAACGGGTAATCAAAATTAGATTCGTCTACCCTAACGCCACAGGAACATAATGCCACAGGAACATTATGTAAGAAAACGAAATTGGTGACTATTTGATGCAAATTAATTTTTAGTATAAAGTGAGTAAGATGTTATTGTTTTGACCGTTACGTATTAGAATTTGGTTGGCATCACTTTTTCACTTTATTATTTTGTTGTACAGAAATATTGATGAATTATGTCTATATTTTAACTGTTTAAGATTTTTTGGTTTTATTTGTTATTTCATTGTACACGTTAAGTTAAATATAACTTTAAATATAATATAACGATAAAAAATAAATATAACGTTAAAAAAACTACGTATAAACAATAGTTTATACGTAGTTTTTAATTGTCACGGGACATTCACTCAGATTTTCTTTTCAAACTAACTTGTTTCATTATCTATTATATATTATCTATTATATTGTATTATTATGTTTTGATGTAAACGCCGTGGGTGCAGCGAAAAACTACTGTGGACACACGGTGGAAAAATGGAACAAATCCACCGTGGAAACTGCACAGATTACACGGTGTTTCCACAAACACAGTGTTTCCACGGTGGTCTCAAGGTTGCGAGGGTTAGTAGTTAAAAATGCGTGTCGCACTCGGGGACTGCCGCGGTAAAGCTATTGCATAGCATTTTTTATCAACTTATGCAATTATAATTATTTATTTATTTTTTATTTATGCAGTATTTTTTTTTATATAAATCAAGTTTTTTTTCTTTGATATTAATTCAAGTTACACCTATTTATTAAAACTACTACTTTATTAAAACATTTAAAGTACACGTTTTTAAACTGTTTTATTTATAATATTATTAAATTATTATAAATAAATTTTGCAAAAATAAATTGCAAAAAGAGTTTAACGGTGGTGAGATTTGAACCCACGCCTACGGTGCCTAAAACGGGGTACGTCGCTCAAGGAGAGGGTACCCCTAAGGCGGTATTTCGTAGCGCCGGCCACTGACGACAAGTTCACGCTGCTCGATGGCCGATCCAACGACGAAAGTGAGGTTCACGGGTGGGTTACGGGTGTGCGTGCTTACGCCCCTTTGTCGCCCCGGACGGAGTGGTGCGAGGAGTGCGCCGACCGTAGCCCATCCCCAAAAAAAGGGGGTGATATATAAAAAATGGAGTGTCACCTAAAAAATAGGGGTGTCACCTAAAAATAGGAGTGCCACCTAAAAAAGGGTACCACCTACGATATCCGCCCCGGGTGCCACCCATGCTAGCTACGCCACTGACCATGGTACATAGTTGCAATGAATGTTAAGAATTAAATTATTCAATACAATTAAATTTTTCACTCTTGTAAAATATGATATTTTAAAATATGATAGCTTCAATACCTACCTACTTGTATTACGGTCTATCGGTCTGCGTAAAACTTCAAAGTAGGTACAATATACATAGGTAGGTATATATATATATTATACCTAGGTAGTTGCTGGGCGCGAGCGGGACGGTAGGCAGTTATTTTGGCGGGATTTATTATTAGGTATTTCATTATTTATTTCTAAAATATGAAATTATGAACCAGTCTCGTATTGACTGTCATGTGTCCGTGACTGACAGATATTTGTTTAATCGGTTTACTAATTAAACTGTTGTATTGTAACTTTTTGTTTTTCTTCTTAATTTTGTGTTCTTTTTATTATAATAATACCTAATGCGTAATACCTAAACGTTTATAGTGCTCATGAATACGGCAATATGCTAATGTGCCTTGGAGAAGCTCGCGGGAATGCCTCGTGTGCATTCCAAATTTACCGAGAGCGATTTCCGACCGCTCGACATCCAACTGACTCCCGTTTGATAACGGCAGCATTTCAAAAAGTTTTGGAAAATCGACCAATAGCATCGGGAGGCGGAAATCCAACGAGTTTTTAGTCTGAGGAGCGCATTTTAGATGTCGCTCACCAGAATCCAAACCACGAAGTGTCGCTATGCTGTTACCGCATCGGGATAGAACAAGTGTGTCACACTGAACAGTACATAAGGTACTAAAGCGTAATCGAATACGCCCATACAAACTGCACAAAGTACAAGCTTTAGTAGTCGGATATCACGACCACCGGCGAGCGTTCTGCCGCTGGATATTAGAACAGCAATAAAATTTGCCTGGTTTCATTGAGCACGTGATCTGGACGGACGAGTCGACACTTACCAGAAACTGACTGTGGATCAGAAGGAATACACACATTTATGCCGAGATGAATCCGCATGCGGTTCGTGTGACATCAAACCCGATGGTCAGCTAACGTATGGGCGAGATCTGTCCGTGAGCGTCTCACCGAGCTCTTTGATAATCGCTGTATGGGTAGACTAGGACCTCACGCTTGGCCCCCTCGCTCGCCCGACCTCACCCCGATGGACTTCTTTCTATGGGGATATGTCAAAGAAAGAGTTTTTAATAGTGAGTGTAATAATGCTAACGAAATGCGACAAAGGATCGTGGATGTTTTTGACAAATTACGTGCGGACTGTATCGAAGACCCCACAATGACGACTTTCCTGCATGAGGAGACGCAACGGCGAGCACAAATCTGCCTCGAAATGAATGGGGCACAATTTGAGCCACATCTCATAAGGCCGCGGAGGATTTAGGTAAGTAGATAGTTAGTTAGTTTAGTCGTACTTTTTATTAAATTAGTTCTGAACGAATAGGTATTTTTTTAATATTGAAATTATAGTGAATTTTATTGTTATTAGAACCGATTACGTTAATAATTATTGTAACGTTAATCAGTATTGATATACATACATGGAAGGAGTTCGCAAGTATGTAAGGCGCGTACCTAGACGCATGATACCTACAAACGTCTAGCGGGGCGCGGGTTTATTGAACTCTCTCACATGTGATATTGAAATTTGAATACATTGCGTATTTTCTCATCTGAGTAAATTTACGTATTTTTCAAGGAATTATCGTTAAGCACTGTCTTAATATGATAGAGTGTAGAAAATCGAGAAAATGGAAAAAAAGTTTTTTTTCATCCTAATCGATTTTTTTTCTAGCCTATCATTACAAGTAGGACTAGGAGAGTCACCTGTCTTTGTTTTCGGGAGCGGTCCCCTTCCACCCTGTATGGAGTGGGGTGATGAAATGGTGTTAGAATTTATACACCATTATGAAGCGGAACCCATGAAGGGATCCAAAAATATCATTATGTAATTATTACCTTAATATAGCTGTAATAGTAAAGCAATTCGTCATCCATAGTTAAATGCATGAAAATGATTTCGGCCATCTTTAATTATTGCACGATACTTCGTGTAAAATACCGAAGTCGCTAATGTGACCACAGTTTTATCGCGATAATTTTTAGTGTACCAAACGTACGAAGCTTCGCCACAAATTACTTCGGGACGATACACGCAGGTGCGGCCCTAGCATTAGAAATAGAGACACAATGCCGAGCCAAACAAAAACGTCTAATAACATAACACCTTATGCATGACATTTTGGTCATATTTATCAGTATGCATATCAATAAATTCTGTTATGTTATTAATAATAATAATACTCACTTAAAATAATGTAAAAAACTAGACTAACGAAAAGAGAACCATGGCTCCATTTTGTGAATTGTGTGGCCATTTATTTCGGTTCACTTTTCTTTTCTCTTATCTTGTTGTAGTACAATACATAGCCGTTTCATTATTGTAGGGATAACAACAACACTTCAATATCATAAAAGTAGGTAATCAAATCAAATAAAAAAAGGGCGCGCATGGCTAGCAGGTGCCTCTATCGGTCAAATTCGGCAATACAAGCGTCATTCTTTCATTTCATTTTGTTTGACTGATATTGTTGGTAAACTTAATCACAAAGTATTTTGCATTTTGAAATGAATATTAAAAATGCAAAATACCTCTCGAAAGGTATTTCAAATAAAATACAAAATGCTTTTTACTAAAAAGCATTTAAATGCAAAATACAAAATAGGTATTTTGCATTTTGTATTTGCATTTTAAATAGAAGTATTTCAAATAAATCGCATCTGTGATCATAGATCATTATTTACTATGTTCTATACCAAAAGTATGAGTCAATAAGTCTTAACCGGAACAAAACTAAATTATATTTCGCATTAAATACTTTATAAATAAAATATACAAATAAAAACATTACGGATTACTATCGTTATTTTTTACAAAATATTTTGATGGGGTTTTCTAATTTATTGGGTAATTTTAGGGGATTTTGACTTTTGTGTGGGAAAAAATATTTAAAGAGATCACTCTCGAATGCATGGGATTTAACATGCTCGTCTGATATTTTGAGATTAATTATGCATAAAATAAGAAATAAACCAAGTTATGTTTATATTAGGTTATTTTAATTTTATAAAATAAATAATTTATATTCTTTAAATTTCAGGTAAAAAACTGTGTAAGAGTTTTTAGCCAGACTGTATCTGCTGCTTTGACATATACTTCACAATTTTGTAAGCAACACTTTAAGTCACCTACATCATAGTATTTATAACTGTTCAACAGCTATATATTAATTAAAATATTTTATTTTTTTAGCACACTATGCCGATGGATGTCCTGTCAGTAATACGTTAGCGAACACAGCAGAAACTGTATTATTCCTCGACCAACTTTTTGATAGTGTCAATGGAGCTACATTACTTAGCAAAAAAAATAGAGGAAAACGATTACGTACAGCTGTAACAGTGAATTCGCCTCATCATACGTTTTGGAAAGATGCGTTAAATCGTTTAGAGAAAATGAAGTTTGTAGATGTATTAGGGAGAGAAAAGACGGTGCCCTCTATACAAAATTTTATTATTACAATAAAAAGTTACATGAGACTGTGGCAAAATTTGAAAACTTATGGTATTAAAATAATGAGACCCAGATATTTCAATTCAGACCCAATAGAAAATTTTTTTGGTCAAGTCAGAGTATTTACCGTACGCAATTACCGTAATAATAATCCAAATTGCCACAGCTTCTCCTGCACTTTCAAATCATTATTGATAACCAAAACCATAAAATTTCATAATGAATCATTTAACTGTGAAGATGACCCAGCCAAAGAAATCATTAATATTAAATGTTTATTTAATGATAATGATACTGCGCCAAGTCATCAAGATACACAAATGATTGTAGAACAGGCTCGTCGTGAACGCTTAAATGTCCATTCTAGGGCTTATACTGCAGGATGGGTAGTACGGCAAATTTTCAAAAAAGGCCAAATTAATTGTAGTGAGTGTACTAGTAATTTAACAACTTATGAGTCTAACATTCATGACTGGATAAATTATAGAGAATTTACGGCCGTACGAAAATTAAGTTACCCATCCGAAGGTGCAGTAAGGTGCTTCGGGACAATTGTAACCGAAACAAATGAATATTTGGAAATAAATGCACATCATAATAATATATCAATCAAAATAATCAATAATATATTATCCAAATATTCATTTGATTTCGTCAACTGTCCCGAACACCGAGAAATTATCCTGAATCATTTTGTATCAGTAACTGTAAGGTTTACAATAATGAATTGGTGCAGCACAATTAATAAAATTTTAAAGGGCACTGACATCTTTCGGTTACGTAATGCCAACTTACCAGCGATGCAGAAAAAAGCGCTTAACAAATATATGAAAAGCAAAATAAAGAAAAGATTTAATTAATATATTGTTTTATTTAGCTTATTAGAAAAAATAACCACCTATGAAAATTGCAATAAATATAAATTGACAGGTATTGCATTCGACCATATATATATATATATATATATATATGTGTACGTTTATATATATATATATATACAGGGTGTCCCAAAATTCAACGATAAGCTGGCACCAGCAGGTGGACCTACATATGACTACTCGAGAACAGAAAAGAAAAAAATTCTACCTTGATTTTTTTTTTCATTACGACAAAAAAACCAAAATCTCTAAAAATGGACATCCTTTATTATATTATTAAGTGCTATTGCTACAGTTTTACAAGTAATTCTGTGATTTTTTTTGTATTGGCAAGGTAAGTAGCACTGCTATCGATCACAATCATTAAAAATTCCAGAATATTTATAGTTTTTACACAAAAATCAATCAAAACTATGTTTTTTTCATAAATTATGTAAGATTTTGACTTTCAGCTCACTTTCACTCATCATAGTGAAAAAAAAAAGTATGGACGCTACTGTGGCAAATAGTATTAAAAATTGGCGCACCTAACTACAATTCTAAAATGGTATAACATTCTAGACAAACTAGCCACAAAAATATACTTAGGTGTACTATTTCAAAATAACAACCATATTTCGAAAATTGTTAGTGTTGATAGTAATCACTTTTACTATGTAGCCAAAATGTTTTTTTAGCAAGTTCTCAGAATTTTAATGAGACATGTGCGTAGTCCATAAGTCCATAAAATAAGTTAGACAGAGATAGAGAGATTATACGTTAGAGGGAGATAGATAGATGCTAATTGTTTAGTAACATTAATGCAGGTGGAGAAGTAATTAATGTCCTCAGCAGCACAGCAAGTCAGTATGCTCTACTTCTTTGTTTACTGCACACCGTTCTGTTTTAATTAAAGTGGCTCTGGTACTGACGACTTTTGGATTGAATTAAGTGACCTGGAAATTGACCTGACTTGGCATTATTTTAGACTGTGATTTTGTGTTTTTTTTAAAGAAGTTTTGCCTTATTTTCAAGTGTTTAGCATTCATCATGCCGCTACCATACACAGCGTTAGAATACGCTAATATGCACCTAATTTATGGAGAATGCCGATGCAATGCCAACACTGCTAGCAGATTATATCGAGCAAGTTACCCTAATCTTCAAAGGTATCCGGATTATCGCGTATTTATTAACGTGTATCAAGCTTTTTCGGAGGGTCGTATACCATCTGACAGGCGAAACGCTGGAAAACCTAGATCGGAACACGATGAAGAAGTTCTCAATGAAATAGAAAACGATTCAACTACCTCTGTACGTGCTGTACAAGCAGCAACGGGAATCCCAAAAAGTACTGCACATAGAATTTTAAAACGTCACGTCCTCGTGATGAAACAACCTGCAAGAAAGATGGATATTTAAATCTTCACAATCTTCATAGCTGGAACAATGAAAATCTGCACCTGGTGAGAGAAGACAATCCCAATACCAATTTAAGGTTAACCTATGGACTGGCATAATAAATGGCAAAGTGATAGGGCCCTTTGAGTTACAAGGAAACATAGATGGCAATAGTTATTTAAACTTCTTACAAAATGAGTTGCCAGGATTATTAGAAGATGTGCCCTTAAGTGATTTGCAAACCATGTGGTTTCAAAACGATGGTTGCCCAGCTCACTATGCCCGTCCTGTGCGAGAGTACTTAGACCAAGAGTACCCAGGGCGTTTGATCGGGCGACTTGGTCCTATCTTGTGGCCACCCCGTTCACCCGATCTAAATCCCCTGGACTTTTTCTATTGGGGTTGTCTAAAGGACAGAGTCTGCACAAAACCGATTGCAACCTTGGACGAGCTTCGCCATAAAATAATTCAGACTGTGGAGCTACGGACTACGCACATGTCTCATTCAAATTCTGGGAACTTGCTACAAAAACATTTTGGCTACTTAGTAAGAGTGATTACTATCAACACTAACAATTTTCGAAATATGGTTGTTATTTTGAAATAGTACACCTAAGTATATTTTTGTGGCTAGTTTGCCTTGAATGTTATACCATTTTAGAATTGTAGTTAGTTGCGCCAATTTTTGATACTATTTGTCACAGTAGTGTCCATACTTTTTTTTTTCACTATGATGAGTGAAAGTGAACTGAAAGTCAAAATCTTACATAATTTATGAAAAAAACATAGTTTTGATTGATTTTTGTGTAAAAACTATAGATATTCTGGAATTTTTAATGGTTGTGATCGATAGTAGTGCTACTTACCTTGTCAATACAAAAAAAATCACAGAATTACTTGTAAAACTGTAGCAATAGCACTTAATAATATAATAAAGGATGTCCATTTTTAAAGATTTTGGTTTTTTTGTCGTAATGAAAAAAAAAATCAAGGTAGAATTTTTTTCTTTTCTGTTCTCGAGTAGTCATATGTAGGTCCACCTGCTGGTGCCAGCTTATCGTTGAATTTTGGGACACCCTGTATATAGACAGGCTGTAGCGATGCAATTTCCTTTGCTAATGTGACGTTACCGTTAAAAAAAAAAAAGAAACTTCATATAGCACTGAAAGTACGTATTAGATTTTTGTAGGGCACATATCCGTCTGGCCACCGAAGACAAAGATCGGGTACCGGTGGCCCGCTCGTACGGCGAAGAAGAGGTGCTTGCAGGGTGGGTCAATGGGGTTGCGCGCCGCCTCTTCCGTCACCCCGGACCGATTTGGCGGGGTGCGACGTCCATAGCCCACCGCAAAAAAAAAAAAAAAAAAAAAAAAAAAAAAAAAAAAAAAGGGCACATATCCGTCTGATACCTTACTAGTCTGTGAGATCACTCAAAATATGTCATAACCACGTTTGTTTATTTCCTTAGAAGCTAAGTATTTCTTTTAGTTACTAACTGTATGAAAAGTTTCAAGAAAAATGGATTTTATTATAGATACCGTTGGAGATGATGAATTTCAAGTTAAAACAGAACTTATAGATGAAACTAAGAAACCGTATTTTATAGGTTAGTGTTAGTACGTAGAACCTGTCTTATAATTCTTTATCTTTTAAATTAACCTTAGACATCTAACAGTATCGGAGTTATTATTTACTTTCGATAAAACAGATGTACTGCTGTTTCTGTAAATGTTCTATATTCACTAAAACGCTATTGGAGTGCTGTCATATGTTCTATTATACGTATGATTACGCCAATCTATTTTTTAACCTCATATATCCTATTGTTGAACATGAGACCAGTCTATATTGAACAAGATTTTAGCCTATTATTTCATACTGAGCTGACCCAGAGCTCTTTACGACGCTCTTCTGCCTGTTCTTAATCCCACATTTTAATCTTTATTATAAAAATATTTATCTTACTCAGATAAAGAAGATAGACAAACAGCTGTTCTAGAACTTTTCAATATAAAGAAACAGGAGCTTGACTCACAAGTAGCTGCTGAAGAATTAAAAATTAAACTCAAAAAATTAAAAATAAACAATTTATTTGATGATTTCTTCGAAGATATGGGTTGGACTAAATCTATTATTTTAAAAAAAGAGGAGAAAAGAAGATTATTCCACTTCGATCAGTTAGATTTAGAAACTGGTAAATTAAAATCTAATTTAGGTACTGTTGATGTTGAGAAAGAAATGAAAAAAAGTGTTTTAAAACCTGGACTAGAGAAAGAACATTCTCTACCTAAATATAATGTTAGTGATAAGAAACTAAAAGCATTGAGAAAGGTAAGTATCATTTATTGAACCCTATTTTTTTTCTTTAAAAACACCACCCTGCACTAAAGAAATACATACATACATATCATCACGCCATATCCCTTGCAGGGTAGGCAGAGAGAACAGAGTGCCAGAGGACTCTATATATATGCATACTTCACTCGCTTCCTCAACATTCATAATTCTCTTCACTAAAGAAATAATCCTTGTATTACGGGGAACTTTACAAACATGCAATTAATACATGCAAATTACACCCAAACTCAGAACAACAGTTTGAGGCTCGCATAAAGTATTTTCTTGAGTATGAATCAAACCCGCCACACTGGCACATAATATCTATGTCACTATGCAATACTTATTAATAGCATTGATGCCATCTGTGCAGTCAACTTAATAGTACCGTGTGTACTTTGGGTAAAAATGCTATTAATAAATATTGTAGATAATTCAAATTATACATATCATCAAGCCATATCCCTTGCAGGGTAGGCAGAGAGAACAGAGTGCCAGAGAACTCTATCCTTGCATACTTCACTCGCTTCCTCTACATTCATAATTCTCTTCATACACGCTTGCCGGTTTCAGAGACTCTTGACTCCACCTTCCTTCAGTACCAAAACCAAACCAATCTGGTCTAAGTAGGTTAGTCTCGGTCTCCCCCGGTATCTACATCCTTCCACTTTCGCATTGTATATCTTCTTAATCAGACGTTCGTTGAGCATTCTTTCCACATGTCTGAACCATAGGAGCATTCCCTTACGCATCCTTACACCAATACTCTCTTTCATATCTACTCACTCTACATCGCCATTACGAATGCGATCGGTAAGCCTAAAAAAATCTGATGACATTAATAGAATTTTTAATTCAAATTATAATATTAAAAATTCTATTAGTGTCATCAGATTTTTTTCTCTATCTATTTAGTACATTATACAGAGTGGAGACGTCAATACGACAATAAATGAAAACACCGTCAATACTAGTGTATAGGAGTATTTTGAAACTATTAAAAAAGTCCTCGCATGCATATTTAAAAAACAATTTTTCAAACAAACTTTTTATCATAAATATTGAAACAAAATAGAACACCGTTTGTAAATATTAGTTCACTAACCTGTGGTCGGCACGCGAGTGACCTTGTGGTATCATATGTTACAACTTCGAAACGTAGGTACATACACTTAATGTTTGGGCGCTATTCATTCTCACTCGATTATTTTATTAAAATAATCACGATAACTTTAATAATTCACTTGGTCGTTAAACTTTTAAATTTTCGATATGTGCGCCATGGACCCGAACGCACAAATTATATCGTCTTAAAATATTATTTCGAACTCTTGTTAACAGGTCGCCATTGACGGCGATATATTTTAACTTGTCGAAAGATCGTACAATTCCTTTTTTTAAGTTCATATGTAGGTACTAGTTTCATATTAGTTTATACCGATGCGGCGCGGGAGCTCATTGATAGGCGAATAATTTTAATTTTTATACAGAGTGTGGAAATTGTTAATAATACAAAGTAATGTGCTGCAGCTAAACTATACGACATATTGTATTCAAAGTTTGTATACAGGCTTGGCAAGTCATCAGATACACTAGATTAAAATTATTGTCGTATGGTCGTCTCCACCTTGTATTCTCATTAATGTGTTAAGCTTTTTATTGTAATATTTCATTGTTTAATCCAGTTAAATGTTTTGAATTATGATTATTTAAGATTTTAGTCTAATAATCAATTTTTTTTTATTATTTATCAAATTTAAAATGTGTAGTTTTAAATTTTACCAATGAATTTCATAAATTACAGAAAGAAAGAGAGAAGACCAAAGGTCCAGGTTGGTTCAATTTGCCAGCACCAGAGATTGATGAAGAACTAAAGAATGACCTGCAAGTCCTCAAGATGAGATCAGTACTAGATCCTAAACACTTTTACAAAAAGAATGATATGGAAGTTCTGCCTAAGTATTTTCAGGTGAGTTTTTACTGCTGGTGTCCTATTATCATTGCTGTCATCACCCCATTTATTATTATCAATTATATGTATTCACCCATAACTACGTTGAATGTTGTACATAGACCTCTCCATGGGGAGGGTAAGGTATATTTTTTTATTGCTTTTGGTGGCAAACAAACAAGCAGCACACCTGATGGTAAGTGTTACTGTCGCCCATGGCTCTTTACTATACTAAGAGTATAGCTAGGCTGTTGCCTTCCAATATAAACCCCAAACCCACCCCAGTTGGGCTTCGGACTCTCTCACTCACCAAACGAAGCGCAGCAGCATATTGTCATTGCTTATATATATGCGTCAATCTTCTGTGAGAGTGTGGTACTACCCCGGACGGACCGGCCCACGGCTGTAAACAAAAAACAACAGCTTGGTCCTTTCACTAACAAAATATAGCAATTACACTTAGTCTTAGAAGTTACCCAGTAGAGTACTGCAGTACTGATGACAACTGCCTAAAATCCGCATTACGCAGCGAGCGGTGAGGCGGGAGCTGCGGCTAATAGACGTACATAAGTCGAGCGGGCCGGATGGCATCCCTGCAGTGGTCCTGAAAACGTGCGCCCCCGAGTTGACCCCCGTCCTCACGCGCTTATACCGACTTTGCTATGATACTTGTAGGGTTCCATCTTCGTGGAAGATAGCCCATGTCCACCCGATCCCAAAAAAGGGAGACCGGTCGGACCCGTCGAATTACAGGCCGATTGCGATTACATCCTTGCTCTCCAAGATAATGGAGAAAATAATCAACCATCAGCTTCTGCAGTACCTTGAGGATCATCAGCTGATCAGTGACCGCCAATATGGGTTTCGTCATGGCCGGTCGGCTGGTGATCTTCTTGTGTACCTCACACACCGTTGGGCAGAGGCCTTGGAGGGCAAGGGTGAGGCGCTAGCGTTCAGCCTAGATATCGCGAAGGCGTTCGACAGGGTTTGGCACAGGGCCCTTCTATCGAAGCTACCATCATATGGAATCCCCGAGGGACTCTGTAATTGGATCACCAGTTTTTTGGATGGTCGGAGCATAAAAGTAGTCGTCGATGGCTCCTACTCCGAGACCATGCACATTAATGCTGGTGTACCACAAGGCTCGGTGCTCTCCCCGACGTTGTTTATTCTGCATATCAATGACATGCTCTCCATAGAGAGTATTCGTTGCTATGCGGATGACAGCACGGGTGACGAGCGATACACCGAGCATCAGAATGTCCCTCGGAGTATGTTACAGGAAAGACGGGCTCAACTTGTGTCTGAAGTCGAGCGCTCTCTAGGGCGGGCCTCAAAATGGGGTGAACGGAATTTAGTCCAGTTCAACCCCACTAAGACACAAGTTTGCGCGTTCACTGCGAAGAAGGACCCTTTTATCATGGCGCCTCAGTTCCAAGGAGTAACTCTCCAAATCTCCGAGAGTATTGGGATCCTCGGCGTCGAGCTATCGAACAAAGTCCAGTTTGGGAGTCATTTGGAGGACAAAGCCAAATTGGCAAGCAAAAAGTTGGGCGTGCTGAGCAGGGCCAGGCGGTACTTCACGCCGGGTCAACGTCTTGTGCTATATAAAGCACAAGTTCGTCCTCACATGGAGTACTGCTCTCATCTCTGGGCAGGCGCGCCTAAATATCAGCTAGACCCACTTGACTCCCTACAAAGGCGGGCAGTTCGAATCGTCGGTGATCCCAATCTCACGGACAGACTAGAGTCGCTGGAGCGGCGGAGAGACTTTGGGTCACTCTGTGTACTCTACCGGCTCTTTCACGGAGAGTGCTCTGAGGAACTGTTTGACTTGGTACCACCGTCACCATTTTACCACCGTACCACTCGACACCGTAGCAGGGTTCATTCATTTCACCTGGAAACGATATGGTCCTCGACCGTACGTTTTCAGCGATCATTCCTCCCACGTACATGCAAGATCTGGAATGAACTACCTGCTGCTGTGTTTCCCGAGCGCTATGACATGTCCTTCTTCAAACGAGGTTTAAGGAGAGCTCTTCCTTCACGGTAGGCAGCGGCCTGGCTGTACCCCTGGTGTTGCTGGGTCCATGTGCAACAGCATTACTTACCATCAGGTGTGCTGTTTGCTCGTTTGTCACCGTAGACAATAAAAAAAAAAAAAAAAAAAAAAACAGAGAACTGGTTACAGTGCATGCATAGCATGCAACTATGCTGTTTAGTGGTGGAACAATCTTGTGGGCCCATCTCATACATTTCATTACTAAGAATATTTTTTGTCTAACATGTGCAGTCTTACTATGAAACAGTGTAGTATACAGAGTCCCTCATTGCTGTTTATTGAGCATAATTCAAGACTAATGAAATTGCATGATGATGAAACAGGTTTTAAGAGACCACCCAATTTTTTTAATTAGGATAACTATTTCATGCTTGCAATAAAAGCTAAAAGATGGTCCATCAGTTTCTATGATATATGTTATAATAAAAATATATAATACTTTCCAGGTTGGACGCATTATGGATTCGCCTTTAGACCATGTCAATGAGAGATTAACGAGAAAACAAAGAAAAAGAACTATGGTTGATGAACTTCTAGCTGATGCAGAATTTCAGAAATATAACAAAAAGAAATACAAAGAGATTGTAGATGAAAAGAGAAAGACAGAGTATAGAACATTCATGAGAGATAAGAGACAAAAGAACAAAAAGGAATTAAAGCAAAATAAGTTGAAAGCTAAAAAGAAAACACAGTGAATGAATGAAGTAATTAATATATGATATGAATACAAGTATATTTTTGATTTTTCTTTTTGACTTTAGCACAAGGGTTTATGTCTTAGTGTGGGATTCTTTTTTTTTTTAATATAAATTAAATTATACCTACATTACTGCTGAAGTACCTATTAGATATAGTTTTAATTAGTGAAGAAATATGGTATATATTATAATATTCTTAATATCCGTGTAGTGACAGAGTAAGAATACAATTCACCACCCCCTATTTATCTTACCCATGGGCGATCGTAAGAGACGACCGAGGGATATAAAATGCATATAACATATAGGCAAGAGAAGGAAAACTCAAAACAAAACCCTATACCAGTACGTCTGACCAGCGTGGTATAGTAGGTCAATTACCCTCTGATTATGGAGGAACCTCGAGCCCAACAGTGGGACATATATCAGCTGAAATGATGACGTTATGTTTTATGAAAAGTAGTTTAATCATATTTATACGTAAGGATCTGGAAGATAAGAGTCTAATATTTATAATGACGAATTCATCATTAATGACATAGGTTAGGCGAACTTCATTCGTCCCTCGAAACGTAAAGTTGCATTCAAATTTTATATTTCAATGCTTAGGCAATTATTCTATTCGGGATCGATTTGCTGGAAAATGAATAAATAAAACTATAGACCTGTATAAAATCAGTTTAATAAAACATACAACCTTTATGTCTCTACATTGATTTTTAAGTAAAACAAGCTATTACAAAACTTTATTAAGAACAATTTTAAAATATCACAGCAGGGAAGGCACAACATTCAATATTTAAAAAACATCAAAACTATTGGTTTGCTATTAATTTGTATATAGGAAATTATAGAAATATGTATAGATATACGTATAGATAAGTACTTATTTCTCTTAACATTAAACATTAATAATTAAAATATCAATGAAAAAATATAAAAATATATACAGGATGCCGATTTTATTACTAGAATAACTTAAACTAGGTGTAGGAATGAGGTCATAAAAAACAAAGTTAGTTGCAGACTCCTAGCTCTGCCCAATCCCGAGATAAAGTGATTTGTTTCTTATCAAAACAGTAGGTTTGCCAGCGTACATTGACCTGTAGGTACATTTCGACCAGCTGTGCGGCGGTGAACTCAGCGAGAGCGAGACTATTTGCCTACTAGTTCAGTGTCACACGCATGAGTATATGCCTACATCGAATTTTTGTAGTACAAGTGTATTGACCGCTTATTAGTATGGCTATTTAATCAAAACTTAGGTACTATTTTTTTTACTGATTTGGATAGTGTATCATGGTCTGATACACCCCCTTCAAGGAATCTACTAATTAAATCGGCAACATGTATACCTATTACAAACATTGCCTGATTAAACACCTACAACAAAACTGCATTCAAGTATACCTGTACATTTAGAGGTTTATTAAAATAAAATAGGAGTATTCTAAAAACACTACTAAGGAACAAAAATACCGGTTAATTATTGACAGAGACTAGAATGAAATTTTAAGTAAAATTATTGTAGTTAAGATGTTGGTAGAACACAAAAGTAAGATGATTAGAGCTTATACCGAGGTGACTCTTGACCAGCATTCCAGTAGATTAAATTCGTTGTATTTATGTCCTCTTTTGAGCATGCAAGTTTTTAAGTTAAACTCAATAAGTGTATATAGTACTGGAATATCTGAACGTAAAATGTGTATGTTTATAATGTTGGAATATCTAAACCTAAAATTACATATTTTAGGTTTAGATATTCCAACATTATAAACATACACGTTTTGGGTTTAGATTATACCAACATTATAACTATTTATGATGTTTTCATTCGTTTAGAATTCCAACATTGGAAATAATTACTTTAGCTTAGTCAACAGTAGAATTTGAAAGGTTTAAGTTAACTTTGTTTTTTAATTAGTAAACAATTTTATAAAGTGTTCATGGTATTTACCCCACATCACCCTTTTTTTTGGGTTAGATAAGATAAATATTTATTTGATCAAAATTATGACCACAAGATAATTCTCAGCATCTATTATCAACCAAATTTAGACCTTAGAATATTCAGTTAAAAAATTAACACGAGAATTTAAATGTTATTTTAGAAATAGTTGCTACGAAATTGTACAAAAAATCTATTGTCGACTATTAGGAAATAAAAGATAGCACCAGTGATAAACTCATTACAATAAGTTATATCAATAATATGTAAAAAAAATGCAGAAATAAACTGAAATATCGGTAGGATAAGGTCAAGATTACAATTGTTCCCATCGATTTTCATACATATTATTTGTTACGTAAAAATAAATAGTCACATTGGAACAGATTTAAAAAAAACTGTTCCAATGTGTGTGACTATTTATTTCTACCACTTTTAACTAGTTAATATCCTCCAGTAATATCAATAGCTGCACCAGTGATGAACGAACTCTTTTCTGAACTCAAAAATGTTATCAGCTCGGCCACCTCTGCAATTTAAATAATGATGTTAAATTCAGAATATAACATCGGGGTAGGTAATTATAGCCGGAAATTAAATAAATTGTAAAACAAAAAATGTTTATATGAATACAAAAAACGAGTTTCATTAGTAGGCGGATAATATAAAGATGATTTTAGATCACTAATACAGGGTGGAAGTGGACCGCTCCCGAAAACAAAGACAGGTGACCCTACTAGTCCTACTTTGTAAGGATAGGCTAGAAAAAAATCGATTCGGATGAATTTCTTTTTTTCGCAACGAGTTTTAGGTTTTTTTTTACATTCCATCGTATTAGGACAGTGCCGTATAAGGATAATTCCATAAAAATACTTCATCATCATCATCACAGCCCATAAATGTCCCACTGTTGGGCTCGGGGCTTCCTCCGTAATGAGAGGGCAATTAACCTACTATACCGCGCTGGTCAGACGTGTTGGTATAAGTTTCGTTTCGAGTTTTCCTTCTTTCGCATAATGTTATATGCGTTTTCGTTTATTGCGTTAGGGGGGCATAGTCCGGAGCGTGCTCGTTCGCGTCCCCTGCCAGTCTAATTAGACTGCTAATCCGGCTCGAAATGCGTACCGCAATGCGGGTTAGGGCGTCCCCCGGAGGCGACGCGTACCGACCCGCCCCCGTCGGTACGAACATCGGCAGTTGCGGCGATGGGGGCCGCCACCCATCACGCCTTGCCCAGTTAGGCGAGTCGAGGAGAACGGAGTGCCGGGTGGGTACGTGGAATGTAAGAGGTTGTGTGGAAGGTAAGTTGCACGAGCTGATATCCGTCATGGCGGACAAACAGCTAGACGTGCTCTGTGTAACAGAGACCAAGCGAAGGGGCAGCGACGCCTGCGATCTTCCTGGTGGCGGGATGGCTCTGTGGTCTGGTGTACCACAGAGCGATCGAGCCAGCATGGGGGTAGGAGTGCTGTTGTCCTCTCGCTTGGCCTCAGGTGTGAAGGATTACGGAATGTATGATCCCAGACTTCTCTGGGTCCGTATAAAACTAGGTGTCACCAAGGTATTCATGGTTGTAGCATATGCTCCCGTAGGATCCTCGGTGGCATCAGACCTAGAGAAGTTTTGGGACAATGTTAGGGAAGTTCTGGATATGGCAGAAACCAGTGAACGCGTGATTGTATGCGGAGATTTGAACGGATGGGTGGGGACCAAGCGTCCCGACTATGAGGACGTACTTGGTCCATTTGGTGATAAGAGAGTGAACGACGCAGGTAGGCTCATAGCGGATGTATGCATGGAGAGAAACCTTATTGTGTCAAACACATTTTTCCAACATAAGGACATCCATATGTATACATGGAGAAGGAATGAACAGAAAAGCATAATAGATTTAATTTTGGTAGACAGTCGCCTCCGAAGCAAAATATTGGACGCAAGAGCCTACAGGGGCCCCACAGTCGACACGGACCACTATCTCGTTATTGCGAGATTTAGTGGTCTGTTCAGAAAGTGGAGGCACTGGCGAGAGCGTGTCCACTTCGGAGGGCTTGAAAGAATAAAGGTTGCAAGAAGAGTGTGTAAGAGAAAAGTATGCAGAGGGTGTCCGAGAACGGCTGACGATGGCAAGCCAGCCGCAATCGGACATTGAAGAATGCTGGAGAGTATTGAAAGAGAGTATGGTAGATACAGCGAAAGAAGTATGTGGAAGTTCAAAGAAGCATAGAAAAACAAATGCTGATGCATGGTGGGATGCGGAAGTGGCAGCTTCCGTAGAGCAAAAGAAGAAAGCGTGGCTGGACTATGTCTCTTCTTTGAATCTGAATGACAGTATGACTGAACAGAAGAAAGAAATATATCGGCAATGTAAGAATGACACCAAGGCCTTAGTGAAAGAGAAACGTGATAGAGCAAGTATGAGTGCAGAAGATAGGCTGACTAAAAACTTCGAGGGTAACACCAAACTCTTTTGGAGGGAGGTGAAGAAGTCTCGGGGTGGTTGGTCAGCCTTCAGAATGAATAAAATAAGGTCTAAAGGTGGAGACATTCTTACACAAACACAAGACGTGTTAAGCCGATGGAGTGAATATTTTGGCGATATGTATGCGGATGCTACGGTTGGCGCCGGTGTTGGATGTGGTTTAGTAGATCAACATTCGACAGCGGCGTCCTCCGATGGCATCAGTATGGATGAAGTTGAATGGGCGATAAGAAGTTTGAAAAATGGTAAGGCAGCGGGCATCGATATGGTGTCTGCCGAGATGATCAAGCTCGGTGGCTCTTGTGTCTGGGAGGCGTTCCTGTTGCTCCTCAATTTATGTTGGAGCTCGGGAATGGTTCCCAGGGACTGGAATAGCGCAGTCATCGTGCCTTTGTTTAAAAACAAGGGTTCACGTTATGACTGCGCAAATTACAGAGCCATAAGCTTGACCAGTTTGGCAGCAAAAGTGTATGGAAAAATTATTGAAAGGAGAATGAGGATGGTGTCCGATGGTTTACTGTGTGAGACACAAGGAGGTTTCAGGAGTGGAAGGGGATGCATGGATCAAGTGTTCTCTCTGCGCAACATTGTGGAGAAGCATCTGGCTCTAGGTCAGAGGGTTTTCTGCAGTTTTGTGGATCTGGAGAGAGCATTTGACACGGTTGTATGAAAGGAACTTTGGGACATTTTACCGGAGTATGGTATTAACGGTAAACTGCTACAGGCTGTGCAGTCCAGTTACATGGGCTGTAGAGCCTGTGTGCGGCTGGATGATGGAATGTCGCCTTGGTTTGACGTCAATATCGGCGTTAAGCAGGGGTGCGTTCTGTCAGCCAGGCTGTTTATCATATATCTGGATAAATGTCTCCAAAGGTTGAACGATATGAATGTGGGAGTCCAGATGGGCGACTCAGTGGTCACTGCTCTGCTTTATGCAGATGATGCAGTCCTGCTGGCACAGTCAGCGACTGACCTGCAGACCCTAGTCGACACAATGACAGAAGATTGTAAGAAAAGGGGTCTACGCGTGAATGTGAGCAAAACCAAAATAATGGTCTTTGAAAGAGATAAAACCAGAACAGATGTAAGAGTAACAATAGGTAATGATGTACTAGAGCAAGTGGATGAATTTGTATATCTTGGATGTGGATTTAGCCGAGATGGAAGGTACACCACTGATATAGAGCGAAGAGTGAATGCGGGAAATAGAGTGAACGGAGCGTTGGGGCAACTTCTCGGCAGCCACCACCTCAGCCAGAAGGCACGTGTAGCAATACATAACGCAGTGCTTGTCCCAACATTACTGTATGGAAGCGAGAGTTGGGTATGCAGAAAAGAGTATGATAGAGTTAGGCTGACCGACCGCATTCGTAACGACGACGTAAGAGAGCGAGTAGGTATGAAAGAGAGTATTGGTGTAAAGATGCGAAAGGGAATGCTCCGATGGTTCGGACATGTGGAAAGAATGCCGAACGAACGCCTGGTTAAGAAGATATACAATGCGAAAGTGGAAGGATGTAGGTACCGAGGGAGACCGAGACTAACCTACCTAGACCAGATCGGTCATGTACTGAAGGAAGGTGGAGTCAAGAGTCTCCGAAACCGGCGAGCGTGTATGAAGAGAATTATGAATGTTGAGGAAGCGAGTGAAGTATGCAGAGATAGAGTTCTCTGGCACTCTGTGCTCTCTGCCTACCCTGCAAGGGATATGGCGTGATGATATGTATGTATGTATGTTATATGCGTTTTATATCCCTTAGTCGTCTCGTACGATCACCCACGGGTAAGATATGGGGTGGTGAATTGTATTCTTACTCCGTCACCACATGGATTAAAAAATACTTAACTTTACTTAAATGTGAAAAGACGCAATCTATTCAAAACTCACGATCATATGTTCAAGAGTTCAACGACCTCGCATGACGAAAAAAAATTTGTTTTTCTTCCGAATTGTTTTTTTTCTAGCCTATCATTACAAGTAGTATTAGTAAGGTTACCTGTCTTTGTTTTCGGGAGCGGCCCCCTTCCACTCTGTAAAATGGAGCGGTCTCCTTCCACTCTGTATAATGCATTACGATCCAATAGGTGCGCTGCGATAGACTTCAAGAAAGTTTTTTTTTTATTTATATTGAGCAGCGTCTATTGGTCACCTAGCGTATTTATAAAATTAAATAAATATTTTATCAGCTACTCTGCCAATGAATGAAACTGGATACTATATGTACCCAGCTGACCGCCTTTATGTATTGTTATTTTTCCTGTTTTAAAAAAGAAAAACGAGAATAATAAAAAAGAAAATAATAACATTTATATATCAATCATATACCACCGGTCAAATAACCAAATGTAAAAAGATAATAAGAACTACACAAATAAGATTGTAAAATAGTTACTCTAGACATGGAATTACAATCCTTCGAACTCACCATTAGGAGAACCGAGCCGGCCTAAAGGTACCAGCTTCAACATGCTTTGCACTACTTTCTCAGGAACAGTCTTTATAATTGGCGTGTCTATAAAACCTGGCAGAATGGCATTTACTCTGAAATTGTTAATAAATAATAATTCATTACAGAAATATAATTACAAAAATATTTTTAGAATGAAACTAGGCTTTAAAATTATGACTTTTCATTTGACGAATGGCTGCGCGCTTCAGCTCTTTTTC
The DNA here is from genome assembly GCA_905163515.2 of Lymantria monacha. NCBI lineage: Eukaryota > Metazoa > Arthropoda > Insecta > Lepidoptera > Erebidae > Lymantria > Lymantria monacha. The sequence goes on along the minus strand of LR991082.1, from coordinate 32,430,345 downwards.
TCGCAAACTTAAGAAGAATGAGACACGCTGTTCTCGCTTTCATTTTTTAAGTAAATAAATGATAAATACAATATATTTAAAAATTATCGTTTCTTAGACGTATCGTATATCCGGTGGCCTGCTCGCACGGCGTGGAGAGGTACATATAGGACGGGTCTATGGGGTCGTGCGACGACGCTTCTTCTGTCGCCCCGGACGGATTTAGCGGGACGTGACCACAAAATAGCCCGACGCCAAAAAAAAGAGGTATCGTATATAATATGGTGCGCTCATTCATTGGAATGGTTATTAAATGCAATAGCTTGTTAACCGTTACTCAAGCCTCAGCCGATTTTTACAACTGCCACTGGCTGGTAAGAGAACGTAGGCGTACTACATGACCTGTTTAGGGTGGTGAGGAGGTCATCAAAAATACCACGCTGGAACAATATTAGATCTTTACCGTATACTATATACTATAGGGAATACTATATATACTATAGGGAAGAGGGTGTTAAAAAGATATAAAAAAGGTCACGTGGAATGCGGTGGCGGTAACCCGCCGGGCTAGCTGCAGATGTCAAGCATTCTGTACTATTGGTCGACCCAATGGCGATGGGGCCCTCCCCATCGCCATTGGGTCGACCAATAGTGAGTTATGGGGTCACGCGCCGCCCTCTTGTCGCTCTAGACGGAATGGACGACGTCTGTCCAGACCATAGCCAGCCAAAAACAAAATAAATAAAGGCGGTAGCAACAATTTATAATTCCCTCGCCACACGGTAATACAAGGGATATATAATTAAGGAAACCAAATTACTTTCACATTCGAAACACGGTAGTGACATCTACACGCAGTGCAAGATATCAACTAATAAGATTTAAAGTTGAATGTATTTAAAGTACCTACTTATGCATATACTTTATGTAGATTAAATATAATGAAAATTTTACCTAATATTAAATTTGCCTAACTCCTTGGCAGCGGTCTGTGTCATAGCAACTACTCCTGCCTTACTGCCAGCATAATTTGTCTGTCCTGAGAAATAAAATTGAAAATTGCATAGAAAACTATACTATTAGAAAATATACAAAGTGGAGACGACAATAAATGAAAACACCAACAATACTAGTGCATAGAGGTATTTTGAAACTATCAATAAAGTCCTCAAATGGAAATAAAGTGTCATTAATATGGAAACAAAATTAGAACACCGTTTGTAAATATTAGTTCAATAACCTGTGGTTCGACCGAGTAGGTATCCTTTCATTATGCCGCATGTATTAGGTACCTTTAATTTTTTTATCTAAGTCTGATGACACGGTTTACATGGATCTTAATGCTCAGAAATAAGGTATAATATGCATTAATTTATATTGCGTTTCGGCGAAGATTTCAAATGGTAAACTGGCGATATGTAGGTTCCTACCTTCATATTAGTTTATACCGATGCGGGAGGTCTTTGATCTCTTAGTGATAGCCTAATAGTTTTATTTTTTAATACAGAGAGGAGAGATAGGCCTCGTTCGCCTACTTCGGGGAGATAGGCCTCGTTAGCATTGGGCTGCAACCCATCTAGGAGAAGGAATACTCCGAAATATAACCCGGGGAGATGAGCCTCGTTAGCATTGTGCTGCAACTCATCTAGGAGAAGGAAAACACCGAAATATAACCCGGGGAGATAGGCCTCGTTAGCACTGATCTGCAATCTATCTAGGAGAAGGAAAACTCCGAAATATAACCCCCGATCCAAGGTGTAAACCGACCCGTGCTGAGGGATTCGCGGCCAGAGGGTAAGCTGGTCGAAAACGGAGGGTGCATGTGTTGGTGGTCACAGGGCACAGCAGAAATTCCATCTTACCTCTACACAAGGGCACTGTGGGGGTGGACCGTTTAATACCCTAATACTCGTCGGAATGCTATGAATTATACTAAAAAATTTAAAATTCCAAATGACGGCGATGCGGCTCGCAACCCTTCACGTCTCGTTCCCAATGAGGGCGAAAAGCGGTCTACGGAGTGCCGCTTTGCCACGCTAAATGTAGGAGGAGGAATGAAAGAGAAATTAAATGAGGTATGTCAAATGATGGATGATAAAAAGATTGATATTCTCTGTGTGAATGAGACGAAGCGAAAGGGATGTGAGATTACTAGTCATGGACCTTACACGGCGTACTGGTCCGGGGTACCAATGACTAGTAGAGCCTGTCAGGGAGTTGGTCTCCTTCTTTCTCCTCGAATGGCTCAATGTGTGAAAGAGTATGATTGTGTGAATGCTAGATTAGTATGGATAAGGATGAAAGTAGGTCTGACTCGTATTTTTGTTGTGGGAGTATATGCTCCTGTGAACATGGGATTACATAACAATAAATGTGAACAGGATGCAAGAGAGAAATTTTGGGAGGAACTGCGGGATGTTTTGAGGTTATGTAATTTGAATGAAAGGTTGATTTTGTTAGGGGATTTTAATGGATGGGTAGGAGTAAGCAGAGAAGGATTTGAAAAGGTTTTAGGAAGGTTTGGTGATGAAAGCGTGAATGAAAATTGGTCGAAGTCTGCTAGAAGTGTGCTTGGAATGGAATCTTTGTGTTACAAACACTATGTTTGAGCACAAAAAGATCCATGTGTATACACGTGAAGCAAAGAATGTAAGAAAGAGTATAATTGATTTTGTAATAGTAGATGAAAGGCTCAGAAAGAAAGTACTAGACACTAGGGTATATCGCGGTATTGGTATTCATACAGACCACTTTCTAGTAATGACTAGAATAAGTGGTCTTATGAAAACGTGGCGAAACCGGATACATAACCCGAAAAGTGTGCTAGAAAGAATAAAAGTAGAAAATTTGCAAGATGAGTATATTAGAGATAAATACAAAAGTAAACTAAAGGAAAAGTTTTTTCATGCGGCTGATATTTGTAGTATGGAAGAATTATGGAAGACTTTTAAAAAACAGGTGGTAAATGTTGCTACAGAAATATGTGGTGTGACTAGAAGAATGAAAGTAAACAAGGTGAAGAATATATGGTGGGATAAAGATGTGCAGAGTGTAGTTCGTGAGAAGAAGAAAGCCTGGGTAGATTGGCTTGCTGTCAGAGCCTATGAGAGAATGAAGAAAGCAACGAATGAAGACATAGATATAGCCAAAGAAGAATATAAGAGAAAAAAAAGAGATGTGAAAGAAATTGTTAGAAGAAAGAAAGAAGATCAAGAAGACGAGTACGATAGAAGATTATCGAAGGATTTCCAAACTAACTCGAAGATTTTCTGGAAGTCCATAAGATCGGCTCGAGGCAAAGCGCAAAATACAGAGCTAGTCTCGATCAGCGATAAATATGGAAGGACAGTGTATGGAGAAGAATGTATACTAGAGAGATGGAAGGAATACTTTGAAAGCTTATTTGAAAGAGAAGAGCCACAAAAATTATCATTTGCGAATGAAAGGGATCTCGAGGAAGGAGAATGCATAAGTATGATAGAAATTACAAATGCATTGAAAGGTATGAGAGCGGGTAAGTCTGCAGGATACGACAGGATTACAGTTGAAATGCTGACGGCTGGAGAAGATATTACAACTAACATCCTATACCAGCTCTTCAATCTTTGCTGGACTAATGGCCGAGTACCTATAGACTGTGTCAGGCGGTAATTGTACCTCTCTACAAAGGGAAAGGTTCACGGCAAGATTGTAGAAACTACAGGGGCATAAGCCTCCTTAGCATTGTCGGCAAACTGTATGCGAAAGTGTTGATTGAAAGAGTAGTGAAAGTGACCGAAAAGAAAATATGGGATGCACAAGCGGGTTTTCGAAAGAGTATGGGTTGCACGGATCAAGTTTTCTCTTTACGATGCATGGCGCAAAAATTTTTGGCTAAAGGTCAGAAAGTCTTTTGCGCTTTCATTGATTTAGAGAAGGCTTATGACAAAGTGAGGAGGAATGAACTGTGGTCGGTACTATCTATGTATGGGGTAAATGGCCATCTTATTCAGGCGCTGAAATCCATTTATAAGGATTCCAGAGCCTGCGTAAGGATAAACGGGTCCTACACTGAATGGTTTAACATTGATAAAGGTGTCAGACAGGGATGTGTAGCGTCACCGTGGCTGTTTAACCTATTTATGGATAGCTGTTTGCAAGATTTGAAAAATAATGAATGTGGTTTAAGAATGAATGAGTTACTCGTCAAATGTCTTCTTTATGCCGATGATCAGGTTTTACTTGCATCGTCGGCTGAAGACTTACAGGCGATGGTAACTACTATGCATGATGCTTTTGAAAGAAAAGGTATGAAAGTAAATGTAAGTAAGACGAATGTAATGGTCTTTGAAAAGGATAAATGTATGACGGAATGTAATATTTTTATAAATGGTGAGGGATTGGAACAGGTGAAAGTATTTGTATACTTGGGTGTACTGTTTACTAGTGATGGTAAAAATGATGAAGATGTTGAAAGACGAGTAAATGCTGGTAATAAAGTGAATGGGGCATTGTACGCTTTTATGAAAAGTAGGAATGTATCTAACAAGGCACGCCTAGCTGTACATAAGGGAGTATTAGTTCCCACTCTCATGTATGGCAGTGAAAGCTGGATTTGGCAGGGAAGACATGAAAGTAGCATAAATGCTGTAGAGATGAGAGCTCTTCGTAGTATGTGTGGTGTAAGTCTGAAAGATAAAATTAGGAATAGTGTTATAAGAGAGCGCTGCGGTATGAATGAAGAAGTAGTGACAAAGATAAAAAAGGGTATGCTGAGGTGGTTCGGACACGTGGAAAGAATGAGTGAAGAAAGGTTGACTAAACAAGTATACAAAGCGAGTGTGAGTGGGACGATTACAAGGGGAAGACCACGTCGTACTTTCCTGGATCAAATCGAAGATGTGTTAGTGAAAGGTCAGATTAAGAGTACGCGTAATCGTAGAGCATGCATGAAGACTGTGATGAGTGTGAATGAAGCGATGGAGGTATGTCAGGATCGTGGTTTGTGGCAATCCGTAGTCTCTGCCTACCCCTCAGGGAAACAGGCGTGAGGCTATGTATGTATTTAATACAGAATGTGGAAAATATTAATAATATAAGGTTGCTGTGGCTAAACTATAGGACATATTATATTCAATGTTTCTATACAGGTTGGGCAAGTCATCAGATATGCTAAATTAAAATTATTGTCGTATGGACATCTCCACCTTGTATATATCAAAATATGCCTTTATGGATAATTTGACGACTAACTTGACTGTGTTTACGAAATGGTTACGAATGCAACAAACATTGCTCGTGTGCACCATAAAAGACGGTTAAGAGCTTTACGTTGACCTTGGTCAACTCTATCTGATACAGTCTGTTCAAACAATTGCATTAGCAAGATGGTTTAATATAAGACAGGCGAGCGGTCATAAATCTATTGGCAAAACATATGAAATATGAACTATGAAAGTATAGTGCGTCGTCGAGTATTGCATCGATCTCAAGTAATTGGGTAAAATGATGATGGCTAGTTTGGCGACTGACTTCACGAACACGACTATCTTAATGATTACTATAATATCCCTCCTTTGGTCTCGCAAATCCTGTGCTAGGTGTGTGGGTTGGTAGTATTTATAGCCGCTACGGCTACAAATACTACCAACCCTTACTGTGCTCGTGGATGTCGTAAAAGACGACTAAGAGCCTTAAAACTACTTGTGCCAACTCCATTTGATGCCGTTTAATCAACAATTACATTCCCAAGGAGGGTTGACGTCTGGCAGGCGGCCGGTCATAACACTATTGCCAATAACTTTTACAATATGTACTATGAAAGAAGAGTACATTTTGTATCGACCCCAAGTAATTGGGATAAGACTAGGAGAATATTTTTTATCAAATAGTTCTATTATTAACTAACCCATATTTCCGTATTTGCCGACGATACTGGATAGATTAATTATGGACCCTGGTTTGCCCGCTTCTGTCATTGCCTTAGCAAAAGTCTGCATTACCAGAAAGGTACCCTGAAAAATATATACACACAAACTATTTTTAAGTAAAATATTTAAAGTTTACAGTTATTTTCAACTAATGTTTTTGTTTATGTACCTACAAAGAAACTAATACTTGACAACATTCGTCCAGAAAAGGTATAGCATGTAAGGACTAAATTAACATCATAGCAAATAAAGCACACAATGTTTTAATTAATAGCCAAGATTTGAAATAAAACTAGTTTTAGGGATTCTATCGCGTTTGTATTTGATTTTAAATTTCCCGACGTTTCGAACACTTTACAGCCATGACCATGAACGCTTTTATTTCAAATGTGTAATACTCGCGTAAATATTAGAAATAATTATAATAGCCAAGATGTATGGAATTAAATTTCACAAGTAGTACAGTGGAAACTCGATTAACTGGACTAATTGTTAGGAATTCGGATAATCGAAAATCTAGAATCTACAAAAAAAAGAAGCTGTTTTGTACATATTGCATAATTATATGTTGTTTATAAAAAATAACATAAATACTTATCAAAAATCAATGTTTTATGAAGAAATTAAGATACATTTTTGAAATATTTAGTTATTGCCAATTGACGTAAGCCACTTTGTGTCTTCACTGCTGCTACATCACGAATTTAAGCTGTAGTAAACTCATAATATCACACCCTGATGGATTCAGTAGAGTAACAGTTGCTAAATAAATAAAACGATAACAAATCGCGTGGAGGATAGATCACGCGAAGCACGGGCCAGTTCTGATATCTTAACTTGTATATGCAAGATTGGCAATAACCTTTCCAATATGTTCGATGGAAACAAAGTACATATTGCGTCGACCCCAAGTAATTGGGATAAGAGCAGGAGAATGATGATGCAAGAATACGATTGGTAGTACGGATAAACGCGACTCCATATAACTGAGTGCCGGATAATCGAGTTTCTACTGTATTTTTTATCTAAATATTGCACACGAACACCATTTGTTTTTTGACATTATCAACTAATTAATAAATAACTCACAATATCAATGTTAGCATATAATTCTTAGTCGTATCTTACGAAATAGGATTATGAATTGTTATCTTACTCTGTCACCGCATGGAAAGCCATGACATTAATGATATTTTTCTACAAAACATATACTTTTCCTATAAAATACATACTTTAGACAGTAAACATAAAAGATAACATTGAAAACATTAAATTCATTATTCAATCAGCATTCATTTAATTTTATAATTCATTCATCATATCACCATCATCACAACCCATATATGTCCCACTGTTAGGCTCTGGCCTCCTCCGTAATGGGAGGGAAATTAACCTACTATACCGCGCTGGTCAGACATGTTGGTATAGGGTTTTGTTTCGAGTTTTCCTTCTCTTGCATAGATGTTATGTGTTTTATATCCCTTAGTCGTCGTAAGGTGGTGAATTGTATTCTTACTCCATCAACATGTGGATCATTCATCATAAAAGATTGTTTATTTTTTTATTATTTTATGCTAACTATAAATAATATTCATTATCAAATTATTACCTTTAAGTTAACATTAAGCACGCTATCATAATCCTCTTCAGATAATTTTAACAACCAATTATCTCTAGTGATCCCAGCAGAATTTACTATTATAGTTGGTGGTGCTTTAAACTGGTTCAAAGTTGTTTTAAGCAAATTTCGCACAGCACTAGAGTCTGCTACGTCTAGTTCAACAGCTGTGTGATCTCCATCTGTAAATATATTTTATAATTTTATTTACCCTTAACTATAAATGAAGTGCTTGCCAAAATTCCTTTACATAGCATTAAGGTAATAATTGACACACATATTATTAAATGTGGTAGGACCACTCTGTTGACAGTTCTGTCTACAGCCTTGGGCCGGTCCGACCAGGGTAGTACCACACTCGCAGAAGTTCGACATTTGAGTAATGTGCTATTTATAAAACTCGATTACGAAGTGAAAAATGATGTCACAAGCGGGATTCGAACCCGCGCCTATTGGGATTCCGGCCCAATCGTGCTGCCACTACACCACCGTGACTTAATGTAGGACATGCAAATTTCACTTCGTATCATATTTACGTCTTAAGGTGACGGTATGCTATCTACCCGACAATGTTTACACATTGTTATAGGCTTAATACTTCCAACTTTACAGTTAGAATTGTATTAAACAATGACACAACCTCGTTATTTAAATTACTGAAATTTAGCATTTAATATGCTTAATTATTTATAAAACCCGATTACGACTTGAAAAATGATGTCATAAGCGGGATTCGAATCCGCGCCTATTGGGATTCCGGCCCAATCGTGCTGCACTTCATTCGGTGAGCAAGAGAGCTGGAAGCCCAGCTGAGTGGGTTTGGGATTTATACTGGTAGGCAGCCGCCTAGCAGTATAAATCCCTTGGTATTGCAAAGGTCCATGGGCGGCAGTGACACTTACCATCAGGTGTGCTGCTAGCTGGTTTTCCACCACAGACATTAAAAAAAAAGAACATTCATTTTTATTTTAAGCTTGAAAGTGTCCAAAACTCATTAGCCTTGAACATTTCTCTCAAGTACAGATCTAGAGCTGTATCGCTGCCTAGTTATTTTTATGTAGTAAATAGAATACACTATATTATAATTTATTACCATTAGAACCTGAAGCCAATGCAGTATGCTTTTTAATTGTTTCAACAGCTGAGTCATAATTTCTATCTGCTGCTATGACAGTGGCACCTTCTCGTGATAGAACTTGGCATGCTGCACGGCCTATTCCTGAACCAGCACCTTAAATTATAAAGTCATGTATTGTATATACAATTTATGAAATATTGCTGCTTATTAATTATTCATTAAATCTCAAAAGTAAGTAGGGTAAGAGCACCAGTAGTCAGCCCCTAACCATTATCCAGTCACTTCATGTTTAATTATATTTATATATATTTAAAGTCAATGTTAAAACATAAAACCGGCTGGATACTGGTTAGGGACTGGCTACTGGTGCTCTTACCCTATATTTACATCAAAATAATAACAGAAATAATGTTTAACATTTAGACAAAATTTAAACAAATGTAACAATAACGAGAAAGATGAAATAGGAAATAATATTCTTCAAAATGTAGATAGATACATAGTTACAGAATGATTAGTAGGTACGATTCCAACAGTATTTCAAGTTTATTGCCATGCTTAATAGGCAACGAAGTCGAATCAAACAAAATAATAATAGGTATCTATTTTTATTTCTTTATACCTTTGAGTAGAATTCAGTAATAAAAATGGATTTTTGTTTCATTTCGGTACCTATAAGAATTTATTTACCGCTATTCTGATTCAAGTGAACATTTGATATCAATATAAAACAATCATTTATTTACTTACCCGTTACCAATGCCAGTCTACCAGCAACAATTCCAGAAGCCATTTTTTAAAAAAATACTTAATAATTTATTATTATAAAAGTTACAAGTATTCAAGTATTGTAATTCCAAGTTTGACTTTGAACTTCCAAATAAGTACCTAATACGTAGGCCGCAGCTATAGTACCGGCTTGTCAGATGATGACCACAGACTTTTTTTTTTTTGGTTCTGTTCGTCCATTCGGACAGGCAAAGGGATCAAAGCCCATACAGCCAAGTCTTATTTAATTATTTTTCATATATTGTTCATCATTTCTTCATATTACGTAGCCTTAATAGTCATTGTCTGTCAGTAAGTCAAGTCGTTACCATTAATCTGGCGCTGATAACCTAATCAATGGTTTTCTTTGGGAATTTTGGGCAAATATGAAAATACACGTAAACTACTATTATACCATATTCACTACACTTCAGCACTTTAACTGTACCATATTTCATAAAATACCAGCAAAATTATTCAATATAACACCAGAAAACACTAAAGAAATGAATATAATACAAGAGCGTGACATGACATTTCCACATTCGCGCCAAAACTCTGAGGACCACAGACTATTAAATACCTATTTTCCAGTTATTAAGTCAAAATAGCGAATGAAAATTATAAATTGTGCCCAAGTAGTTCGTTCATCACGGATAATGTTGCCATTTTGAACCCAATTAATTTGTTTGACAATTTAGATAGGTTAACAAGACGATAGTGAATTTTCTATCGCGATTGTGACTTTTTCTAGATTAAAGATATTGTGTTTTAGAAAATAGGATCATGTTTGTCTCAACAGGAAACCGTAAGTCAGTTTTAATGTAATTCATCCACTTTATAACTGTCTATAAAATTTTACATTTATATTACAATAACATAACCTTACATTGATACATCTTCGTCTCATTATCAACCTGTTGTTAAAGTACTGCTATTCCTACGTGGAAGAGGCAATAATTTGTCATAGCTATTTATATTTAATATAAAATTGTTATTTTAGTAGTGGTCATAATATCAAGTTTTGTAAAACACAAGACGCATTACCAACAAGTATTAATATTGTACACAAATGTGCATGATATCCTCATAGACATACAATATACACTTATTTGCATTTATATTCATAAATTATCGCTTGCTTGAAATACAGAATTATATTTGTGAGAAAACTTTGAATCACAGGGAAAATTTATTAATAAAAATCTAGCAACTATAAACGTCTGGGCTGCGAGGTTTGGCCTGGCAGTGAATGCAGATAAATGTCAATGTATCTTAGTCGGTAGTCCTCGCATTATCAGCAGAGTTGATACACACAACTTGCCAAAAATTAAATACAATGGAATAGTCATACCCTATAGTAGTCATGTAAAGAATCTCGGCATTTATCTAGACTCGACGATGGAGTGGCAAACACAAATCTCTTACATTTCAAAGAAAGTTACTGGGTCACTTCGCGCGCTTTACCGCCTAAAAAACTTTCTTCCAGTCAAGACCAAGACAGCACTGATTCAAACCTTAGTTCTTCCTATCATCGATTATGCTGACGTGTGCTATCTCGACCTGAATGCAGATCTGCTCAATAAACTGGACCGACTTCTCAACAATTGCATTCGATTCGTTTTAAACCTTCGGAAATTCGACCACGTATCCAATTTACGCTCTCGGCTCAATTGGTTACCAATTAGGCAAAGACGAAGCTTGCGTACTCTTACTCTTCTTTATTCTATTTTAAACTCTCCTAATTTCCCCTCTTACTTAAAACAACAGTTTCAATTTCTTAGCACCACTCACGACCGTAACCTTCGCTCTGCCAATAATCTTCTTCTCCACTGTCCTTCTCACTCCTCCAGTCTGGTACACTCTTCCTTTAGTATCCAGGCTGATCTTCTCTGGAACTCGCTGCCTCTGGAAATCAAAATGGCTGCAAACTGTAACATATTCAAAGCCAGGGTTAAACGATTTTATTTAGACTTTCTAGCGGAGTCAACACACCTGTAATTGTTCTCATCTATAATTTACGTAATTTACTTGTATATATATATATATATATATATATGTATGTATATGTAAGTATATAGTAATATATTTATTTGTATATGTATGTATATTGTTATATATGTATTTATTTGTATATATGCATATGTTTTGGAATATAATCATATTTATTAGGTATTTACATGTTTAGTGCACCCACATATACCTAACAACTTAGTTTCTTTTTTTTTTAGTATCTTTTATCTCTCTACATTGTATTGCACCTACCTCACATTATTTCTGCACCACTCTAGGTCGACTGGTAGAGAATGCTTATGGCATTAAGTCCGCCTTGTGCTATTTTTTTGTGCAAAAGTAATAAATAAATAAATAAAATTAACATTTAGTTAATAAATACAAATTATAATCAGAAGTATCATTCGTGCATTGCCCTGCTTAGGTAATAAACTGACATTGCTCTATACTTAGTTCAGTCTAAGCCTATGCCTTAACAATTTAAAAGAAAATGTTCTCATGTCTTTGAACAGACTTGAAGACAAGGAGTGACCACAGATATGACGTCTGATAGAGTTGTATGGAAGGAGAAGACATATTGCGTCGACCCCAAATAAATTAGGATAAGAGCAGGTTGATGATGATGATGATGATGTTCTCATGTCTTTGAATATTGGTGTGTGATGACGGCTATGAATACTACTAACACTTCTATTGCTTGTGGGTGTTGTAAAGGATCATTAAAATCTTTACAGTGACCTGGGCCAATTCTATATGCTGCCCTCTGGTCACTAAATACATTTCTAAGTAGGTTTGACTCAGGCAAGTGTTCATAAAATTATTGTCAAAACTGTTGCAATGTGTATGATAGAAATTGACTATGTATTGTTTCAACCCTAAGTAATTCGGGATAAGAGCATGACCATCATGATTTTGAAGTCTTTGTAGATGCATTCTGCTTCCATTCCTAAGAGAATACACATCAGTAGATTAGTTGAACTATAGTCAGACTATAATCATGTTATAATTGAATGATATTTTTTTCAACAGGATCAAAATGTGACTTGATCTTGGTTCTTACACACTCAGTTATGGTCTTATTCTTACAGGAGGCGTGCGTCGTAGTTTCGTGACCGTATATACGTCCTTCACCCGCAGTCGGAGACGTGATCGCGATAACCAATGCCAGGGCCAGCCGTGAAAGGCTTACTGAAGAGCGCTGTCTGGCCTTCAGGCTGGCCGTCTTTTGCGCTAAGGATGAGAGAGGAGAGGAAATGCTAGACAGTCTCAAACGTAACCCTTGGGGTCGCCACTATCGCGCGGCGTTCAATAAACTCCCTACCCGGGCCCCTCTTCATTGAAGCCTGATGGGACTGGTGGTGGATTATTTGAAAGGGCGCAGTGCCCTCTACGTAGATCGAATAGTTGTATGAACACTCATGTCGTGCAATATACACCATCAATTATTTTTCTACTGATCATGTCATTTAAGTTGTTCTCCGTCAGTAAATCAAATTATTACTACTAGTAGTGCTATGGTATAGCCACTATTAATTGGTAAAAGATGAAAACATACATATTGAAACAACTGTTTCACAACTATTGACTGCACAGATGGCGCAGTGGTTAAGATACAGACCTAACATGTCGGTACCATGGGTTTGATTTCCACACAGGAAAGATCTATGTGCGATTCACAAATTGTTTTTTTGAATTTGGTTGTAATTTGTGTCCGTAAATAGTATAATCCCCACAATATAAAGATTATTTCGTTGGGTGTGGCTGTTCTTGGTTGTGTCTCAAAAAATGTTTACCATTTTCCATGCATTACATTTAATAAATGCCATAATTTTTTTTTAATGAAACAAATATATTGCATATGCCTAATATAAAACCAACCACACGTGGCTTTGACGTGATTGCACCAAAAAACCCCGGCGCTCAGAACTTTGGTATTAATTGCAGAAACACAGGTCATCACCTGAGTTCATATACGCGCCACTGCATCTAAGCATCCTCCACTATAGGAGCAAAAGTAATCTACTATACCGCCCTGGTCAGATGGGTGATAAAGTAGTAACGTGTGGATGGTATTGGATTTTATTTTGAGTTCTTTTTTTCTTACATAGATATAGTCCTTAGAACTCTTTTATGACAGCTACGAACAAGATAGGTGAATTGTATTCTTACTTCATCACCTCACAGAAAAACGCACAGGTACTCTACATGCACTCCTTAATATTAATTTTCTTTAAATAATTATATATTAGTATATTCCGTGAATAATACAAACTTCAAATTTTCTACATAGATTCCTCATGAAAAGATGGTATTAGTTAAGATCGATCTTTTGGAAATTTCACCCCTAGCAAGTATAATACGGGATGAATGGTTGTATGTGATTTCGTAATTTTTAACCTCAACTGCACAGATGGTGCAGTGGTCTAAGTAACGACTTTCCATGCTGAGAGACCTAGGTGCGATCCTGCGCAGAACAACTGTTTGTGCGTAAGAATAATTGTTCTGCGTCTGAATGTTATTTGCGTCCGTTAATTGTTTGAGTAATCTCCAGGGACAAGAGTTTATTATTGTTAGTTGGGTGTTATATGAAAAGAATATAATAAGCATGGACTCTTCTACACATGTTCCTGTTTATAAATAAAAGTACTGCGTTTCGGTGTTTGCAATAATTTAATTCTGAAGAGGTTTAAATAGAGGTGAAATATACTATGACAGAAATACGTTTTGAAAGTAAAACATTGAAAATGTTTATGTATTTTTCAAGTTTCAAATTTTTTCATATTGAAAATTAATATTTTTACCACCTTAGTATCCGATGTTTTAGAAGTAGCATAATGTTAACATAACATCCTACTTCTGACACTAAAAGTGTATTAATTTTGCTATACTGATACATAGTCATTATACTCTAAACTTATGGATAAAAAGGAGAAAAATATCTTATGAAGTGTAAACTAATTAACATAATGCCAATACATAAAAAAAAACAGGAAATGGTCTGTATGTTACTTACTTGTATTTTACAGCATAAAAGCGACTGCATTCATTAAATAGTTACGTCTGTTTTTAAAATTAATAGGCGGTTATACTATTTAGAGCATTAATATTTTTACAGCTTTTATTTACCAATTGTTTATCAAGTTGTGCGTTCACAATTATCGTCAAATTGTTTGTTTTGCTTGAAGAATGATTAATGCCCTAATCGCCCTAAAACGAGCTTCATTTATAGCTATGCTTACACATTTTTCGAGTTACATAAACAAGGCTTGTAAAATGTTGAATGAGGTGCAAATATTTGAAACGGAATATTGGATTGATATACTCGAAACTTATACGTAAAATATGATGTTTTACATAGTGACCTGGAGGCATTGGTGGACGATCCCAGCGAGTCATATGCGGAACACGAGGTGTTTGAGAACCAGTAAGTACTTCAGTTTGTTGACCACTGCACGCATTTTAATCGGCAGTGCTCACAGTCAACGTGTGGAAGGTTCAGTGTCCCAGGTTGTACCTGGTACTAATAACACAAATAACCATTATTGGATATTACTACCATTCGCTATAATTGTTTTATACTATTACAAGTATGTATATAGATAGACTAATGTTCAGTCAAAACAATTTGGCCACAATAAAAACACGGCCATACACCTTTATAAAATATTATTTCATCATTGATTCTAGCATCTGACATGTACTAATACTAACTCTAAAACAAACGGTAAATTGTTTCAATAGTTATTGTGATAAAAAGAATGGAATTTATGTGGTGATTTTTATATAGCGCCATATAATAAACAATCAGACCTTCTCCATAATGGTAAGGAAATTGACCTACTGTACGACGCTGGTCAGACGTGTTGGTATAGGGGTTTGTTTCGAGTTTTACTTCTCTCGCATAGGTATTATATGCATTATATATAATATTATATATTCCTTAGTCGTCTCTTACGATCACCCACAGGTAAGATAGGAGGTGGTGAAATGTATTCTTACTCCGTCACCACACGGAGAATTTATTTCCTCAAATATGGTTTATACAGGTGTTATATTTAAATTTAGGTACATCATATTCTGCGCAGTGGGGTTATAATTAATTAATTAAGCGTCACAATGATTTCAATTGATAATTATATCAATAATAAATAATACAATTGACAATGGTTAGTATCCATATTATTCATGTTACCATCCATGTGGTTTTTATAATGTACTAGCTTTTGCACGCGACTTCGTCCACGCAGAAGTCATCTCTGACGGAGGCAAATAGAAAAAGCAATGCAAGGCGTTGAAGTTTTGTCGCTAGGAAAATGCTCAACAGCGTGAGAATCTGGGATGTGGTCGCAGCCTTTGCGAATTAGTTGTCTGGCGGAATTAGGCAATAGGGCGGGTGGGAAAGAAAATACTCTATGGTGACACGCTCTACCGTTGGTGCGTTGGGCGGTACAGGTGTGAGTACCTGTAGTGAGGTTTATTGTGTGAGGGCTTCGAATCGAGATGATACCCGAAAGAGTAACCCACCGGATGCGCCATCGCTAACAAACATTCGGTTGCAGTAGTCCGCCCGCACGGTGTAGAGGCACGCGTACGGCGGGTTATGGGGTCCTGCGTCGATTCGGACATTTTGGGAGTGCGCATGTGTCTATATGACATAGCCGGTCACTAAAGAAAAAAATATATATTGCCTTTAATATCCTATTTACCGTGTGGCGATGGGATAAGAATATAATTATCACCACCTCCTTATGTGACCGTTTTGTTTCAACGGCAGAGTTGGTCTCTCCAGCAGAATGTGCTGCAGCCTCTTCCTGAGGAACGTATATGGACGCACTGCTATGTTGCCAAGCGTAGCGATTGCATCTCATCTGTGGGGAAGGCTTACGTCGAATAGTGAACGGAATATGTGCTGTTTCTGTTGATTAAAATAGATTAACGTACATGTGTTAGTGTAGTCTCAGATATTACTTCTCTGTGCAAGAATTACCTGACTATAGGCGAAAATGAAGTTCAAAATGATTTCCATTATTTGTATTGTAGGTTGAAAATATCAGAAATATCAAAACAATTTTCATCCTCCCATTCACACCTGCTGACACATTTTCAAAAAATATATTTTTAGTGAGTCTCATCATTCAGCCTTTTGTAATCCACTGCTATACATAGGCCTCCCTCATATTTCACCATAAAGTGCAGTCTAGTTCTACCCGCATCCAATGATTCCTAGCAACCTTCACCAGGTCGTCGGCCCACCATTGGGCGATCAACACTGCGATGTCCGATACGTGGTCGCCACTCGAGAACCTTTCTTCCCCAATGGTTATCGGTTCGTCGAGCCATGTGGTCTGCCCATTGCCACTTCAGTGTGCTAATTCTTCTTACTATGTCGATTACAGCCGTTCTTCTGCGGATTTCCGTATTACGGATTCTCTCTCGCAGAGAAAATCCGAGCACAGTCCGCTCCATAGCACCCTGAACGACTTTGAGCTTTATTATGAGGTCTACAGTTAAGGACCACGTTTCCGTGCCATAAGTCATCCCTGGTAACACACACTGGTCATAAACCTATGTTTCTGTGTTAGTGAGTCTCAAATAAGCATAATGTAAGTAAATATTTTGTATGACAATAAATAAATTATTTTTAAGTGTTGTTTTAATTATTTATGCACAATTATGAATGTATGTAGGTAATACAAAATAGCGACCTATTAGATAAATCCTGTTAGTAAATCATATATTATAACTGGTATAGTTATAGGTATTCTACAAAATGAGAGTGACGTCGCTTTGTAGTCGAAGCTTGTATATAATTAATATACCTACCACAACCACCGACAAACCGACCACGTGAGGGTGACGTGTCGGCGCTTTGTAGTCGAAGCGTGTATGTACCCAAAATGATAACTCATCGGACGAGACATCGAAGTCAAGGAATCTGTAACAATGGCCCGCTCAAATAGCTGTAAGGGATACAGATATATACGGCATGTGATATTAGGACACACCGCCCTTCCGTTGACCCGAATGGTTCCGGAAAGGTGTGATTAAACTGTAGCCTCATCTCAGCTCATAAGTGTCCTACTGCGGCCCTCGAACCTTCTCCACATGAAAGGGAAATTGTTAATATTGGGTATTACTTAGAGATTTCCTTCGCTTGTAGTGACGTTGTTTATGAAGTTATTTGCTTATGTCTTTCGGTCGTCTCTTACAATGATCCGTAGGAATGGAAAAGGTCAAGTGTCATATTGAAGCTATTATTTCTCCATCATAACACGAAAATAGCTTATGAAAGAAAAAACAGGGATTGCCCACTTTTTGTACAAGTAAGTAGTAGAATATACTTACCTATATATTTAAATAAGAAACAAATTGGCTTAACAAAGCGAGCCCAAACACTATCCCACAACCTGAGCATTTATGTAGTACTCTTTATTGAAAAATTATCACACCTATATATTTGTGCCATAGTAATTTAACATCATATCTAGATGTGTAATTTATCAAAAAATAAATTATGACTATTAGAAAAAATTAACATTAGCAATTTTTATTCATTGAATAGACGTATTTTACTATTAACGCCATCTGTTAAAATACTAAAGAGTTAACATCGCTGTAGCAGAAATACACTCAATACTAGAAGATATCGTAGTTAATCTGTATAATACCAGATGACACTACACATCAAGTTGTAAAATAACACTTAATATAATTTGATAATTATCTTTACGTTCGTTAAATGTTTGTGTAATCTTTAGGGACAAGAATTTATGTATTATTCATAGTTGGGGTGTTATATTAAAAGAATATACTGTGTTATATTAAAAGAATGTTATAATAGTACATTAATGCCATCTGTTAGACAACTAAAGATTTAACATCGCTGTAGCCGAACTAAACCCTGTACTGGAAGACATCATAGTTTATCTTTATAATACTAGATGACCTCTAAATCAATTAACGTATAATTTAATTTGATTAATAAAAAAATATCTAAAATGATTGGTCGTATGAATTATTTACCGAAACCCATATCAATCCGATATTCTATATAAAAAATAATACTTAAAAAACTGTCTTAAAATTTATTACCCGTTAAAAAAACTACGCGAGCCTTCACAAGGCTCAACATTTTGCTAGTAATAAGCCATATTTTATAAAAATAAACAGTATTTCATTTTTAACGTTTCCATTCAGACCATATATAATCTACATAAACAAAACCCACACTCAGAATAATCATTTATGGATCCCACAAATAACTGTTCTGCGAGGGAATCGAACCCATGATATTTCCTATAGGTAATTATTTTACACATAAAATTATACAATATATGGATGGCGTAGGTATTTTTTAAATGTTTTTGGCAAACACATTTAGATCTTAAAATATTAAAAAAAATATATTGAAAAAATAAGTGTTAAAATTAAAAAGATAAAACCTAGACGAGAACCGTAGCCGCCTGTAATACACTGCTCGATTTCCCAACTGAGTTATACTTATTTTCAAAACCAATATCAAAATTTGCCTTCATATTCTAATAGTTTTCAGCCAAAGTAAAATTATATTCTGTTAGCTGAAAATACTGCTATACAATATTTTATGCAAATCGTTTACAAAGATTTTAAATAGATATTAGATACAATTATAGTTTTTACTATTTATTTTGAAGTAGGTAACTAAATAGATATAGACATAGGTAAAAGAGCAGACGGTGTTCCAAAAATACAATATGTCATTACTCCTTCTTTTCCCGTCTGCCTCAAAAGGCAAGGTTAAAGGACATAAGGCAGTTATCATCACTGCAGCAGGTACCTAGTAAACTTGAAACGAAATTATATGCCAACCCGGCTTGAAAGCGTACCAAGTATAAGTAGTCGGCACGTGCCTGCATTAGGTACAATGGAAGAATAAAAGGGAAGTTTTAAATGTGTATTTTACTCCTCAAATTGGAGTATTCTTCCCTCATTATTTTGAGACAGTGGACCACCTGACCTGTACTATAGGTACCTACACAAGTACGTTTTGGCTTGTTAAATCATTATACTGGAAACCATGTACCTATTATACGACGCAAGCATATATACGCACAGCCTAGTTAAGGATACTACGTATCCTATAACTATTATACACAACCTACATACATAACTATATAATTATATAACTATCCACACAACCTACAACAATACACAAAGTATTGTTGTAGGATAAGAAATTATAATAATAATATTTTAAGAAATTAATTTAAAACATTGAAGTACCTACATATTGTTTTTACTTTATATATTTTTTATATTTGATAGCAATTTTAATCAATTACATCCGTAAAAAGGAATGTTCTCAATATTCCTATCTTCACTTGGGACCATATCTATACAGCACACTAACGCAAATATGTAAAAACCAGGTCCTAGACCTTTGTTTACTATAGAAAGCAATGGTGTCAAAGCTCATCTTATGTTGGTAGTTCGGTAAAATAGAATAAACAAACCACAACTGTCAGTCAAAATCCATTAACACATAAACAAAAACGACAATACATTCTCACAATTACACACATACTCATGAAATACCAAACAATTTTATTGCCAGTCTACATGCCAAATGATATAAGGCCACTTATACGTTTCATCAAAATATAATATGTGAAATAAAACTAATTTAGGGGTTTTTATGGAATGAATAATATTCAGTTTAACTTATTCAATTATTGCAGTCTTGAATATTATTACAGCATTTTTACTGACGCAAATCGAAAATTGAATTATTCATTCATTGAGCAACTCTTTAGCTCTTCCCACAGATTATAAAAGAATATGACATTGACAGTTACAATTGTAACGTAATTATATGAAGCTGTAACTGACATTTGTCTATGGTAGTTCGGCAAAATAGCCACTGCGTAATACGTACAGTGACTGATAACTGATAACGAATGTCATCGATGACTTTTAGTAGTGTGCATGGAGACTAGAGTAAGGAGTACCATCTTGTATGGGGGATTAGTCAAAAAAGTGTCCACTTGTAAACAGCAAATTATTGTTCGAACACTCACCGAAATAGCGCTAGTGTAGCAAGTGGAAATGATATGAATGTAGCAGTAATAAGCAGAGTGAAGTGTGCTGAGTTACGTAGTCAGCTGTGATTTGATAAATAATAACCTGGGGGAGCACACTTAAAACATTACTTATTTTTACTGACCGTCGCGCCGCCTACAGATTGGTTGTAATAACTTAGCTGCTGCCATTTTGTCCTGTCTGTCAAACGTTTGACAACTGAGAATTGTAATTTTTGTTCCTAGCGTAGGTACTTATTGTCATCGATCTATTTTTGGTTATTGATGTACTTTCTGAAAATTATCCCAACTTTCATTGTTAAGCGGATATTATGATTGTTTCGTTCTCAGCTGATATGTTTTTTTATATTTCAGGGTAGATCTCATAATAGTAAAAGAAAATTCTATATAATTTCACATACACATGTACATATATATCACTTTAACTTTAGTTCACCGCCTAAACTCTGGGTAGCAGCACTTTCCATACATGCATATTTTATCATCGAGTTGCCACTCTTTTTCAGTTTAATAACTTTACTCTTTGATAATAACCTATAAACCTATGAAATATGTGGCGCTCTTTTTAAAATTCTTACACTTGCTACTATAGCGCCACCTTAAATTGCTCCCGTTCATTGGACACTTCTTAATACACTGAGATGGTACTCCTTACTCTAGTCTCCATGGCAGTGTGTTAACAGCTGGGGGGGCACACTTAAAACTTGACTTATTTTTACTGACCGTCGCGCCGCCTACAGATTGTTTGTACAAACTTAACGGCTGCCATTTTGTCCTGTATGTCAAACGTTTGACAACTGAGAATTATTATTTTTTGTTCCTAGCGTAGGTACTTATGGTCATCAATCTATTTACGGTTATTGATGTACTTTCTGAAAATTATCTCAATTTTCATTGTTAAGCTGATATTATTATTGCTTCGTTATCAGCTGATATGTTTTTTTTATATTTCAGGGTAGCTTTCATAGTAAAAGAAAATTCTATATAATTACACATACACATGTAGATATGTATATATATCACTTCAACTTTAGTTCACCGCGTAAACTCTGGGTAGCAGCACCTTCCATACATGCATATTTTATCATGGAGTTGCCACTCTTTTTCAGTTTAATAACTTTACTCTTTGGTTAACAGCTCGCCCATGGAGACTAGAATAAGGAGTACCATCTTGTATGGGGGATTAGTCAAAAAGTGTCCACTTGTAAACAGCAAATTATTGTTCGAACACTCACCAAAATAGCGCTAGTGTAGCAAGTGGAAATGATATGAATGTAGCAGTAATAAGCAGAGTGAAGTGTGTTGAGTTACGTAGTCAGCTGTGATTTGATAAATAATAACCTATGAAATTTGTGGCGCTCTTTTTAAAATTCTTACACTTGCTACTATAGCGCCACCTTAATTTGCTCCCGTTCAATGGACACTTCTTAATACACTGAGATGGTACTCCTTATTCTAGTCTCCATGAGCTCGCCTATAGAGATTTTGTATGAGATTTTTAACTCCACCATGTTGCGTTAGATGGCGCCAATATTAAGCTTTGTTACGATAAAACTAAAATAAATTAATTTATATTATATGAGCTTAGTTGTATTTAAGTAAAACATTCATTTTAACTCTTTTTATTTTTATAAATCACATGTTAATTTTTATACATTTTATTGTATAATGCATAAAAAGAAACGTGCTGTCGCCATGGCGGCCATTTAAAAAAATACCATGCGAGCAGTGTGACTAGATTTAGCAGAATTCTGTGATTTTAGCAGAATTCGATTTCAAATTTAGGACTTAGCAGATTGTGTCGTAGATTTGATAATTTGGCAGATTTTGGCATAATATTGAAAAAGTTCCGCAGGAAACTAGCAGGATTAGACATTAATTAATTACCTGTGTTTCATTCGGTAGTTGCGATAAACACATTTAAAAAAAGAACCTGTCTTTCTTAAATAATGTAATTTTTTTTCTTCTGAAGGCACCTCTCATTCTTGGGGTAAATACCCCTTAAATGTATATTTTGCTTTGAAATTGTATGTAATGTACATTTTATGCGCAGTCGAAGACTATCGTTAGTCAGTTGTCGTCCGCATTAGAAAATATGACCAGAACTATTGCGTTGAATGAGAGAAGGATCCAATGTTTTCATCTTGCTTATGAAGATCCAAAAATGACAGCAATGCCGCTTTTTATAAAGTATGTAATATAAAATTAGTTTCACGACTTTCTGTTTTGAAATAACATAAACTCAGTGAAACATAAAAAAAAATATGATTATTCTGGACAGTCGTCGGTAAGAGACTCTTTTTACTTATGTTGCTCTAAAAATACTTGTAATGTAGTTAGGAAATAATTCACATCTGTCTGTAACTGAAGAGAAACGTCTGTAACTGAAGAGGTAAAAAAGCTGAAATTTAAATGTGTATGTTTCTGGCAAAGCATAATTAATCATTTAGAGGTATGGATCATTTTTGATGATTTGATCATGTTCTATAAATATATTATATATAAAAATGTAGATAGAAATATAATATATATAAATAATATGTAAATAAAATAGTAGTAGTAAATAATATGTAAATAATATGTAATGTAGATATAAATATAAAATATAATATATATAAAAATGTAGATAGAAATTTTTTGATTTGAAAATATTGAGTTTTTTTTTTAATATATTCGTACACATTAAAACTTATCTATTAGCAGAATTTTAACATTTATTCCGAAAATAATATCAGATTTTAGTAGAATTTAAATGAGTAGCTAGCATAATGATCAATTTAAATCTGGTCACACTGCATGTGAGTTTGACGTTATTCTGTTCTGTTTATTTGTTGTGTGTGTGTATTTTTTGTTATCACCGACGACTATTTTTTGTTTCCTAGATACCGATCGACGCTTGTTTTATTAACCTGACCTATGTGTAATACCTACGGAGACCGGTGATATAATTAAAATGTTTTGTAAAAATGTTGTATGTAGTTAAAAGTTGTATTATAATAAAAGAAAGCACTATAAAAAGGTAAACTGTTGTTTTATTTCTTTTTCTTTAAGAGTCTCTAAGTAATTTTCAGTTGTGAAATCAATTCTATAAAGATTTTACTTTTGAAAATTACTTAGAAAATTTGTATTAATTTTAATGAACAATTGAATCCTCCCTAGCCCAGGAAGCCGTTCTCCATTTACACCAGTTATCGACAGATGGCATCTGTACCTGAGCTTTGCTGTTGCCTCTATACCTATATATTTAAAATACTCTATGACTTTTAGATTGAAAACACGAACTATCATCAATGTTCTTCTTCTTATATATTGGCAATCAGCTACATATACGAGCTATTGGTGCCAGTGTCAAGTTATAAATATTTTCAAGTTTTTAGTCTTTCAAGTTAGTCATTGTCTAAGTCAAATTGTTGCCATTAACAGTGCAATGGCCACACTGTTAATGGTATCTTGTGGGAATTTTGATGGAAAATGAAAACGTTGTAAAGCCCTTTTATATGATATTCACTATATCCCAGTAGTTCCGCCACTTCATATTACATAAAATGCCATCAAAATTATCTAATATAAGACGTTAAAACACTAAGATATCGAATATAATACAAGAGCACCACATGACGTTTTCAAATTGCCGTCAAAAGTCTTCTTCTTCTTATATATTGGCAATCAGCTACATATACGAGCTATTTGGTACCAGTGTCAAGTTATAAATATTTTCACGTTTTTAGTCTTTCAAGTTAGTCATTGTCTAAGTCAAATTGTCACCATTAACAGTGCAATGGCCACACTGTTAATGGTATCTTGTGGGAATTTTGATGGAAAACGAAAACGTTGTAAAGCACTTTTATATGATATTCACTACATCCCAGTAGCACCGCCGCTTCATATTACATAAAATGCCATCAAAATTATCTAATATAACACGTTAAAACACTAAGATATCGAATATAATACAAGAGCACCACATGACGTTTTCAAATTCCCGTCAAAAGTTCCGTCAAAAGTCATCCATCAATGTTTAAACTGGAAGCATGAACTGTCAATCTTAACGTCATTTCTATGATATAAAATTCATGATATGCGTTCGGTAATATGACCTGAGAGCATGGAAGTAATAAGTACTATGTACAACAGGAATGAACTCTATCTGTGCATCTCGCAGCAAACATAAAGAAAATAAAACCTTATGCTAAGGTAGTAAGAATCTTGTTGCGCGCAAAATAAAAATGAAGCCGAGTGAGAGGGCAACCAGTGAACCCTGTGTCCCGTTCTAACAGCGGACTTAGAATTGCCAGAGTTAAGTTGATTTCAATCCTTTCGTTGTTGGTAGAAAAATATGCGATTGATGTAATGTAATGAAGTAAAAACATTTACTTCAAAAATGTTTTTAAATATAAATAATAATTTATTTAACTGATATGTTAAAGTAATATTATTTGTTGCTACGTGTAAAACCTTATTAACGCAAACATTTTGCGATTTGCGTATAGGTTTTCTTTTATTTGTATGAAATACGGATACCTAACCTGACAACCCCACATGAAATCGCCGACTCAGACGTTCACGAAGTATAGATACACAGGAGTCCGAACGTAATGTTACAAGAATGGTCTCAATTTAGGGGACAGAACTTTTTGCCGGTAGAGCGCGCCACTTTTCAAGATTTACGTGCATAGATCAATATAATATACCTTTATTTACGTGGGAAGTTTTGTTGCTATTAACAGCTCTGAAAAGTATTCTATAAACGATAAAGCATCATTGCTGTGTATTTGGATGTAGGAAACCAGTGAACCATTCATTTCCAAAAGAAAAAAGCTAGAAAACTATGAGAAGCAGCAACTCGTAAAGACTTTCAACCCAAAGAACATTTTAAAATATGTTCAGCATATTTTAAATCCGAAGATTTCATTCAAATTGGAAAGCATTCAGGTGATTTAATCTCATTTATAGAATAACATTTACTTTTATCACCTAAAACAAGTATTTATGATTTTATTCCTAACATAACCTAAAATCTTAATTATTATTTCCAGGACTAAATAATACCAGGCGCATTTTAAAGAAAGGAATGGTGCCTTCAGTAATTCCATGGACTAAAATTGAAGATATAAAGTCTAAACAACGGCGAGAACGTGATCAGCGCGTGATTCTAAACGAAATTTGTGTTTTTCATATATTGAAAAGTGTGATGGCTTAGCTCATACTCCAAGTGTTGCGACAGCTACATGCAATACTTCATCCAAGGCGACAGCATTGGAGTCCAATGTCCAATGATTGGACATTGGCGTCGATTGTGTTGAAGAAATTATGATCCAAGAAAATAGTGTATATAACTCGGAAAATGTGCAAAATGATATTGGTATTGTTAGTGAATGTGCAACTCAAAAAAATTACCAATTCTACACAATAGAATCTTTTAGGAATTATGATAAAGGTATTGGCTCTTTATTCTGGATTTAAATCATATAGCAAATTTATGTTTGTGTTTTATATTTTGTGCCCTGAAGCCTATTCAATAACTTATAAAAGAAGTTGTCTTAGATCTGAGTGTTGAAGACCAGTTCTTTTTGACATTAATGAAGTTGAGGAGAAATAAGGAAGACTATGAGCTATGCCGTTTTTTTGATGCAAGTCCCTGTATTGTATCAAACATATTTATTACATGGATTAACTTTTTGCATCAAATGTTGTCAATGTTGAATATTTGATAGCCTGACAGGGAATTAGTGGATTTCTACATGCCTGAAGGATTTAAAAAATATTACCCTTCTACTACAGCCATTGTAGATTGTACGGAAATACCTATACAACGACTTGTTAATCCAGCTACACAAAGAGCCGCATGGAGTTCATACAAGAATCGTTCTACTGTTAAGTATGAAGTAGGTGATGCTCACCAGTGATAGGCAAATTGTAGAAAGAAGTGAACTTTATCGAAAATGTGAAAAAGGAGACAGTATTACGGCTGGCCAAGGGTTTAACGTGCAAGACTTATTTGTTCATAAAGGTGTTGTTGCTGTAAATGTACCTTCATTTTTTAAGGGAAAAAGTCAGTTGCCTGGTATGACCGTTGTAGCAGATCGGAAACTTTCTTCAAAGAGAACACACATTGTACATGTTATAGATTTAACTAAAACCTATTGTATATTGCACAATCCTGTGAATATTATGTTCCTCTCTTGTCAAAAATATATTTTGTATGTGTTATGACATGAAACTTCCATGAAAATATTGTTAAAAGTACAGCATAACTTCTTCCACTCTCTAGTTTTTAACTTTCATAAAGTTTTCATTTACTACTTTTGTATTTTTATTTAAAACAATTTTTATAAAGTAAATAAACTCATTTATTAATCAATAATTTAACAATCACATGTGGGTATTGCTTAACATTTAAATTATTTATAGAAAAAATTGAGATACTTTAAACTTTAACAAACAGATGTAAATATTGCTTAATATTAACATTATTTAAAGAAACATTTGGCATACATTTTACTTTAAAAACAACATTATAAGTATTGCTTATTATTAAAATGTAGTGATTGTTTGCTTTTGAACTCTAATGTATTCAAAATTCTTTGGCCTATATTATTTTTTGCTTTTATAGAAACTGCTTTGCAACATGTAGGTATGGAAGTAACTAGCTGTTATATGATTTCTGCGAATTTTATGCCATTCAAAGTTATCAACCTGATTTCTCGTCAATTGTTCAATATCTCTTATATCGCTGTCTGTTATATCACCAGATTGGTCACATATTGAAGGAAGGTGGAGTCAAGAGTGTCCGAAACCGGCGAGCGTGTATGAAGAGAATTATGAATGTTGAGGAAGCGACAAAGTGCCAGAGAACTCTATCCTTGCATACTTCACTCGCTTCCTCAACATTAATAATTCTCTTCATACAATATTATATCACAATGATGTAAGTTTAGCAAAATTTCTTTTTCCAGGTTTGCAGCATAACTATGGTCATTTACAACACCATAAATATTTGCTGGATAAATCATATGCTTAAATGGCATTGTGCTGTGGAAATGGCTGATATAATTTATAGTCATATTTTGAATTTTTTACTTGTTTTTATCAGCATTTAGTTTAGTGGGATGTATAGGAAGATACATCCGTGTGGTGACGGAGTAAGAATACAATTCACCACCCCCTATCTTACCCGTGGGTGATCGTAAGAGACGACTAAGGGATATAAAACGCATATAACATCTATTGCAAGAGAAGGAAAACTCGAAACAAAACCCTATACCAACACATCTGACCAGCGTGGTATAGTAGGTTAAGTTCCCTCCCATTACGGAGGAGGCCCGAGCTTAACAGTCGGACATAGACATCGGGGGCTGTGATGATAATGATGATGGGAAGATAATTACTGTTTTCGAATTTCTTCTTTTTCTTGAAGGTAATTTGTCAGCTTTAAGAGGAGTCCCAAAATAGATTAAAGGCTTATGAAAACTTTGCAGATGTTGTGTACATGTAACATTTACAATATTTTTTCTTTTCGTCCACTAACACAACCATGAACAGCACAACACCTTCCCATTTCTTTTTATTATTATTTTATATTTAAATTAATTAAATTCAACATTCACGAACCAACGCGCGTTTACGTGTAATAATAATAATAGCATCGGTACGTCCACGAAGTATAGATACATACATGCTTATAATGTTTATATATATTTTCATATGCATATATAGATATATGTATCTATACTTCGTGGGTGCAACCTAAACTCTAGCGCAGCCAGTGGCAGAAAAAAGAACTAAGATCTGGGTTTATTTTTGTGACCAAAAATACTATGGAAAAGTCTATACCGTTCGGACTCCTGTGTTTCTATACTTCGTGCAGACGTTAATGGCGTAGTGTTTTTGATTTCGTGATATTTTGTGAAGAATTTTATTTAAAATACATACAATGAAACATAGAACCTCCTCCTTTTTGAAGTCGGTTAAAAATGGGGAAAATTTGGGTCGTGGAGGCTTGCAGAAGCGAGTATTATCATGATTGTGGTTTATCTTTTCACAGATAATAGGTGTAAACATAATTTGTTAGTGAAGAATTACGGTGACCATGCATGACTATTCAATCCTAGTTCAAGAACAAATAACTTAAATACCTATGTATTTTTTATTTTTTTATGAAAATAACTTTGTTTCAATTTCAAATTTCCTAAAGATCTTAATGTTAGGGAATTTAGGAACAAAAAGAGAGCTATTGTGGAAGAATATAATAAAGATCAGTCGATATGATCGACATCAATAGATGATTAGTTAGATCTCGTAGATAACGCTTGTGTTTCAGATTTTACACTGAACATTATTTATTATATTGCTGGATATATCGTGAATGGGATGATTCACAAAATTTCCTGTTCAAATTGTGTGGTGTTATTGGATCACAACTATTACATTATTAAATCAATCGTTAAAAAACG
The DNA here is from genome assembly GCA_905163515.2 of Lymantria monacha. Taxonomy (NCBI): domain Eukaryota; kingdom Metazoa; phylum Arthropoda; class Insecta; order Lepidoptera; family Erebidae; genus Lymantria; species Lymantria monacha. Next base: position 32,401,450 of record LR991082.1, on the reverse strand, counting down.
TAAACAAAAATAAAATTATCATGTAGGTATGTCGTTCGAGAATTTTATAGCAAACTACATACATCGTTAGAATCAGCACATCCTCCTCAATCTATATTTGAAGATCCACATGATATTCTTTTGGTGAAGGCGTTAGCGAATTCATATCTCAATTTACGTTTAACTCATAATGCAAAATTAGAATCAATGAAACATATAAGGAATAAGCTGGGTTTGCGACAGAAACTTCATAAGACTGTCTTATTTAGCAATGTCTGATTTAGAATTAAACTTAAATGTACTTAAACTTAACTGTTTTTTTCTTAATTAAATATACCACAATAGGTAGCGTATCGTAATTTTATCTCAGTCCAGCTGCATGTCGTGTCCCACAAGGACCAGTAGATAAGTACCTAACTATATGACGCGAGTGTGAAAAGCAAGCAAAAACAGGAAATGTATAGTGCCACAAAGGGCAAGTTTATTATTAGTATCTTCGATTAAAATCCATCTGAAGCAATGATCTGCTGACGTCAGATCACAAATATTTTTTTATAATTATTATCCTTAAATCATATTTCAATATGGTCACCATCGCCAGAGAGGGATAAAAGGTACAGTTACTGAGCTCTCGCTCGGCTTCAATTTTGCGACAACAGCTCATTCCTGTTGTACGTAGTACTTATTACTTCCATGCCTGAGAGTGACGATCACAGAACAATATACTCAGAGAGAAGAACGACAACTTCATACTTTAGAATAGCTTTCACGGTGCACACTAGCGCTCCAGTTTAATCCATTGAAAACATTCGTAGAGCGGGATATTTAAAAATGTAATTATATTTTTAAATATCCTGCTCATTTCAAAACAATATTCAGCTATCGAATTTCCGATTGCTGTTTCTGCACAATACAATTGAGGTATATACCTATATTCGAATGTATAAATATTGTGCAAAAACAACAAACGAAAATACTTTGTAAAGGGATTTACAATGGTTAAATAAAAAAGATGTCCGACATTCTCTGTAAGATATTTATTTGAAGTCATACCACAATTTTACGCACTTTACAGTTTACTTTCCGGCCTTTGTAGAAAATAACAAAAAGTGTCAGTATCTCACAAATATAATGAGTCTCTATCTCTTAAAACATTAATAGATAACTCAAAAGCGTCAAAATTTCACAATGGAGTTTAACACAGTCTCATAAGTTATTGTAACACAACACTAAAAGCGTCAATTTCGTCACTGATGATTGAAAACACTGTAAATCACAATTATCTTACCAAACTAACATTTAAAAATAAGTAATAGATATTAAAATAGAAATAACGCCGAACGCAAATCCAAACAGTCGTATTAAATACACAAAGTAAGAAATATTATGTTCAAATCATAGAGTAAACTAATGGATTAAATTGTCAAAATTTTTTTTTAAGATCACGACATTGACTTGATTCTTATGTCTCATTCTTTAATCTCACCATCTCTTTTGTACCGATCACAGGGAGTCAGCTTTCAAAGCAGAGCTAGGGATGTAGGGTTACTGGAAAAAAATCGATTAAATAAAAATCGATTTTTTTTAATTAATATTAATCGATTTGCCAAAAATCGATTATAATCAAAATAAATAATCGATTTTTACGAAAAAATCGATTTTTTTTCTATTATTTAAAAATGTATATACTTTTCATATTCCAATAACAAACCTAAGAGATTCATACTAACAATTTATCAGATTAAAATCAAATAAAATTATATGAATAAAAAATCAACCAATTCAAATTTAAAAATTCATCAAAGCGATTATTCCTTTAAATTTTCAAGGTAAGGAGTAAGGAAACTAAATGTAATTATTGACACATTTTTTTTATTATCATAAAAATGAAATGATGAGCATCCTAACAAAATAACAACCTTATTGTCTCAAAAACTAAAATATAAATCACAACAAAAAAAATGCCATAAATGTCCAGTACTATTTTAAATTTAGGCCTACGTCTAGCAGTGGATGGCAATAGCCTGACATGATGATGATTTTGTTTTAGGGAGGCATAGTCCGTAGCGTGTAGGGGGGCATAGTCCGGAGCGTGCACGTCGCGTCCCCTGCCAGTCTAGGCAGACTTCAATCCGGCTCATATGCGTACCGCAGTGCGGGTTAGGGTGTCCCCCGGAGGCGACGCGTACCGACCCGCACCCGTCGGTACGAACATCGGCAGATGCGGCGATGGGGGCCAACCCCCATCACGCCTTGCACAGTCAGGCGAGTCGAGGAGAGCAGACTGCCGGGTGGGTACGTGGAATGTAAGAGGTTGTGTGGAAGGTAAGTTGCATGAGCTGATAACCGTCATGGCGACCAAACTACCTAAGGTAGACGTGCTCTGTGTAACAGAGACCAAGCGAAGGGGCAGCGACGCCTGCGATCTTCCTGGTGACGGGATGGCCCTGTGGTCTGGTGTACCACAGAGGGATCGAGACAGCACGGGGGTAGGAGTGCTGTTGTCCTCTCGCTTGGCCTCAGGTGTGAAGGATTACGGAATTTATGATCCCAGACTTCTTTGGGTCCGTATAAAACTAGGTGTCACCTTTCATGATTGTAGCATATGCTCCTGTAGGATCCTCGGTGGCATCAGACCTGGAGAAGTTTTGGGATAATGTTAGGGAAGTTCTGGATATGGCAGTAACCAGTGAACGCGTGATTGTATGCGGAGATTTGAACGGATGGGTGGGGACCAAGCGTCCCGACTATGAGGACATACTTGGTCCATTTGGTGATAAGAGAGTGAACGACGCAGGCAGGCTCATTGCGGAGGTATGCATGGAGAGAAACCTTATTGTGTCAAACACATTTTTCCAATTTATGGACATTCATATGTATACATGGAGAAGGAATGAACAGAGGAGTATAATAGATTAAATTTTAGTAGACAGTCGCCTCCGAAGCAAAATATTGGACGCAAGAGCTTACAGGGGCCCCACAGTCGATACGGACCACTATCTCGTTATTGCGAGATTTAGTGATCTGTTCAGAAAGTGGGAGCACTGGCGAGAGCGTGTCCACTTCGGAGGGATAAAAATTGAAAGTTTGCAAGAAGGGTGTGTAAGAGAAAAGTATTCAGAGGGTTCCGAGAACGGCTGACGATGGCAAGCCAGCCGCAATCGGACATAGAAGAATGCTGAAGAATATTGAAAGAGAGTATGGTAGATACAGCAAAAGAAGTATGTGGAAGCTCAAAGAAGCATAGAAAAACAAATGGTGATGCTTGGTGGGATGCGGAAGAGGCAGCTTCCGTAGAGCAAAAGAAGAAAGCATGGCTGGACTATGTCTATTTTTTTAATCTGAATGACAGTATGACTGAACAGAAGAAAGAAATATATTGGCAATGTAAGAATGACACCAAGGCCTTAGTGAAAGAGAAACGTGATAGAACAAATATGAGTGCAGAAGATAGGCTGGCTAAAAACTTCGAGGGTAACACCAAACTCTTTTGGAGAGAGGTGAAGAGGTTTCGGGGTGGTTGGTCAGCCTTCAGGATGAATAAAATAAGGTCTAAAGGTAAGACATTCTTACACAAATACAAGACGTGTTAAGCCGATGGAGTGAATATTTTGGCGATATGTATGCGGATAGTCGGGTTGGCGCCGGTGTTGCATATGGTCTAGTAGATCAACATTCGGCACCGGCGTCCTCCGATGGCATCACTATGGGTGAAGTTGAATGGGCGATAAGAAGTTTGAAAAATGGTAAGGCAGCGGGCACTGATATGGTTTCTGCCGAGATGATCAAGCTTGGTGGCTCCTGTGTCTGGGAGGCGTTCCTGTTGTTCCTCAATTTATGTTGGAGCTTGGGAATGGTTCCCAGGGACTGGAATAGCGCAGTCGTCGTGTCTTTGTTTAAAAACAAGGGTTCACGTTATGTCTGCGCAAATTACAGAGCCATAAGATTGACCGGTTTGGCAGCAAAAGTGTATGCTAAAATTATTGAAAGGAGAATGAGGATGGAGTCCGATGGTTTACTGTGTGAGGCACAAGGAGGTTTCAGCAGTGGAAGGGGATGCATGGATCAAGTGTTCTCTCTGCGCAACATTGTGAAGAAACATCTGGCTCTAGGTCAGAGGGTTTTCTGCAGTTATGTGGATCTGGAAAGAACATTTGACACGGTTGCACGAAAGGAAATTTGGGACATTTTACCGGAGTGTGGTATTAACGGTAAACTGTTGCAGGCTGTGCAGTCGAGTTACATGGGATGTTAGAGCTTGTGTGCGGCTGGATGATGGAATGTCGCCTTGGTTTGACGTCAATATCGGCGTTAAGTAGGGGTGCGTTCTATCAGCCAGGCTGTTTATCATATATCTGGATAAATGTCTCCAAAGGTTGAACGATATGAATGTGGGAGTCCAGATGGGCGACTCAGTGGTCAGTGCTTTGCTCTATGCAGATGATGCAGTCCTGCTGGCGCAGTCAGCGACTGACCTGCAGACCCTAGTCGACACAATGACAGAAGATTGTACGAAAAGGGGTGAATGGGGCATGAATGTGAGTAAAACCAAAATAATGGTATTTGAAACAGATGAAGCCAGAACAGATGTAAGAGTAACAATAGGTAATGATGTACTAGAGCAAGTGGATGAGTTTGTATATCTTGGATGTGAATTTAGCCGAGATGGAAGGTACACCACTGATATAGAGCGAAGAGTAAATGCGGGAAATAGAGTGAACAGAGCGTTGGGACAACTTCTCGGTAGCACCTCAGCCAGAAGGCACGTGTAGCAATACGTAACTTGCTTGTCCCAACATTACTATATGGAAGCGAGAGTTGGGTATGCAGATAAAAGTATGAAAGTAAAATTAATGCGAAATGCGATCTCTATGGAAAATCTGTGGCTGTGTTAGGCTGATCGATCGCATTCGTAACGACGACGTAAGAGAGCGAGTAGGTATGAAAGAGAGTATTGGTGTAAAGATGCGAAAGGGAATGCTCCGATGGTTCGGGCATGTGGAAAGAATGTCGAACGAACGTCTGGTTAAGAAGATATACAATGCGAAAGTGGAAGGACGTAAGTACCTGGGGGAGACCGAGACTAACCTACCTAGACCAGATCGGTCATGTACTGAAGGAAGGTGGAGTCAAGAGTCGCCGAAACCGGCGAGCGTGTATGAAGAGGATTATGAATGTTGAGGAAGCGAGTGAAGTATGCAAGGATAGAGTTCTCTGGCACTCTGTTCTCTCTGCCTACCCTGCAAGGGACATGGCGTGATGTATGTATGTATGCTGTTTTAAATTTGTAGTATTACTGCAAGTTTTTAGCTCTTTGGAACAGTACTTGCATATTGCTGTATGTTTCTTAATCGTAAAATATTTTCGCCAACCGCTTTTAGATGTTTTACTATTGGAAGACATTTTTATTGTTTACGAACAACTACATATATTATGGCACTCTTAACTTGTAAATAATAATGGATTTACTTAAAGTTTTATTCATCCGTTCCATAGATGGCGCTTTTCATAAAAATCGATTAAAACGCATAATTTATATAATCGATTTTTAAAAAATCGATTAATATTACTATAAAAATCGAATATAAAAAATCGATTTTTAGAAAAAAATAATCGATTAAAATAAAAATCGATTATTTTTTAACATCCCTAAGCAGAGCATGCCTACACTGGATTTATTGGTATAAAAGAGATGGTGCTCTATTAAAAAATGATACATAAGAATCACGTCACTGACGTCATCTTAAAAAAAAAATTGACAATTTAATCCATTTTGTTACTCTATGATTTGACCATAATATTTCTTACTAATAATCATGTCCTGGAGCGGATCGGATATGGAACGAATAGGGGTGTCGACCTGGGGGGGCACACTTAAAACATTACTTTTTTTTACTGACCGTCGCGCCGCCTACAGACTGGTTGTACAAACTTAGCTGCTGCCATTTTGTCCTGACTGTCAAACGTTTGACAACTGAGAATTGTTATTTTTTGTTCATAGTGTAGGTAGTTATTGTCATCGATCTATTTTCGATTATTAATGTACTTTCTGAAAATTATATCAATTTTCATTGTTAAACTTATATTATTATTGTTTCGATATCAGCTGATATGGTTTTTTTTTATATTTCAGGGTAGATCTCATAGTAAAAGAATATTCTGTATAATTACACATACACATGTATGTAAATATGTATATATATCACTTCAACTTTAGTACATACATACATATCATCACGCCATATCCCTTGCAGGGTAGGCAGAGAGAACAGAGTGCCAGAGAACTCTATCTCTGCATACTTCACTCGCTTCCTCAACATTCATAATTCTCTTCATATACGCTCGCCGGTTTCGGAGACTCTTGACTCCACCTTCCTTCAGTACATGACCGATCTGGTCTAGGTAGGTTAGTCTCGGTCTACCTCGGTACCTACATCCATCCACTTTCGCATTGTATATATTCTTAACCAGGCGTTCGTTCGGCATTCTTTCCACATGTCCGAACCATCGGAGCATTCCCTTTCGCATCTTTACACCAATACTCTCTTTCATACCTACTCGCTCTCTTACGTCGTCGTTACGAATGCGGTCGGTCAGCCTAACTCCACAGATTTTCCGCAGAGATCGCATTTCGACCGCATTAATTTTACTATCATACTCTTTTTTGCATACCCAACTCTCGCTTCCATACAGTAATGTTGGGACAAGCACTGCGTTATGTATTGCTACAAGCGGTCAACTTTAGTTCACCGCTTAAACTCTGGGTAGCAGCACTTTCCATACATGCATATTTTATCATCGAGTTGCCACTCTTTTTCAGTTTAATAACTTTACTCTTTGGTGTCGACTTTGAAAAAACATCGATGTTTTTTTCGATTCCATATATCGAAACTGTACATCGATGTATCCGATGAACTAAGAGCGAGATCATCGACGAACTAGTTCGCATAGTTCACCTAAAGGAGCGCTCTTCCCACCTAGGTCGTTCGCGAACTACCCAAGACTAGTTCTCGGAACTATTACGCTCCGGAACTACAACATCTCTATTTCTTACTCTGTGTATTTGATAAGACTGATAGACAGACTTTGGATTTGGGTTCGGCGTTATTTCTATTTTAATATCTATTATTTGTTTTTAAACGTTAGTTTGGTAAGATAATTGTGATTTTACAGTGTTTTCATTCATCAGTGACGAAATTGACGCTTTTAGTGTTGTGTTACAGCAACTTATGAGATAAAAACTCCATTCTGAAATTTTGACGCTTTTGTGTTATCTATTAAGGTGTTAAGAGATTTATATTATTATTATTTACTCATTATATTTGTGAAATACTGACACTTTTTGTTGATTTCTACAAAAGGCTGGCAAGTAAACTGTAAAGTGTGTAAAATTGTGGTATGACTTCAAGTAAATATCGTACAGAAAATGTCTGACATCTTGTTTTATTTAACTATTGTAAATCCCTTTACAAAATATTTTCGTTTGTTGTTTTTGCACAATATTTATATATTCAAATATATGTCCTCAATATTGTATTGTGCAAAAACAGCAATCGGAAATATATTCAGCTGTTTTGAAATGAGCGGGATATTTAAAAATATAATTACATTTTTAAATAGCCCGCTCTACGAATGTTTTCAATGGATTAAACTGGAGCGCTAGTGTACACCGTGTAAGCATTTCTAAAGTATGAAGTTGTCGTTCTCTCTGAGTATATTGTTCTGTGATAAATCCAGTGTAGGCATGGTCTGCTTTGAAGCCTGTGGTGATGATAAGGCTTTTTGTCTCATTCTTTGTAGCGGTGCCCGTGTGTATACAGCAATGCAACAATGGGCGAAATGTATTAATGTACATCATGTATACATGTAGCTAAATATTTTTATTCAGATTTTAGTTTATAAATAAAAATAACTGACTAAATAAAGATGTAGAGTTATGATTAAATTAATATTGTTATTAATTAGATTTTTCTTTAGCTTTTAGATTATAAAAACATTTAATTTCGAAAATAAAATGTTTCATTATATATTTTTTTCTATTTCAACTTTATAATTGACTAAATTTGCTGCAAATTGTATAACGTTTTTTTTTTGCGGTGGGCTATGGGGGTGGTCGCGCCCCACCAAATCAGTCCGGGGCGGCGCGTAACTCCATAGACCCACCCTGCAAACACGTCTCTTCGCCGTGCGAGTGGGCCACCGGTACCCGATCTTTGCCTTCGATGGCCAATTATATAACACCTAAGCATATAATTATTTAAGACTTCATACACGAAAACGAAAGATAGACCTTGGATGGCATGTATTCCGAAAGTGATTTTAATCATAAAACAAAACAAAAGATGCATTATAAAATAAATTTTATTCTTATTACCTAAGTGTAGAGCTAATGTATATCAAAATCACAGTAGGCAGTAGAATTTTAATCTCATTAAAGCAAGCCAAGCATTATTAACACTATCTGTAACAATTATACACATAGTTAATATTTGTGTATGGCTATAATATAGTTACACTACAACTATATAAAAGCAATGTAAGAATGACACCAAGGCCTTAGTGAAAGAGAAACGGGATAGAGCAAGTATGAGTGCAGAAGATAGGCTGACTAAAAACTTCGAGGGTAACACCAAACTCTTTTGGAGGGAGGTGAAGAAGTCTCGGGGTGGTTGGTCAGCCTTCAGAATGAATAAAATAAGGTCTAAAGGTGGAGACATTCTTACACAAACACAAGACGTGTTAAGCCGATGGAGTGAATATTTTGGCGATATGTATGCGGATGCTACGGTTGGCGCCGGTGTTGGATGTGGTTTGGTAGATCAACATTCGACAACGGCGTCCTCCGATGGCATCAGTATGGATGAAGTTGAATGGGCGATAAGAAGTTTGAAAAATGGTAAGGCAGCGGGCATTGATATGGTGTCTGCCGAGATGATCAAGCTTGGTGGCTCTTGTGTCTGGGAGGCGTTCCTGTTGCTCCTCAATCTATGTTGGAGCTCGGGAATGGTTCCCAGGGACAGGAATAGCGCAGTCATCGTGCCTTTGTTTAAAAACAAGGGTTCACGTTATGACTGCGCAAATTACAGAGCCAGAAGCTTGACCAGTTTGGCAGCAAAAGTGTATGGAAAAATTATTGAAAGGAGAATGAGGATGGTGTCCGATGGTTTACTGTGTGAGACACAAGGAGGTTTCAGGAGTGGAAGGGGATGCATGGATCAAGTGTTCTCTCTGCGCAACATTGTGGAGAAGCATCTGGCTCTAGGTCAGAGGGTTTTCTGCAGTTTTGTGGATCTGGAGAGAGCTTTTGACACGGTTGTACGAAAGGAACTTTGGGACATTTTACCGGAGTATGGTATTAGCGGTAAACTGCTACAGGCTGTGCAGTCCAGTTATATGGGCTGTAGAGCCTGTGTGCGGCTGGATGATGGAATGTCGCCTTGGTTTGACGTCAATATCGGCGTTAAGCAGGGGTGCGTTCTGTCAGCCAGGCTATTTATCATATATCTGGATAAATGTCTCCAAAGGTTGAACGATATGAATGTGGGAGTCCAGATAGGCGACTTAGTGGTCACTGCTCTGCTTTATGCAGATGATGCAGTCCTGCTGGCACAGTCAGCGACTGACCTGCAGACCCTAGTCGACACAATGACAGAAGATTGTAAGAAAAGGGGTCTACGCGTGAATGTGAGCAAAACCAAAATAATGGTCTTTGAAAGAGATAAAACCAGAACAGATGTAAGAGTAACAATAGGTAATGATGTACTAGAGCAAGTGGATGAATTTGTATATCTTGGATGTGGATTTAGCCGAGATGGAAGGTACACAACTGATATAGAACGAAGAGTGAATGCGGGAAATAGAGTGAACGGAGCGTTGGGGCAACTTCTCGGCAGCCAACACCTCAGCCAAAAGGCACGTGTAGCAATACATAACGCAGTGCTTGTCCCAACATTACTGTATGGAAGCGAGAGTTGGGTATGCAGAAAAGAGTATGATAGTAAAATTAATGCGGTCGAAATGCGATCTCTGCGGAAAATCTGTGGAGTTAGGCTGACCGACCGCATTCGTAACGACGACGTAAGAGATCGAGTAGGTATGAAAGAGAGTATTGGTGTAAAGATGCGAAAGGGAATGCTCCGATGGTTCGGACATGTGGAAAGAATGCCGAACGAACGCCTGGTTAAGAAGATATACAATGCGAAAGTGGAAGGATGTAGGTACCAAGGGAGACCGAGACTAACCTACCTAGACCAGATCAGTCATGTACTGAAGGAAGGTGGAGTCAAGAGTCTCCGAAACCGGCGAGCGTGTATGAAGAGAATTATGAATATTGAGGAAGCGAGTGAAGTATGCAGAGATAGAGTTCTCTGGCACTCTGTTCTCTCTGCCTATCCTGCAAGGGATATGGCGTGATGATATGTACGTATGTATGTATATAAAAGCCATAGATAAATATTTTGACTTGTTCTTCAAAACTTACTTAATGTAAATTAAATAGAAAGTTACAAATTAATTTGATTCTATTACCCAGTGAAGCTTAAAAAATGAGATAATAAAAAAAATATGTCTATACAATGAAAATAATAATTATACTATATGCAGCTTCAGATACAGACATATATATATGGTTGTTTTCTACATTAAATTATCATCACTTGCATTTATATAATTATAAAATGGGAGCACACAGTATAATTATTAACTTTAAAATGCTAAGAAAAATTAGAATAAAAAATAAAACAATATGAAATAAAATGTGCCAATTCTTTGAGTGATAATATGTCTTCGTAAAAATGATATTTAAAATAGCAACTATACTCTTTTGACTATGTTTCTAAGTTTTAAATGAGCATATCCTAAGATCACAGTAAGTAATAATACACATCTAAGCAATATTATTATTAAAAAAAAATATTGATTTGATGCAAAATTTTGAATTTTGTCACTTACATTTATATAATTGGGAACACAGTATAATTATTAACTATAAAACACTGAAAAAAAGTAGGGCAAAATAAAACAAAATGAAATAACATATTGTGCTAATGAGTGATTAATGTCTCTGTAAAAATGAAATTTAAAATAGCAACTATAGACTCCATTGACTATGTTTTTAAGTTTTAAATGAGCATATCCTGAGATCACAGTAAGTACTTATATTTATTAAATGTAAAATGATTATCTGTCAGCTTGAGAGCTCTCAGCACTCACAGACTGTCTGTGTAAAATTGTCATAGCCATCTGCAGCTAACGACTAAGTCACACACAAAAAAAAATATTGTGAAGTTTAAATAACAGTTACTTTTGTAGCTAGTCTAAGGTGATATGGGACTCCATAACCCTTACTTTTGCCACTCTCTACTGCTGCAATAAATATTACCAAAACAGATCACATCTAGTTAAACTAGAAATTACTTGGACAATTGAAGTTTGTAGTAGTTAAATCTTATGCTGTATATTACAATATTATCACCATTTTATGTACACTCATAAATATTAATGTGATGTATTTATTTCACAATTGGCTTAAAAAGGATCCACAGCCTTTCAAATTCATCTTGGTACTGTTGAATTAGTTCTTTTTGTGAAGTCACTAAGTAATCTTCATAATTACCACACAATGCTTGATTTGTCCAATTTAGAGAGCCTGTCATTAAAAATGGGGTCACTTGTCTATTAGTACATTGAGTATCAGCTAAACAGAACTTATGATGCATTAAATTTGTCGATTTTATCCACCGCACATGTATACCATGCCTCAATAACTTTTTTAATCCAGAACCACAGGTAAATGCCATGTCAGCATCAATAATTATTCTAATCTTAACGCCTCGATAATGAAGCTTTAATATTGCGTTCGTTATATCAGTATTTGTCAACACATACATACAGATGTCAAAATTATACTTGGGCAGACTCAAATAATGGAGCAACCTGTCCATGCTCTTCGTAATCATGCAACGAGAATATTTACTCTTCTTTATTTCTTCCACTCCGTACGAGAACATAAGGACTTCGTGAATTTCATTATCATCCTTTTGTTTTTTCTTTTTTACCAAATAATTGTAAGCGGCATGAGAAACGATCGCCATTGATATTAGTGTCAGCAAAGTTTGATAATAAGCCATAATTTACAATTTGGTTTAATTTATATATCGATAAAGCATACATGAAAGATCTTGGCCTATATGTTTACTTTGATGATTTTTATTTAGAATTGATCTGAAGTAGTGTAAAATAATAATTAGAAACTAAATTCGCATTTTTAAACTTTTGTTTTGTTAACTGCGACTGTCAAAAACATTTTAATTTTTTTTTGTTCGTCCGTTCGGTTAGGCAAAGTGATCAATACCCATACAGCCAAGTCATTTTTTTTTCGTATATTGCTAAATACTTCTTCATATTGTACAGTCTTAATAGTCATTGTCCGTCAGTAAGTCAAGTCCATGGAAGTAATAAGTACTCTGTTGTACAGAGTACTTATTACTTCCATGATCAAGTCAGTCCATTAATCGGGTGCTGATAACCAAATCAATATTTTTTTTGGGAATTTTGGCAAAATGGAAATACGTAAACCACTATTATACCATATACCATAAAATATCAGCAAAATTATTCACTATAACATTACAAAATATAAAAGAAATTAATATAATACAAGAACGTGTATTTTCTTTTTTTTTTTGTGTGTGTTTTAGTTGTTAGCCTCAGATGGCTATGACAACTTTACCCGGACTGTGGGTGAGCGCGGAGGGCTCTCAACCCGTAACAACGTGCATGACATTTCCATATTCGAGCCAAAACTCCCTGTCAAGAACACTCTTTCAGTTTTTCCGTTTGAACCGGCAAAGGGAATACTCATCAAACGACCAAATCTTATTTTCACACACAGTAAAAATAACCAGTATTTATGTTCGTAGCTTGTTTATATTAACGTCACTATACGTTATTAGGTCAAGTGTTGGCAGATCGTCAAAATACACTAGATCATGAAATGCACTGTTATACTACATTCTCGGGTGTAACCAAAAAAAGAGTTTGGAAATTGAAATCTTAAATGTTCAGATTCAAGCTACTTTTTTAAATAAACATTTTCGTGGACTTTTTTAATTTAATCACATAAAATATTCACCAAAAAACCAAGAATTTCGAGGAATATAACTTGAGGCTTGTAAAAAAACTGATAATGCTTGTTGTTTATTAAGTACAATACATACATACATACATATCATCACGCCATATCCCTTGCAGGGTAGGCAGAGAGAACAGAGTGCCAGAGAACTCTATCTCTGCATACTTCACTCGCTTCCTCAACATTCATAATTCTCTTCATACACGCTCGCCGGTTTCGGAGACTCTTGACTCCACCTTCCTTCAGTACATGACCGATCTGGTCTAGGTAGGTTAGTCTCGGTCTCCCTCGGTACCTACATCCTTCCACTTTCGCATTGTATATCTTCTTAACCAGACGTTCGTTCGGCATTCTTTCCACATGTCCGAACCATTGGAGCATCCCCTTTCGCATCTCTACACCAATACTCTCTTTCATACCTACTCGCTCTTTTACGTCGTCGTTGCGAATGCGGTCGGTCAGCCTAACTCCACAGATTTTCCGAAGAGATCGCATTTCGACCGCATTAATTTTACTTTCATACTCTTTTCTGCATACCCAACTCTCGCTTCCATACAGTAATGTTGGGACAAGCACTGCGTTATGTATTGCTACACGTGCCTTCTGGCTGAGGTGGTGGCTGCCGAGAAGTTGCCCCAACGCTCCGTTCACTCTATATCCCGCATTCACTCTTCGCTCTATATCAGTGGTGTACCGTCCATCTCAGCTAAATCCACATCCGAGATATACAAATTCATCCACTTGCTCTAGTACATCATTACCTATTGTTACTCTTACATCTGTTCTGGCTTCATCTCTTTCAAAGACCATTATTTTGGTTTTGCTCACATTCACGCGTAGACCCCTTTTCTTACAATCTTCTGTCATTGTGTCGACTAGGGTCTGCAGGTCAGTCGCTGACTGTGCCAGCAGGACTGCATCATCTGCATAAAGCAGAGCAGAGACCACTGAGTCACCCATCTGGACTCCCACATTCATATCGTTCAACCTTTGGAGACATTTATCCAGATATATGATAAACAGCCTGGCTGATAGAACGCAGCCCTGCTTAACGCCGATATTGACGTCAAACCAAGGCGACATTCCATCATCCAGCCGCACACAGGCTCTACAGCCCATGTAACTGGATTGCACAGCCTGCAGCAGTTTACCGTAATACCATACTCCGGTAAAATGTCCCAAAGTTCCTTTCGTACAACCGTGTCAAATGCTCTCTCCAGATCCACAAAACTGCAGAAAACCCTCTGACCTAGGGCCAGATGCTTCTCCACAATGTTGCGCAGAGAGAACACTTGATCCATGCATCCCCTTCCACTCCTGAAACCTTCTTGTGTCTCACACAGTAAACCATCGGACACCATCCTCATTCTCCTTTCAATAATTTTACCATACACCTTTGCTGCCAAACTGGTCAAGCTTATGGCTCTGTAATTTGCGCAGTCATAACGAGAACCCTTGTTTTTAAACAAAGGCACGATGACTGCGTTATTCCAGTCCCTGGGAACCATTCCCGAGCTCCAACATAAATTGAGGAGCAACAGGAACGCCTCCCGGACACAGGAGCCACCAAGCTTGATCATCTCGGCAGACACCATATCAATGCCCGCTGCCTTACCATTTTTCAAACTTCTTATCGCCCATTCAACTTCATCCATACTGATGCCATCGGAGGACGCCGTCGCCGAATGTTGATTTACTAGACCACATGCGACACCGGCGCCAACCGTAGCATCCGCATACATATCGCCAAAATATTCACTCCATCGGCTTAACACGTCTTGTGTTTGTGTAAGAATGTCTCCACCTTTAGACCTTATTTTATTCATTCTGAAGGCTGACCAACCACCCCGAGACTTCTTCACCTCCCTCCAAAAGAGTTTGGTGTTACCCTCGAAGTTTTTAGTCAGCTTATCTTCTGCACTCATGCTTGCTCTATCACGTTTCTCTTTCCTAAGGCCTTGGTGTCATTCTTACATTGCCGATATATTTCTTTCTTCTGTTCAGTCATACTGTCATTCAGATTCAAAGAAGAGACATATTCCAGCCACGCTTTCTTCTTTTGCTCTACGGAAGCTGCCACTTCCGCATCCCGCCATGCATCACCATTTGTGGTTCTATGCTTCTTTGAACTTCCACATACTTCTTTCGCTGTATCTACCATACTCTCTTTCAATACTCTCCAGCATTCTTCAATGTCCGATTGCGGCTGGCTTGCCATCGTCAGCCGTTCTCGGACACCCTCTGCATACTTTTCTCTTACACACTCTTCTTGCAACCTTTCAACCTTTATTCTTTCAAGCCCTCCGAAGTGGACACGCTCGCGCCAGTGCCTCCACTTTCTGAACAGACCACTAAATCTGGTATAATAGTGGCTGGAATATGGTATAATAGTGGTTAACATGTTTTTCGTGTTTGCCCAAAATTCCCAACGAAACTATTAATTTGGTTGTCAGCGCCAGATTAATGGTAACGACTTGACTTGCTGACGGACAGTGACTATCAAGGACTAATTACAATTTGAAGAAGTGATGAATAATATATGAAAAAAATTAATACGGAAGACAAGGCAGTAAGGTCGACTGACTATAAGCCTACCCATAAGGGCGATAAATTAAAAAAATAACAAAACGCAATTGACAGCTCACGTAATGGTTTGTTTGGAAAATACCGCGAAAAGTTGAATAAAATTTGACCGGTCAGTGTTCGTTTTGTGCGAGTGATACGATTTTTTTTGAATTTTTATTTTTACTATATTGTCATCAACAATGCCGCGACCAATAAGATCAAACCTTACCCGACAAAGCCGTAACGCAATTAAATTCGAAACATCACGAATGTAACCACGGCAGAAAACAAGATATTGCACGGGAATATGCTTCTGCTGCTGCTGCTCAATCACAAGAGCACAGCGAGGCAGCCCGTGAAACGGCTCGGTCGACAATGCGAAATCGTCGAGCAAATCTCAGAGATCAACAATTAGATCATTTTCAACGCGCAAGAAGAAAAATGTTGTGTTACACAAGGTACTTCGTCTTGCTGGCACGTTATTAAAATACTTGATTTTTTAATTTTATATATACATACATACATACATACATATCATCACGCCATATCCCTTGCAGGGTAGGCAGAGAGAACAGAGTGCCAGAGAACTCTATCTCTGCATACTTCACTCGCTTCCTCAACATTCATAATTCTCTTCATACACGCTCGCCGGTTTCGGAGACTCTTGACTCCACCTTCCTTCAGTACATGACCGATCTGGTCTAGGTAGGTTAGTCTCGGTCTCCCTCGGTACCTGCATCCTTCCACTTTCGCATTGTATATCTTCTTAACCAGGCGTTCGTTCGGCATTCTTTCCACATGTCCGAACCATCGGAGCATTCCCTTTCGCATCTTTACACCAATACTCTCTTTCATACCTACTCGCTCTCTTACGTCGTCGTTACGAATGCGGTCGGTCAGCCTAACTCCACAGATTTTCCGCAGAGATCGCATTTCGACCGCATTAATTTTACTATCATACTCTTTTCTGCATACCCAACTCTCGCTTCCATACAGTAATGTTGGGACAAGCACTGCGTTATGTATTGCTACACGTGCCTTCTGGCTGAGGTGGTGGCTGCCGAAAAGTTGCCCCAACGCTCCGTTCACTCTATTTCCCGCATTCACTCTTCGCTCTATATCAGTGGTGTACCTTCCATCTCGGCTAAATCCACATCCAAGATATACAAATTCATCCACTTGCTCTAGTACATCATTACCTATTGTTACTCTTACATCTGTTCTGGTTTTATCTCTTTCAAAGACCATTATTTTGGTTTTGCTCACATTCACGCGTAGACCCCTTTTCTTACAATCTTCTGTCATTGTGTCGACTAGGGTCTGCAGGTCAGTCGCTGACTGTGCCAGCAGGACTGCATCATCTGCATAAAGCAGAGCAGTGACCACTGAGTCGCCCATCTGGACTCCCACATTCATATCGTTCAACCTTTGGAGACATTTATCCAGATATATGATAAACAGCCTGGCTGACAGAACGCACCCCTGCTTAACGCCGATATTGACGTCAAACCAAGGCGACATTCCATCATCCAGCCGCACACAGGCTCTACAGCCCATGTAACTGGACTGCACAGCCTGTAGCAGTTTACCGTTAATACCATACTCCGGTAAAATGTCCCAAAGTTCCTTTCGTACAACCGTGTCAAATGCTCTCTCCAGATCCACAAAACTGCAGAAAACCCTCTGACCTAGAGCCAGATGCTTCTCCACAATGTTGCGCAGAGAGAACACTTGATCCATGCATCCCCTTCCACTCCTGAAACCTCCTTGTGTCTCACACAGTAAACCATCGGACACCATCCTCATTCTCCTTTCAATAATTTTTCCATACACTTTTGCTGCCAAACTGGTCAAGCTTATGGCTCTGTAATTTGCGCAGTCATAACGTGAACCCTTGTTTTTAAACAAAGGCACGATGACTGCGCTATTCCAGTCCCTGGGAACCATTCCCGAGCTCCAACATAAATTGAGGAGCAACAGGAACGCCTCCCAGACACAAGAGCCACCGAGCTTGATCATCTCGGCAGACACCATATCAATGCCCGCTGCCTTACCATTTTTCAAACTTCTTATCGCCCATTCAACTTCATCCATACTGATGCCATCGGAGGACGCCGTTGTCGAATGTTGATCTACTAAACCCCATCCAACACCGGCGTCAACCGTAGCATCCGCATACATATCGCCAAAATATTCACTCCATCGGCTTAACACGTCTTGTGTTTGTGTAACAATGTCTCCACCTTTAGACCTTATTTTATTCATTCTGAAGGCTGACCAAGCACCCCGAGACTTCTTCACCTCCCTCCAAAAGAGTTTGGTGTTACCCTCGAAGTTTTTAGTCAGCCTATAGTCTGCACTCATACTTGCTCTATCACGTTTCTCTTTCACTAAGGCCTTGGTGTCATTCTTACATTGCCGATATATTTCTTTCTTCTGTTCAGTCATACTGTCATTTAGATTCAAAGAAGAGACATAGTCCAGCCACGCTTTCTTCTTTTGCTCTACGGAAGCTGCCACTTCCGCATCCCACCATGCATCACCATTTGTTTTTCTATGCTTCTTTGAACTTCCACATACTTCTTTCGCTGTATCTACCATACTCTCTTTCAATACTCTCCAGCATTCTTCAATGTCCGATTGCGGCTGGCTTGCCATCGTCAGCCGTTCTCGGACACCCTCTGCATACTTTTCTCTTACACACTCTTCTTGCAACCTTTCAACCTTTATTCTTTCAAGCCCTCCGAAGTGGACACGCTCTCGCCAGTGCCTCCACTTTCTGAACAGACCACTAAATCTCGCAATAACGAGATAGTGGTCCGTGTCGACTGTGGGGCCCCTGTAGGCTCTTGCGTCCAATATTTTGCTTCGGAGGCGACTGTCTACCAAAATTAAATCTATTATGCTTTTCTGTTCATTCCTTCTCCATGTATACATATGGATGTCCTTATGTTGGAAAAATGTGTTTGACACAATAAGGTTTCTCTCCATGCATACATCCGCTATGAGCCTACCTGCGTCGTTCACTCTCTTATCACCAAATGGACCAAGTACGTCCTCATAGTCGGGACGCTTGGTCCCCGCCCATCCGTTCAAATCTCCGCATACAATCACGCGTTCACTGGTTTCTGCCATATCCAGAACTTCCCTAACATTATCCCAAAACTTCTCTAGGTCTGATGCCACCGAGGATCCTACGGGAGCATATGCTACAACCATGAATACCTTGGTGACACCTAGTTTTATACGGACCCAGAGAAGTCTGGGATCATACATTCCGTAATCCTTCACACCTGAGGCCAAGCGAGAGGACAACAGCACTCCTACCCCCATGCTGGCTCGATCGCTCTGTGGTACACCAGACCACAGAGCCATCCCGCCACCAGGAAGATCGCAGGCGTCGCTGCCCCTTCGCTTGGTCTCTGTTACACAGAGCACGTCTAGCTGTTTGTCCGCCATGACGGATATCAGCTCGTGCAACTTACCTTCCACACCCCTAACCCGCATTGCGGTACGCATTTCGAGCCGGATTAGCAGTCTAATTAGACTGGCAGGGGACGCGAACGAGCACGCTCCGGACTATGCCCCCCTATTTATATATTATTCTTATTTATTATCATAATAAAAAAAATAATTTTGAATTAATCGAAATCTGCTGATTCATTAACTGTTAGGCGGAATGAAGTGTGCCAGGTCAGCTAGTATACTATAACAACAAAAACTCAAATAACACTACTATAATACTACTACCTACTACTAAAGAAAAAAAGAAAAGTAAAGTGAGTCATACAGTGTATCGCAAGCCAACCCATACAGACAAATACTTGAATGGTGATGCTCACCCCTCCCCCTTCACAGTTAGCTACCGTTTCAAAATCTTTGTTACAGAGAGCACGAAGAATCTGTGACGATGAACACATGGCTGGGGAGCTGCAGCATGTCAAGGAGGTTCTACGTGCAAACAAGCTGCAAGTTCCTCGCCCCCGTCACGGAGACCGTGTGAAACCACCAACAGTTGAACGTCTCCCTGCAGTCCTACCTTATGTAAAAGGAGTCACTGACAACATTCATAATTCTCTTCATACACGCTTGCCGGTTTCAGAGACTCTTGACTCCACCTTTCTTCAGTACATGACCGATCTGGTCTAGGTAGATGAGTCTCGGTCTGCCTCGGTACCTACATCCTTCCACTTTCGCATTGTATATCTTCTTAACCAGACGTTTGTTCGGCATTCTTTCCACATGTCCGAACCATCGGAGCATTCCCTTTCGCATCTTTACACCAATACTCTCTTTCATTAATTAATTATGATTCATTAGTTCATCTAATCTAAGAAGTGCATTTTGACGTTTTACATTTTTTAATACACAATAACCTCGGTCAAACGTCTACACATGATTGTAAATACTAAATCTGAAATTTTAAACAACTATTAAGTTATTTACATAATTAACATTGCGGGTGACTTTCTTGTACAATAATCTAATGTTGAAACTCGTAAAACTAATTTATAATAAAAATAACATGTTAAATAGTAATTGTTAATGACGAACTAACAATGCACGTCATCACGTTCTATACAGTAGTGCTTGACAACTTCCAATTCACGAATATCCAAATAATCGGTAAAAATATTAGAATAATACAATTAATCGAATAGAGATTTTGACAGAGATGTACATTTCAACACTTTGATTGATGAGGAAATAATTATTAATGTTCGCGACGCTGATAATTCAAGTAATAGTAGTAATTCTTAATAAATAGCTATTTTCAAATCCAATTTTTGTTTTTAATTAACCTAATCCTACTAAATATGATGAATAGATTCTATGCTGAAATAATTAAATTTGTTTAGTACTAATTTAGCACTTAATTTATTCATCACCTTTTTGAAAAATAAAAAGTAAACCGATTATTAATTATAAAGAATCAATATCGATTTATCAGTAAAATCGGACATATTCGATAGCGATGATTTAGTTCAAATACCTAGACAACTTACTCAGACAGCTGTCAAAATGCACTTCTTAGATCAGACAGACTATAAGTACAATTTTATTTAATAATTCGCTTCCAATTTTCTAATTTACCGATTATAAAAAATCTCCAAAATAATAGTTCTAACTACCGTATTTATGAACTGTATTCATTTTTCTCTTTTCTTTTGGTGATAAGTTTAGAATACAATAGATCACCACTAGGTACCTACTTACTATTTCATAATCGATCTAAAATACTGGTCAATACTTTAATAATTTATAATAATATGAAACTCAAAGTAATAGTCAAGAAGCCTAAAAGAGAGGAACATGGTAGTTTAGAGACATTACAATCCTTTCTAGGTGTTATTTTAACTAGGTTCAAACAGACTTTGGTGAATTTTTCATTTCATTATTACCATTTGCATTTGTGGGACTGATGCTTAAGTTATGCATGACATGTTACACGTGGTAATAAATAAAACAGCAGTTAGGCTGGATCCAACATTCCAAAATTTTAACATGAATTAAAAAAACACGAATTAAATTTTGCTCTCATTTTATTTTAAAGTTTTATATTTTCATTTTACATATTTAAAAGAATTAAATTTATACAAATTATGAATTCAAGAATGCTTCCATGATCTTAACAATTTCATATTACCTACGTGGTCTTGAATTACGAAAGTCGAAATCCATGCATTACAATTAACACTTTGTATGAAGAGAATTATAAATGTTGAGGAAGCGAGTGAAGTATGCAGAGATAGAGTTCTCTGGCACTCTGTTCTCTCTGCCTACCCTGCAAGAGATATGGCGTGATGATATGTATGTATGTACAATTAACACTGAAAATTTTATGCATGAGGATGCGACATTAGCTCTCATTTTATTATCTTATAGGTAGGTAGTACGTAGGTATTTATTAAATCTATCTTTTAAATGCCCTCTAAATATTTAAAAGAAAGATAAAACTCACTGCTAAAGCTGTTACTGTTATACCTACATAACAAAGAGTCGACATGACCTGAAGTTCAAACCATATATCTGATAACTTTATTTTGACCAACTGAACTATTTGCCTTTCCTTCGACTTTCGTAATTACGAAGAACATCTCTATATTCATTGCTATATTAAGTTTCTAAATGGACTTTTGGCGGGAATCTAAAACGTCATGTGGTGCTCTTGTATTATATTCGATATCTTAGTGTTTTAACGTGTTATATTAGATAATTTTAATGGCATTTTATGTAATGCGATGTGACAGAACTACTGGGATGCAGTGAATATCATATAAAAGTGCTTTACAACGTTTTCGTTTTCCATCAAAATTCCCACAAGATACCATTAACAATGTGGCCATAACACTGTTAATGGCGACAATTTGACTTACTGACAGACAATGACTAACCTGAAGAGACTAAGAACGTGAAGATAATTATAACTCGACACTGGCAACAATGGCTCGTATAAGTAGCTGATTGCCAATACATAAAAAGAAGAAGAAGAAGAAGTTTCTAAATGGGTCTTTTGGCGGGAATCTAAAACGTCATGTGGTGCTCTTGTATTATATTCGATATTTTAGTGTTTTAACGTGTTATATTAGATATTTTTTATGGTATTTTATGTAATGTGATGTGACTGAACTGCTGAGATGTAGTGAATATCATATAAAAGTGCTTTACAACGTTTTCGTTTTCCATCAAAATTCCCACAAGATACCATTAACAGTGTGGCCATAGCACTGTTGATGGCGACTATTTGACTTACTGACGGACAATGACTAATCTGAAGACACTAAAAACTTGAAGATAATTATAACTCGATACTGGCAAGAATGGCTCATTTAAGTAGCTGATTGCCAATACATAAAAAAAAGAAGAAAGAAGTTTCTAAATTAAGTTATAATTTATATATTTGTGATTGATGTACGCAAAAGGAACAAGAATTTATCAGCTTAATTATAGTCTATAAAACATAGCTTGATATTGGTGACAATTAAAGCAATTTCGATGGCATAACTTTGAACTGACGAATTAATGATACTTGCATTTCACAAGGTAATTAAATAATACACTAGAGAGCGTGAAATGTAATTTAATTATAAATACTACCAGTTCATAGCTAAACATATATGTCTGTATACATAAAAACATTATATTAATCAATGATTACGGGCTTACAAGGTTATCAATGGTACAAAAAACTAAGGATAAGACGAATCGATTAGCTTGTTTCGATGGCATCGCTTAAATTTATTCTCTCTTAGAATTATTCCAGCGACGACGACCCTGAATATTGTTAAGAAAATGATTCGGTTAAGATATTAAAAACAAATTTTAAATATTTTATTGTTATTTTATTAATATACCTACCTACAAATTAATCAAAATATCATAAATCGAATACAGTCCATTGATGAATTTAGCCAGTTATATCATATCTATCACATGGAAGTAATAAGTACTCTGTACAACAGGAATGAGCTGTTGTCGCATAATTGAAGCCGAGCGAGAGCTCAGAACTGTACCTTTTATCCCTCTCTGGCGATGGTGACCATATTGAAATATTATTTAAGGACAATAATTATAAAAAATATTTGTGATCCGACGTCAGCAGATCATTGCTTCAGATGGATTTTAATCGAAGATGCTAATTATAAACTTGCCCTTTGTGGCACTATACATTTCCTGTTTTTACTTGCTTTTCACACTCGCGTCATATAGGTAGGTACTTATCTACTGGTCCTTGTGGACACGACATGCAGCTGGACTGAGATAAAATTACGATAAGGTGGTGTGTGGTATATTTAATTAAGAAAAAATAGTTAAGTTTACATTTAAGTTTAATTCTAAATCAGACATTGCTAAATAAGACAGTCTTGTGAAGTTTCTGCCGCAAACCCTGCTTATTCCTTATATGTTTCATTGATTCTAATTTTGCATTGAGTTAAACGTAAATTGAGATATGAATTCGCTAACGCCTTCATCAATAGAATATCATGTGGGTCTTCAAATATAGATTGAGGAGGATGTGCTGATTCTAACGATGTATGTAGTTTGCTATAAAATTCTCGAACGACATACCTACATGATAATTTTATTTTTGTTTACGTTTTTTAACGATTGATTTAATAATGTAATAAACAGTATTCTATGGTGTTGTGATCCAGTAACACCACACAATTTGAACAGGAAATTTTGTGAATCATCCCATTCACGATATATCCAGCAATATAATAAATAATGTTCAGTGTAAAATCTGAAACACAAGCGTTATCTACGAGATCTAACTAATCATCTATTGATGTCGATCATGTCGACTGATCTTTATTACATTCTTCCACAATAGCTTTCTTTTTGTTCCTAAATTTTCTAAAGAACTTAATGTTAGGGACATTAAGATCTTTAGGAAATTTGAAATCTAAACAAAGTTATTTTCATAAAAAAATAAAAAATACACAGTACAGTATTTAAGTTATTTGTTCTTGAACTAGGATTGAATAGTCATGCATGGTCACCGTAATTCTTCATTATCAAATTATGTTATTATTATCATTTACTATTTCATGTGGGGTTGTCAGGTCAGGTGTCCGTATTTCATACATATAAAAGAAAACCTATACCCCAATCGCAAAATGTTTGCGTTAATAAGGTTTTAGACTTAGCAACAAATAATATTGCTTTAATATGTCGGTAATAAATTATTATTTATATTTAAAAACATTTTAGAAGTAAATGTTTTTAAAATCATTACATTACATCAATCGCATATTTTTCTACCAACAAGGAAAGGATTGAAATCAACTTAACTCTGGTAATTTTAAGTCCACTGTTAGAACGGGACACAGGGTACACTGGTTGCCCTCTCACTCGGCTTCATTTTTATTTTGCGCGCAACAAGACTCTTACTACCTTAGCATAAGGTTTTATGTTCTTTATTTTTGCTGCAAGATGCACAGATAGAGCTCATTCCTGTTGTACAGAGTACTTATTACTTCCATGATCTATCACTAGTTATTTTTTGTGACATCTGTCACCTGTTTCAAGCTATGTTCCACGAAGTATAGATACACTATGTGTATCTATACTTCGTGCTATGTTCTATGAAGTATAACTTGCGTGCGCGGGAAATGGTAAAAGTGATAACAATTTTCATTTTTAATGCATTACCACAGAGATTAAATTATATTCATGTTACAAATTCTTCTCTTCATCAGATCTTACTTAATTTACAGTTCGGGACGAACTTCGTTTACAATTAGGGTGAAATTATATATCTATACTACATTGCCCAGACGGGCTTTCCTTTGGCATAGTATTTATTTCACTTTTGTACCACTTGCATTGATGTTATATATTTTATCCCTGTCACCTTTTATAAAAAAAAGTGGGAAAGCAAGTGATATCTAATGAATTATATGCTTATTTCCTCATCATACGAATATTTTTCTGCAGGTTTCAAAGTGCTATATTATTTATACTGAAATCATGTGGTCGCAGTCTTAAATTTAAATTATATGACCCGTGATGTGCTGATTGCAATGACCCACTATAGCCACCAATAAGAGCACAAGACCCATAACCATTCTCACTTGAACTACCATATCCTACCACACTTTGACCCATCAAACTATTTGTATTTGGCACATATTGTCTATTACTAACATTTTGCATCATTAAAGAGTAATCATTTTGATAAAGTCCCGTATTAGTTAAAGGTAGGCCAAGATTTAAATTTAAATTATTAGATTGAAAGTGATGAAGCCAAGGTTCTTTAGTGTTTCGCACGAAGTCTTGTCTTGGATCTGATTGATGAGGTATGCCGATAGGTACGGCAATAGGCTCTGGTGAACTCTGGTTCGTGGAACTTCGATGGTTGGATAATGCTGATCTTTCATTTCTTCGAAATTTCGCTCGTCGGTTTTGGAACCATACCTGAGGGAAGGAAAATAAATCTATGTTTTAATTTAATATTAATTATTTCCCGTGGTGACGGATAAAATACAATGTACGTGCTTCCTTTAATTTACAGGCTTTATGGTAAATAACGAATCTGATGTGTAAGCAGATGATATCACTGTAAGATGAAAAAATATATAAAATACATATATTCTACACCAATCTATACAACCATTATATTATAATTGTTCAAATCTTCCTGTAACCATTAACGCTGTAGTGATCTCGTCAGATAAATGAAACTTAAATAACGATAAAATCTGTAAAAATTGTTTTATTCCATAATATGTGTAATCGATACTTGTGTAAAGATCAAAAATTAAATTTTAAAAATGCCTTAGCTAATATTGTTAAAAACATACCTATTATTTTTATGTCATTCTGCAGCGCAAATGTCTTATATTGATGGAAAAATTAACATTTACAAAATCGTTTGATTTCAATGGAAAAAGTTTATTAATGACGAAAAGAATCTCACTTGCACTATTGATCAAATAAAAATATTTATCTCACCTGAACTCTAGCTTCGGTTAAATTAACTCTTGCAGCTAAATCTTCTCGAACAAACGCATCAGGATAATGCGTCTTCTCAAACACCTTTTCCAATGCAGCAAGCTGCTGACTTGTAAAGGTGGTCCTATTTCTTCTAGGTTTCTTTCTCTCATCTGCTTTACTATCTCTTTCTTCTTCAGATTCTTTATGATTCTCTTTCGTATTTTTATCTTCGTATTTCCTCCTCATGTCTTCGTATGCTAAGTAATCTACAGGTTTAATGTAAGGTCTCTGTAAATCCTTAGAGTACCATGTGAGATCGTTTTGATAGCCAGTTTCGTAGGTACTGTTAATCTGTCTACCAGCAGTTAAATGATGGAGTCTGAACAAGCTGTCTTCATGGCATTTGATCATCTGAAACAGGTTGTGGTTGTTCTCTGTATAGTTTCCTGAATTGACATTGTAATTAACTGGGTTTTGTATTTTTGGATCGCAGTTCTTAGTTGTAGATTGTCGTATGTTTGGAGCGTCTGTAAAGATAGTAGGTATATTTAATTAGACACTTTTAAATAAATAATAAAAGAAAAATCCTTTTACTTCCTACCACATAATTTTTACTGACAATATTTGCATAATTATTCTGTAGCTGGAAGCCCTCTCAGGTAAAAAACTGTCTCCAAAATTTTTATATCAATACCATTTAAGTAAGTTAATTTTACTATCCATTCATCAAACCATGTTTGTTGAACATGTACTTCCTCAATGTAGAGAATATGCCATAACCGGCGCGGAAACTGGTTGATGATAGAATTTGACGTAATATGTTGAAAGAGTGACCTATGTCCTACTGCTGGACGTGAGCCTCCTCCACAATTGGAAGGATATTGACCTACTGAGTACAGTACCAGTAGGTCAGACCGGCAGGTATTGGGTTTTATTTGGAATTATCGTTCTCCGTTACATAGATGCTATGTTTATACTATATCCCTTAATCGTCTTTTACGATATACACGAGCAAGATTGGCCGTCGTGAATTGTATTCTTACTCCGTCACTACACTGAAAAATCTCAGATAGGGCAAGACAATCTAATACTAAAATTTATTTTATTGTAAACTCTACCCGCTACTTTGCTTGTTTTGTTTACTTATATACACTATCCTTGAATTTGTTGCTGGTTTTATCGTAAATAGATCAGTGAAAACTGCATTCAATTCTATGCAGTAGTTTTTATGTGAAGCGTGTACAAACATATAGACAGACAAAAGTTATATAAATTGTTGTTTTGGCTCCTATTTCTCTGATAAAGACTATCTATATTAGTTTATATTCAATATCTATAATATACAGACATCGAACTGTTACAATTTTATTATATTCGCATTGAATACGGCGTAAATACATAGTACCTAAGTATGTGTAAATACTAGTAGGATGACATACAATGATTTGTTTGTGCAGATCGCCCAAGGACCGGCGGCTTTTCTCTGTAGATCATTGTATAGCGGGCCTGCGTAGCAATATCAGTTACACACTTACATGTGGCCATAGTTTTTACGCTCCCCTGAATAGCATGAGCTAAACGTGCTTTAACATTTCTACTGAAAACTATAATACTACACTTATAGTAAATTATCTAGACGTTATAATGTTGCCATTAAAATGATACATGAAAAAAAAATTTTTTTTTTTAATTGACACCACCCTTTTTTTTTTTGCCGTGGGCTATGGACGTCACACCCCGCCAAATCGGTCCGGGGCGACGGAAGAGGCGGCGCGCAACCCTATAAACCCACCCTGCAAGCACCTCTTCTTCGCCGTGCGAGCGGGCCACCGGTACCCGATCTTTGTCTTCGGTGGAATAGACACCACCCTGCACTTAGGAAATAATCCTTGTATTGCGGTGGTCTTTACAAACATATAATCAACGCATATAAATTACTCCCAGACTCAGAACAACAGTTTGTGGATAGCACAAAGTATGATCCTTTTTTTTTTTTTTTTTTTTTTGCGGTGGACTATGGACGTGGTCGCGCCCCGCCACGGCTAACGTGCTTTAACATTTCTACTGAAAACTGTAATACTACACTTATAGTAAATTATCTAGACGTTATAATGTTGCCATTAAAATTATACATGAAAAAAAAATTTTTTTTTTAATAGACACCACCCTTTTTTTTTTGCCGTGGGCTATGGACGTCACACCCCGCCAAATCGGTCCGGTGCGACGGAAGAGGCGGCGCGCAACCCCATAGATCCACCCTGCAAACACATCTCTTCGCCGTGCGAGCGGGCTACCGGTACCCGATTTTTGTCATCGGTACAAAGTATGATCCTGGAAGGTCGGTATCTTAACCACTATTATTGTCTCAAATATTGACATTGTCTAATGTATTTTGACTAACCCAACAGCCATTTTATCCAGCAGCAAAACATTTGCGTGGTCTGGTTGTTCATCGCATAATTAATTAGCCCACCAAAGACATAATTGTGAAAATGGGGAGTCAACTTGAATATTATGATAATTATAATGTGGTAGTGGACTTCACCGACAAAAGGCTTACGATCTAAATTGATACCAATTTCCGTAGAAGAAATTACCTATTTAATTATTCAAGGCGCTAGGCTTTACCAAATAAAAACGATTGTATAAGAAATATTTAAAAATCTTATAAATTCACAGTTTTTGGACATTTTCCTTTGTACACTCATTGTTAACCACAGAAATAGGTAATTAATATTTCTGTGTTGTTACCTGTCTGGATGTCAAATTTGAACTTTCTAGATCATTTGAAAGTAGGTTAAGCTTTAGATCTATATATGAGACAATCAATCAGAATAATGACTTGTTTTGAACGTTAACTGTTTAAAACTGTGTTTATAAAATTTATTGGAATAGCTAACTTATTTCGATCTCAATATATCAATCACATTTGGTATATTTATGTTAAATAGTTTTAGAGTTATGATGACAGCTGTGTGGTAGCGGCTACGAATACTGCCAACCCTTACTTTGCTTGTGGATGTCGTAAAAGACGACTAAGAGTTTTATAACGACCTGGGCCAACTCCATCTGATGCCGTTTGGTCAACAATTACATTCCCAAGGAGGGTTGATGTCTGGCAGGCGTAGGGATCAAACGATACCATAGAGGTATCGATACTTTTACTCGATACTGTATCGGTCGTAATGTATCGATACTTACTCGATAACAATTGAAAAGTATCGATACTTACTCGTATCGAATAGTTTTTAGTAAATTTAGAGTAAAACCCAAAAAAGTATTGGTATTCATTTTATAAGTACAAAAATTATTATTAAAATTTATGAAAAAAAAGTCTGCTTTTGTAGCGCTCCTTCAAAATAAGAATTTTTTTAAATGTTTGCCTGTTAGGCAATTTCTGGCAGCAGCGACTGCTGACCAGCTTTGAAAAACAACCTTTCGCACTGTTTGGGTACAGAGGTACCTACTACATTTAAATAAATGCGCGCTTGTACCGCGCTGAAAATACGGGTTTTAAATCCTCCCATTCCTTTAATGGGTTAGATTTTAAAGCACACACGTGATTAGCCAAATAAATCGACAATTCATCGGCTTTTGAGAAACGCCATCGCTTCTGGCCAACTGCAAGTTGTTTGCGATGTGACCAAACATCAAAATCTTCGTTAGCCATTTCATCTTCAGACGCACTGGTTGACATTTTTGTATCTTCTTTTTTTATAACGTTTTTCAATTTTTATATAGCCCTTCTACACGCATTTGCGTTTTGAAAATAGAGGTTTTTAAACCGTGGTTCTAAAATTGTTGCTATGCTGCAAGTGTTTTAAAAATCAATGAAACCAAATCTTTTTTTACATTCAGCTAGTAGTTTTGTTTGCAATTATGTAACACATTCTATTGAATGTGTGAGACATATGTACAGAGACATATGTACATAGTCATATGTGAGACAATTAATCATGGGTATGATTTTGGATAAGGTAACATAATTCTGGCCTGATGATTCTTTTGTAACAAATTCAAATGGTTGTAACAATGGCATCAACTGTTTTAATATTGCAATTTCCTGTCTAGTCACCAATTCAGGACTATCTGTAGCATCGAGTAATAGCTGTGCAGCAATTTTGGACATATTTAAAAATCTATCAACCAACCTATATAGTGAAATCAACCTATATAGTGAATTCAAGCCAAAACTTTCTCACGAACGAAAACAATAACAACAAATATATGGCGACACTGGCTGACTTTTTTCTGGCATAGACAGACAAGCTTGCCAACTACACAAAGCTAAGATCAAAAAAATATAAAGCTAAAATGTATGTGTTCATAAACTTCAATTTAAAATATGCATTTTTGTTTATCAATATGATATACTGATATGAGTACTTATGACCGATACCTACTCAATATTTAATTTCAAAGTATCGATACTAAAAGTACTTGGTATCGGTAGAAAAGTATCGAGTATGTATTTGTATTTACTCGTATCGTTTTATCCCTAGGCAGGCGGCCTATTGGCAATAACTTTTAAAATATGTAGTATGAAAGTAGAGTACATATTGTATCGACTCCAAGTAATTGGGATAAGAGTAGAAGAATGATGATGATTTTTTTTTTTTATTTATGAAGGGGTCAAAAGTAGCTCGATATGTTTCATATAAACTTACACAAGGTGCGGCTCACCAATTCTATTTGCTTGAACTTGTTTTGACACGCTACCGTGTATATATATATAATTTTTATTTATTTGGTTTACGCACAGATGTTTACAGAAATTCTTATTATTAAATATATTAAAATACAAATAACGGTGTAACATCTAATTAAAGGTAAACACCACAGGCACAATTAATAGTATTATTTGAGCAAACAGGTAACAAAATCTTTAAGAGCTACTTCGAACCATTTAAACTATCGTAAATAATATTCCTATATTATTTGAATAATCTGAGCGTTATATAGTATCGTATGGTGTGTTCCTAACCAGGCGCGGCTCAAGCACATGTAGCGCCCGGGTGCAATCAATAACCTGGCGCCCTCTTGTACCAAAGTGGGTGAACAAAATGGAATAGGTTGATGGTTACAAGCGGCTCTCGATGCCTCCTAACACCCGGCGCCCGGTTGCACTGCACCCTCTGCACTATAGGTAAAGCCGGCCCTAACACACTATACGATACTATATAACGCTCAGATTATTCAATCTTCTTAATTTTAATTCCTTCATAGACTATAAGTACTTACTATAAAACATTGAGAGAACCATCAGATAGGCAGTTAGAAACTTGACGTTTCACTTGAAATAAAGAGTCAAAGTACATCAATCACATCGCTAGTACAACTATTGCATTGTACAACTATTGATAATCTTGCAAAACCTAGCATATAAAGAATTAAAACCCAAAACTGTTCTCCTGTGATGTGATTAAAGTGGTCTGATCGAGTTGCGAGGAATTTTACATATGTATCTACTATACATATATAGGTATATTAGGTCCTTACATATGAAATTAACGTTTTGTCGTACTGACCACTTTGATCTGAAATATCTCCTCGTTGGTTAAGAAATTCAAATTTATAAATTCTTCTTCTTCTTATATATTGGCAATCAGCTACATATACGAGCTATTAGTGCCAGTGTCAAGTTATAAATATTTTCACGTTTTTAGTCTTTCAAGTTAGTCATTGTCTAAGCCAAATTGTCGCCATTAACAGTGCAATGGCCACACTGTTAATGGTATCTTGTGGGAATTTTGATGGAAAACGAAAACGCTGTAAAGCACTTTTATATGGTATTCACTACATCCCAGTAGTTCCGCCGCTTTATATTACATAAAATGCCATTAAAATTATCTAATATAACACATTAAAACACTAAGATATCGAATATAATACAAGAGCACCACATGACGTTTTCAAATTCCCGTCAAAAGTCCCAATTTATAAATTCATTTAGCTGGTATATTTGAGTTTTAAAAATAGTCATTCATTTGTTTTTCTTCATTATTTTTTTCTTTGGCGTCGCTTATTACCGCACAATAGAAAATATGAAATATCGGTATTTTTACGAGTACGAGTTCTACCGTGGCACCAGTGCTGCAGAACAGCTCGAAGGATTATACGGCGCTAGTGTCGCAAAACAAAGCGCGGTACGTTTTTGGTTTCAACATTTTCGTTCTAGAAATTTCGACCATCAGAACCAACCCTATGGACGGCCGGAGACCAAAGTGTAATATGAAGAATTAAAGGTTATTGTGGAAGCGGATCCATCACAAAATTCACAAAGCACTTCAGAGATAGCTGCAGGCGGGGTAAGTGACAAAACTATATTAATCCACTTAAAACAATTTGGGAAAATCAGGAAAGTAAAAAAACTTGAACGATGGTACCTCATGAATTGAGTGATTCGAACTTGAAAATAGGCGTTGACTGCTGTGTTACTTTGCTCAACTGACACAATAATGAAGGGATTTTAAATCGAATCATTAAAATTTCAACATCATACACTAATGACTAAGCAATTTAGTTTTTTTATTAATTGCAATTAAACGACAAAGAATTACCAAGCCATTTTCGAAAGAAAACAGCGCGTTGCAATTAAGAAGCTTTTAAAAAAAATACTTCGATACATTAATTTTTAAGGTCGTGATCGTGCCAGATCCAGAATATTTTATCCGACGTCCTCGGATATTGTTTTAAATCAACTATTTTCTTACTTTTACCAAAATAATTGATTTTTAAAAATATCAAATACGTTTAAACGAATGTTTTTTCTTGACATATGTATGATAATATTATCCTATAAGTGCTGTGTAAGAAAAATACAATCATTTTTAGGTTTAAAAAGTGCTTGATTTTCATATATCGAGAGTAAAGCAAGACCTCAACGCTTCGCTTATGAGGCGTGCAATACTGCTGCTATGTATGTATACCTATAGCTTAAAACTTTTCCCGATAAACAGACAATCAGATACAATATTTTATAAAATCCAACTATAGTGCGTTTCACCAAAGAGTTCCTTTGCCGTAATGTTGGCTCCCCTGCACTTCCCTGTCTGTCAAAAACGTCATACAGTGTAGTCGTGTGTCACGTTATTCCAAGTGTTTCCAGGTTTTACTATTCTATTGTTGTAATCATGCCTAGAACATAAAAAATGGTGAAAGAGAGATGTTGTTGAAAGTAAAAAGCTTTTGTGACCGCGAAAAGTTTAACAAAGCGCCATTCATTCCATTAGAATGCGTCCGCGGTCGTGTTGCTGCCATGACAGGTTAGTAAAATAGGGATACCAGTTTCTCATTATTTGCCCTGATTTTTTAAAAATAAGATCAGTCACTGTGCGTCTTCCTCGCATCTAAACTTGTAATTATTATTATTATTTTACATATATATATATATGACGAAGGAGGAACCAATCATGAAGCAGGAGGCACCACCATTGTATTTGTAAAAGGTGTGACGTCACCATTACCGACGTCACTGTTGTTAGTTGCGTGGATTACTCATGGTACGGTTTTGATCTTCAAAATAAAACTCCACAAGTAACTGTTTAAATGTTGTATTCTCAACAAGTAGCGTAACGTCGCCCCAGAGAGCTCCGCACGGTATAAAGACTCGAACACGAATGAATGTATTACGACAGTGCGTCCGTATTTATAGAGCTCGGAGCACGTGCACGTGTTTACAATTTTTAGTATAGAAATTACAATGAGAGAAATAATCACACGTTTCTTAATGTTAATTTAACATTAAAATTATCTTTAAGTAATCAATTGATGATTTATGAAGTAATTAAACTGTTAAATTAATTCGTCTAATTATTTATAGTAGGTGTATTGTTGTATTTGCGCCGATACGCATACGCCTACCTAGACCAGATCGGTTACGCACCGAAGGAAGGCGGAGTCAAGAGTCTCCGAAACCGGCGAGCGTGCATGAAGAGAACCATGAATGCCAAGGAAGCGAGTGAAGTATGCAAGGATAGAGCTCTCTGGCACTCTGTTCTCTCTGCCCACCCTGCAAGGGATATGGCGTGATGATATGTATGCATGTGTATGCGCCGAGATATATATATATATATATATATATAATTCCCAAGGAGGGTTGACGTCTGGCAGGCGGCCGGTCATAAAACTATTGCCAATAACTTTTACAATATGTATTATGAAAAAAGAATACATATTGTATCGACCCCAAGTAATTGGGATAAGAGTAGGAGAATGATATATAATATCCGTTACAAAACATATATACAAAACTAAAAACTTTATCTCTATAATATAACTCATCCGTATTTGATTATTTTGTTTTAGGTGTACCTATCTGAAAAAACTGTTACGAAAATCACCAAAGAAGGTGAAGTCGCTGCATCTACATCGACGAAAATTTCAACTCCAGACAAAATACGTCCTCGAGATAAAAAAATCAAGCTTGATGATTTTGAACTTTGTGTTTTGCGACATAAAATTCAGGAGTTCTATGCCGTGAGAAAAGAATTGCTTACTCTAACCAAACTTTTGTGTGAAATGCGAAATGAAATAGATTTCAAAGGAAGTCGCACCACTTTATGGCGGATTATGAAGGCTATGAAGGGATTATTTTCAAAAAAGTAAATCCAAAAGAAAAGTCTTGATGGAGAGGTACGATCTGGGGGGGCACACTTAAAACATTTCTTATTTTTACTGACCGTCGCGCCGCCTACAGATTGGTTGTACAAACTTAACTGCTGCCATTTTGTCCTGCCTGTCAAACGTTTGACAACTGAGAATTGTTATTTTTTGTTCCTAGCGTAGGTACTTATTGTCATCGATCTATTTTCGGTTATTGATATTCTTTCTGAAAATTATCTCAAGTTTCATTGTTAGGCTGATATTATTATTGTTTAGTTATCAGCTGATATGTTATTTTTTATATTTATAGGGTAGCTTTCATAGTAAAAGAAAATTCTATGTAATTACACATACACATGTAGATATGTATATATATATTACTTCAACTTTAGTTCACCGCTTAAACTCTGGGTGGCAGCACTTTCCATACATGCATATTTTATCATCGAGTTGCCACTCTTTTTCAGTTTAATAACTTTACTCTTTGGGTACGATATTGTAGCGTGGCGTGATCGATATCTTCATGAGTTGCGGCAAATTCGTAATGAGAACCAGCGCCCATTTGTATATTTAGACGAGACTTATATACACTCAACATATTGTGCCGGCAAATGTTGGCAAAGTAACACAGAAGAAGGCGTTTTATCTTCGGACTCAAAGGGACCACGTTGGATAATCGTCCATGCAGGCAGTGAAACAGGTTTCATACCTAACGCTCAGCTAATCTTTAAATCGCAATCTAAATTGGGCGATTATCATGATGACATGAATAGAGAAAATTTCAAGAAAAACTATTGCCGAATTTGCCACCTCATTCGATTGTGGTCATGGATAATGCTTCTTACCATACGGTGGCAGTCAACAAAGCACCAATGATGTCCAGTACGAAACTCGAGATGCAAAAC
This sequence comes from Lymantria monacha, assembly GCA_905163515.2. Classification (NCBI taxonomy): domain Eukaryota; kingdom Metazoa; phylum Arthropoda; class Insecta; order Lepidoptera; family Erebidae; genus Lymantria; species Lymantria monacha. The sequence goes on along the minus strand of LR991082.1, from coordinate 32,365,825 downwards.
TGGATAAAGAGTAAAGGTCTTGCTTATTTGCCAACGATGACGAAAGGTGCACTATTTGAAATAATTACAGAACATAAGGAACCGCCTGTTTATGAAGCAGACTTGATACTGGAACAGTACGGTCACAAAGTGTTAAGGCTTCCGCCTTATCACTGTGATTTGAACCCGATTGAGCTCATATGGAGTCTATTGAAAAGAAGGATTGCAGGAAGAAATGTTGGCCAAGAAGCAAGAAACATAGTTAAAATAACCGAAGACGCATTTTTAAGCATAACATCAGAAGAATGGAAAAAACAATGCGACCACGTCAAGAATTTCGAAGAAAAATACTATAACAACGGCGTACGTGTAGACGAGGAAGTGGACAGATTCATAATTGAAGTAAAAGACACTAGTGATACTTCTGATGGTGATGAAATTTCTTCTTATGATACGGATGATAGCAACATATCGGGTGTGAGTCCTTTAAATGACCACAATTATTTTAAGAAATAATTTATGTATTTTTGAAAACATTATCATCCGTATCATAAAAATAGTCATAACGCGCTGAAGTGTCACTATTCTCTCACTTCAATTATGCACTGATTTTAATAATACTATCTTTTACAAACACATAAAGCCATACCTAATATCGAGATTGATGACAATTTACTCATAAAATAAATGTAAAGCAATAAAGAAACTAATTTATTTATAAAATTCTTTTTCCTAATGAATCCTTAAATCATATATAATATACATATATTATGCATACCGATATTATATTACAGACGGCTGCTTGGTATAATAGTTAGTTACTCAGACTGTACAACCAATGGTCGTGGGTCCGATTGAGTCTAGAAAGGAAGTGATGTTTATTTAAAGTATTTGTTCATCATGCATTTGTTCCGGAGTCTTGATGTTCACTGTAATTAAGTAGCTAGTGTAAATGTATTTAAATCCCTAATTTTAGGTAAAATAATTTTTGAAAAATAGCAACACTAACTTCCTTTATACCAATAAGGAGTTTTGGCGCGAATGTGGAAATGTCATGTCACGCTCTTGTATTATATTCATTTTTTTAGTGTTTTGTAGTGTTATATTGAATAATTTTGCTGGTATTTTATGCAATATGGTACAGTTAAAGTGCTGAAGTGTAGTGAATATGGTATAATAGTGGTTTACGTGTATTTTCATATTTTGCCAAAATTCCCAAAGAAAACCATTGATTAGGTTATCAGCACCCGATTAATGGTAACGACTTGACTTACTGACAGACAATGACTATTAAAGCTACATAATATGAAGAAATGATGAACATATATGAAAAATAATTAAATAAGACTTGGCTGTATGGGCTTTGATCCCTTTGCTTGTCCGAATGGACGAACAGAACCAAAAAAAAAAAAATTATACCAATAAAACAGCGAAGGGAACTCTGTAGTGAAACGCTCTATAGTAGTGCCTTTTCGTTTTTTTTTTATTAACAGATCGACAACACCTTGCACAAAGGAAATAATCCTTTTATTGTGGGAAACTTAACAAACATACAGCACAGATTTGTGCTGTATGTTTGTTGGTGTGATTACACCCAGCAACAAATTGTGAATCACACAAACTATTGTCCTACGTGAAAATCTAATCCATAACCATTAAATTAAAAATAAAATATAGTTAAAACTTTTTTTACTTTATATTGCATAGGTATTTTATAGTAGAGCACTGCCACACATTTATCCGTGTGGTGACGGAGTGAGATTACAATTCATTACTTCTTACCCGTGAGTGATCGTAAGAGTCGACTAAAAGATATAAAACGTATATAACATCTATGCAAGAGAAGGAAAACTTGAAACAAAACCCTATACCAACACGTCTGACCAGCGCAGTATAGAAGGTTAATTTCCCTCCCGTTAGGGACGAGGCTCGAGCCCAACAACGGGATCTATAGGTATGGGCTGTGATGATGATTGCCACACAATGCTTTCATTTGCCTACGGCCCTTAATGATATCTATGTGCTAATTACCGGCATCGCGTTGTGAATATAATCAATAGTTGCAAATCCTAATAACGGCAATCTTCAATAATATTATTGAGATATCAATACAATTTAATTATCTACCTAAGTAATCAAATCTTAGTAACTTACCTTTAGTTTGCTCCATAATACTATTTCATAATTCGTTGTAAAACAAATTTAAAATTGATAATGTATTTGATTTAATCAATTATTGCATAAACACTGTCACATTTATTTTATACGATATGCCTGTGTCCACTCCCGCGCCGATCGAATACGGCCAAGCCGAATAATTGTTATTAATTCACCCGCTTATTGAATTACTTTATTTAATTAAATAATTCGGCTAACTCATACTAATGTGCGAACTAATGGAGTCTGTACCGCGATCTGGCTTCGTTTCTTCATCTCAAATACAACATATGTGTACTGATATAAAAAAAAATTAAAGCAAACATATCTTCAGAGCACACCCATTTACATAAAAACCAAATTTTCACCCCTATGGTTGTATTACCTAGAGTTCAATATACATTATGAAGAGTCTCATACTTTAGTAGAGGAAAATAATCCTTAATTCACACGAAGTCAAGACTAGTTTCGAGTTAGTTGAAATTAGTGGGAGTATCGCGAGTTCTAATTTTGAATTTGATTCAAAGGCCGCGAGGCGTGGTTAACTTTGGCCCGCCTGTGAAAAAAATAACGTAAAATATTTTGAGCGGGAAACGATTCAGACAATAATTGTCCCGTCAACGTGCATTATTTATAGCGTTCAGAAGAAAATGAATATAAAGTTTTTAAGTAATTGGTTGTGATAACTTTATGTTGTTAGAAATGTTGCGTTGCGGATGTGGAATTAGTTTTTATAGTCGAAGAAGTTAAATATGCGGCAAGCGTGGATCTAACAATAGTTTTTAACGAGATAAGACATTCATTTAAAAGTTTATACGTGAAAATTTTCTGACATACCTAGATGGAAATAAGTTTTCTTTTAATTATATTCAAACGAAGTTAAGTGAGAATAATCATTTTTAAGGTCAAACGTAAACCTTTATTGCCTAATTAATAACCCATTAACTATACTGATTCGTAATGATATATAACCTAATATTTATACGCACCTGCTACTAAACTTAATGCGAGTATTTAACTTAGGCTTCCAGCTCATAATATATTCTGTTGAACTAATTATCCGTGTGGTGACGGAATAAGAATACAATTCACCATTCCCTATCTTGCCCTTGGATGTCGTAAAAGACGACTAAGGGATATAATATGCATATAACATCTATGCAAGAGAAGGAAAACTCGAAACAAAACTCTAGGTATCCCAACCTGTCTGACCATCACGGTATAGTAGGACAATTTCCCTCCTATTGCGAAGGAGGCTCGAGCCCAGCAGTGGTACGTATATGAGCTGAGATGATGATGATGAACTCAACTTTTTTTATTATAATAATATTTATTTATTACTCTTAACAAATCAGGCTCTACATAGAACAATAAAATGTACTAAAGAATTAATTGGTGGTACCTATGTGAGGAGCTGGTGTCTGAAGTAGGATATACCTACTTGTATTACAGATCACTAGGTCCACACCCCGGCCAGTGAAAACTTTTCTTTTTTGAAATAAAACTACTTTTACGGATTCTATCGCGTTTGTATTTGATTTATAATTTCCCGACGTTTCGAACACTTTACAGTGATCATGGTCACGGGAGGACTGAGGTGTCTTACGTCCAATATGTCATTGTTATTACAGAAATTTTATTTATATCTACCCTATAAGATATTAAATATTAAATTTTGACCCACATTTTTATACAAAATTAATACAATTCATTGCCAGTACAAAAAGAGAATGATTCTGTATATAAAATTTATGTTGTTTATGATTTGTTATTATTAAGGTATTTAATTTATGATAATTATTATTGTGGCAATTTTACAATTTTTACAATACTAACAAAAAAAAACTATTCATCTACTACCGGATCGGAACGCGGCCACACTGAGAAAGATCCGGGGAGAAAACTCAGGAGGCATGATACTAATTCTATTATTGAATTTTTGAGTGGCGGCCTACTTTATCTTACTAAAATTAATTAAATTAAAATTTAACTATTATTGTAGGTCAAATCTATACAATAAGTGCGCACAGTGTCTTGCAGTCTTGTGGTGGTTTTCTTAGTTTTATTTTTAATTAAGTGAATAACAGGAATTTTTTATGTTTATTGATTTCAATAGCCTCGCGAACCATTCTAGGCAGGTATCGGTTTATTTTTCGAGGATTTGTGGCTTATCAAACCTGATGTAATGACGGGCGTGGTCCTGACTATGCTCACAGACTGCAGACTTAGTGTGACGGCGGTGTTTCACATCAGCTATATGTTCCTTGATCCGAGTTCTTACAGATCTCTTTGTTTGGCCTATATAAGAGAGACCACAGTCACAGTCTAATTTATAAACTCCTGCATCCTGTAGAGGGATCTGGCACTTGACAGGTGGTAAGAACTGACTAATCCTCTTCAGTGGCTTAAAATAGGTTTTTATAGAAGCATGTTTTAGGATATAGCCAATCTTGTCAGTGACTCCTTTTACATAAGGTAGGACTGCAGGGAGACGTTCAACTGTTGGTGGTTTCACACGGTCTCCGTGACGGGGGCGAGGAACTTGCAGCTTGTTTGCACGTAGAACCTCCTTGACATGCTGCAGCTCCCCAGCCAGGTGTTCATCGTCACAGATTCTTCGTGCTCTCTATAACAAAGATTTTGAAACGGTAGCTAACTGTGAAGGGGGATGGTGAGAATCACCATTCAAGTATTTGTCTGTATGGGTTGCCTTGTGATACACTGTATGACTCACTTTACTTTTCTTTTTTCTGTAGTAGTAGTATTATAGTAGTGTTATTTGAGTTTTTGTTGTTTATAGTATACTAGCTGACCTGGCACACTTCATTCCACCTAACAGTTAATGAATCAGCAGATTTCGATTAATTCAAAATTATTTTTTTTATTATGATAATAAATATGAATCTATACTAATATTATAAAGCGGAAGAGTTTGTTTGTTTGTTTGTTTGTTTAAACGCGCTAATCTCAGGAACTACTGGTCCGATTTGAAAAATTCTTTTTTTGTTGGATAGTCCATTTATAGAGGAAGGCTTTAGGCTATATAACATTACGCTGCGACCAATAGGAGCAGAGCAACAATGATGAATGTGTAAAAATTGGGTTTATGTTTCCTTTTGAGAGCTTCCGCTGCGTAAACGGTTAAAGTTGCGCAAAAATTATGTACTACATAATTGTTCCCCTTTCAAAGTTCTAAATAAAAGTCCGCGACAGCATATGTCTATCTTTTAAGATTGGCTCACTATAACCTTTTTTATGCTAATCAAATTTGTTTTAAAATAATGTGATATTTTCGAAGATGTTTTTATAAACATAATATTAATCCTTATCCAAATAAATGAGTTATTCATCACAAGTATTTAATTTAAAACAAAATTGCTCTTTACATTATTTGATTTCAATGAATATCTTAGGAAATATCGCAGTTTAAAAATAACATCGCAGCAAAATAATGATCAAGTACTGGGCGCGCATTTACGATAAAAATACTGGATTTTATAATCTTATATTAAAAAAAAACTCAAACTAATGTTATTTCAAAGTACTTCTGCACACACTACATTTTTAGTTTTGTTTTCTTCTCATGACCTTCCGTCGGCTTTACACATCCTAAATAATAATAATAAGTAGGTATAGGAAGTATTAGTGCCTGCCCTCATGTATGGCAGTGAAAGTTAGATTTGGCGGGGAAGACATGAAAATAGAATAAATGCTGTAGAGCTGACAGCTCTTCGTAAGCTGTGTGTGATGTAAGTATGAAAGATAAAATTAGGTATAATGTTATAAAAGAGCGCTGGTATGCTGAGGTGGGTTGGAGACGAAGTGGCAGAAATAATGAGTGGGCAGAGGTTGACGAAGCAAACATATAAAGCAATCGTGAATGGTACGAATACAAGGGGAAGACCTTTTCTGGACTAAATTGGCGATTTGTTCACGAGAGGTCACCATCATCATCATTCTCCTACTCTTATCCCAATTACTTGGGGTCGATACAATAAGTACTCTTCATTCATAGTACATATTATAAAAGTTATTGGCAATAGTTTTATGACCGGCCGCATGCCAGACGTCAACCCTAATTGGGAATGTAATTGTTGACCAAACGGCATCAGATGGAGTTGGCCCAAGTCGTTATAAGGCTCTTAGTCGTCTTTTACGACATCCACAAGCAAAGTGAGGATTGGTAGTATTCATAGCCGCTACCACACAGCGATTTCATACACATTAAAAGTATGTGTAATCGTAAATAGGCGTAAGTGTATGTATAATATACATACATTGTATATATCTATAAAAAGTATAGATAAGACCCAATACTTTTACTTGCATTACTTTATATGGTACTACATTGCATTATATGGATTACGTCAAACTTAAATCACTTTTAAATACTTATTTCGCGTAACTACAAATACACACAAAAAAAAAGAAACACATACATGCACGCACACTACATCACAAACACACGCACACCACACACACACACACACACACACACACACACACACAAACATACACACACGCGCACACACACAAACATACGCACACCACACACACACACACACACACACACACACACACACACACACACACACACACACACATACACACACAAACACACGCACACCACACACACACACACACACACACAACGTGTGAGCGCGCTCACTAACACGTTAATTCTCACTCATTCATTTATTATAGATTTCTTTATCATTAGTCTTTATTACGTAAGATATATATATTCATTATTTATAATGTATGTTACTGTAAAATAATTTGATGTTCAAGATTTATGTATTTCGGGAAGGAACTGTCTCTTGAAACACAGGTATTACCTAATTCAAGAGGCAAAGACATCTATGTCAACTGTCATATGTATTTAGTTTTCAATAAAGATTATTATTATTATTATTATTTTACTGTACTATTATTATTATATTTTTTGGGCAAACACGAAAAACATGTTAACCACTATTATACCATATTCACTAAGAAAAAGAAGAATCAACATAATTTGAAATCAAGATCATTATCATTATTTTACTTACCTAAAGGTACACGATTGCCGTGTGGTGACAGAGTAATAATATAGTACCTTTTTCGCCCGTGGATGTCGTAAAAGATGATTAAAGTATATAGATACCATTATCAAGTGAAGGAAAACTCAAAACACAACTCTATCCCAACCTTTCTGGACAGCGTGGGTCAATGTCTCGCGTATTCTGAAAGAGATAGGACACGATAGTTTGATGACTGGTCAAAATCTATTTTGCTTTCTTTTGTAAGCTTCTGGAAGGCTGTACGAACTAACAGCAAGGCGTCATGTGCTCCAACACCAGGCATGCTAATACTACACCTTATGGGGAGACGCAGTTGCAAATTTCACACTTGCAATTACTAATATTTTTTTAAATGTAGAGACCTACCACTTTCCCACAGTTAATCAAGATACGGTAGGTACACCGCAAGAAAGGTAGGAATACAGGATATGATCAAAGTGGAATAGGATATAAGGAAGTCTTCTACTTACTTACATGTGATATGTAGCCTCTAGAACTACTATTTGCAATTTACCGAAAAACTATGAATATTATTTATGTATGTGTTCCAACTCTAATAGCGGCATCCTCAAGACAGATCTATTTCAAATGCGCCAATTTAAAAATTTAACCTTAATAATCGAGGAAAACTGAGAAAACCCCATGGCATTTCTTTACTCGGCTCAAAATCCATGGTACTCACATGCTAAAACCGCTCAACGAGATACTTTATTATTTTTAATCTAAATAATATATAGTTGTCATGTTCAATATATAGTCCAATGATTATAATACAGCCGTGAATGTTGCCAAGGCAGTAGATATTTAGCCAAAGAGCTGTCCACACCAATTACGTGGTCGCAGTCACATTTCAAATGAATATTTAGTTCTACGGACTTACTCCAAAGGTGTAGGAAATTTTGTAACGACATCAGACTACATAGGTAACTCATGTTTCTGCCTTCTGTAAAAGGCAAGACAACCGAATATCGGATAAAGTTCTAAATATGTTACTAATAAGAATTTCCTAACGGTAAACTTTTGATTTAGAATTTGAATTAGAAAATTCAAAAGTGCAAGATAGAAGTTTCTCGAACAAACAAAAACATCGCTTATACTCTATCATCATCATCATCTCAGCTCATATACATCCCACTACTGGGCTTGAGATTCCTTCACAATCGAAAGGAAAATCTATCCTATCAAATTAGTTTATTTTTTATGCATTTTAAATATATATTTAGTACAATATTGACCTCCAATGATCGATAGGTATCCTACGTTGAGTTTCGTGGTTTCAAACCTTAAGCAGGACAGATCTGCTTACCACCGACAAATGATTGTTCTAAGTATGGATATTATTTGTATCCTTTAATTATGTTTTACTCAGTGCAAGATGGAGACCTTTATTAGAAAGAAAAGAAAAATTAAATGTGTTACTACTAAGTATTGGAGAGATATGAAATGTTATTATTTTTTCTTAAATATGCTTGGAAATTTGAGCATTATTTTGACAACCTTCTTCGAGATACGACTTATCTCGATCGATATTGCTGTACTGACCAAATACATGCGAGCAGCGGCCGGCAAAAAATGTATGAAAATCCATATTGTTTTAGCGTCCAAATAAATATAGGTAGGTACGTAAATTCATATCTATCGTGTATTTTAAAAATGGAACGATTTGTTACTTCAAAACATATTAGTTACCATAGTAACTAAATAGGCAACTTATTAGAGTTTTATTTAAATTTCGAACTGGCTTGATTTTTTTTTTTTAGTTCTGTTCGTCCATTCGGACAGGCAAAGGGATCAAAGCCCATACAGCCAAGTCTTATTTAATTATTTTTCATATATGTTCATCATTTCTTCATATTATGTAGCTTTAATAGTCATTGTCTGTCAGTAAGTCAAGTCGTTACCATTAATCGGGTGCTGATAACCTAATCAATGGTTTTCTTTGGGAATTTTGGCAAAATATGAAAATACACGTAAACCACTATTATACCCACGAAGTATAGATACACAGGAGTCCGAACGTAATGTTAAAAGAATGGTCTCAATTTAGGGGACAGAACTTTTTGCCGGTAGAGCGCGCCACTCTTCAAGAAATACTTATTCGTTTAAAATTTCAAATCTTTACATGGGAAGTTTTGTTGCTATTAACAGCTGTGAAAAGTATTGTATAAATGATAATGCATCATTGCTGTGTATTTGGATGTAGGAAACCAGGGAACCATTCATTTCCAAAAGAAAAAAGCTAGAAAACTATGAGAAGCAGCAACTCGTCAAGACTTTCATCCCAAAGAACATTTGAAAATATGTTCAACATATTTTAAATCCGAAGATTTCATTCAAATTGGAAAGCATTCAGGTGATTTAATCTCATTTATAGAATAACATTTACTTTTATCTCCTAAAACAAGTATTTATGATTTTATTCCTAACATAACCTAAAATCTTAATTATTATTTCCAGGACTAAATAATACCAGGCGCATTTTAAAGAAGGGAATGGCCTTCAGTATTTCCATGGACTAAAATTGAAGATATAAAGTCTGAACAAAGGCGAGAACGTGATCAGCGCGTGATTCTAAACGAAAATTGTGTTTTTCATATATTGAAAAGTGTGATGGCTTAGCTCATACTCCAAGTGTTACTACAGCTACATGCAATACTTCATCCAAGGCGACAGCATTGGACTTTGGCATCGATTGTGTTGAAGAAATTGTGATCCAAGAAAATAGTGTATATAACTTGGAAAATGTGCAAAATGATATTGGTATTGTTCGTGAATGTGCAACTCAAAAAAATTACCAATTTTACACAATAGAATCCTTTAGGAATTATGCTAAAGGTATTGGCTTTTTATACTGGATTTGAATCATAAAGCAAATTTATGTTTGTGTTTTATATTTTGTGCGCTGAAGCCTATTCAATAACCTATAAAAGAAGTTGTCTTAGGTCTGAGTGTTGAAGACCAGTTCTTTTTGACGTTAACGAAGTTGAGGAGAAATAAGGAAGACTATGAGCTATTTCGTTTTTTTGATGCAAGTCCCTGTATTGTATCAAACATATTTATTACATGCATTAACTTTTTGCATCAAATGTGGTCAATGCTGAATATTTGATAGCCTGACAGGTAATTAGTGGATTTCTACATGCCTGAAGGATTTAAAAAATATTACCCTTCTACTAGAGTCATTGTAGATTGTACGGAAATACCTATACAACAACCTGTTAATCCATATATACAAAGAGCCGCATGGAGTTCATACAAGAACCGTTCTACTGTTAAGTATGAAGTAAGTCATTTTTAAGGCAAAAAGTCAGTTGCCTGGTATGACCATTGTAGCAGATTGGAAACTTTCTTCAAAGAGAATATACATTGTATGTGTTATAGGTTTAACTAAAATCTATTGTATATTGCACAATTCTGTGAATATTATATTCCTCTCTTGTCAAAAATATATTTTGTATGTGTTATGACATGTAACTTCCATGAAAATATTGTTAAAGTACAGCATAACTTCTTCTACTCTGTATTTTTTAACTTTAATAAAGTTTTCATTTACTATTTTTGTATTTTTATTTAAAACAATTTTTATAAAGTAAATACTCATTTATCAAAGTAAATTCATTTAATCAATAATTTAACAATGACATGTGGGTATTGCTTAACATTTAAATTATTTATAGAAACATTTGAGATACTTTAAACTTTAACAAACAGATGTAAATATCGCTTAATATTAAAATTATTTAAAGAAACAGTTGGCATACATTTTACTTTAAAAACCACATTATAAGTATTGCTTATTATTAAAATAATAATTATTTGTAGAATCATTTGGCGTAGTTTTTACAGAGTACTTTGTCTAGTACCTAATGCTGGTCGGCGGGCCACCGAAGTCAAAGATCGGGTACCGGTGGCCCGCTCGCACGGCGAAGAGAGGAGTTTGCAGGGTGGGTCCATGGGGTTGCGTGCCGCCTCTTCTGTCGCCCCGGACGTTTTTGTCGGGGCGCGTTTCATCACTAATTGCATAATTATTTTTGCTTGTAAGGGCACTTTACCTCTAAAATCGCTTCTTTGCCAATAAGTCTATCAAGAGACGCCCCCAAATATGGCTTATTTTTAGATAAAAACAATTCACATTTTTGCACCTTCATTGCAGTACTTCATAAAAATGTATAGCCCCTGACTCACAGTCTTTTTCATGTAGTGATTGTTTGTATTTGAACTCTAATGTATTCAAAATTCTTTTGGCTCCCTACATTATTTTTGCTTTTATAGAAACTGCTTTGCAACATGTATGGAAGTAACTAGCTGTTATATGATTTCTGCGAATTATATGCCATTCAAAGTTATCAGCCTGATTTCTCGGCAATTGTTCAATATCTCTTATATTGCTGTCTGTTATATCACCAGATTGGTCACATATTGAAGGAAGGTGGAGTCAAAAGTGTCCGTAACCGGCGAGCGTGTATGAAGAGAATTATGAATGTTGAGGAAGCGACAGAGTGTCAGAGAACTCTATCCTTGCATACTTCACTCGCTTCCTCAACATTCATAATTCTCTTCATACAATATTATATCACAATGATGTAAGTTTAGCAAAATTTCTTTTTCCAGGTTTGCAGCATCTATCTTACCCGTGAGTGATCGTAAGAGACGACTAAGGGATATAAAACGCATATAACATCTATTGCAAGAGAAGGAAAACTCGAAACAAAACCCTATACCAACACATCTGACCAGCGTGGTATAGTAGGTTAAGTTCCCTCCCATTACGGAGGAGGCCCGAGCTCAACAGTGGGACATACATGGGCTGTGATGATAATGATGATATGGGAAGATAATTAATATTTTCGATATTTTTCTTTTTCTTGAAGGTAATTTGTCAGCTTTAAGAGGAGTCCCAAAATAGTTTAAAGGCCTAGGAAAACTTTGCAGATGTTGTGTACATGAAACATTTACAATAATTTTTCTTTTCGTCCACTAACACAACCATGAACAGCACAACACCTTCCCATTTCTTTTTAATATTATTTTATATTTAAATTAATTAAATTCAACAATTTCAACATTCACGAACTAACGCGCGTTTACGTGTAATAATAATAATAGCATCGGTACGTCCACGAAGTATAGATACATACATGTATATATATATATATATATATATATATATTCATGTGTATATATAGATATATGTATCTATAATTCGTGGGTGCGATCCTAACACTAGCGCAGCCAGTGGCAGAAAAAAGAACTAAGATCTGGGTTTATTTTTGTGACCAAAAATATTATGGAAAAGCCTATACCGTTCGGACTCCTGTGTATCTATACTTCGTGATTATACCATACGAACTGGCTTGAAAAAGAAACCTGTTTGATAATGAAAAAAAAAACAAATGAACCCTTCACTATACGCACGTGAAAAAAAGTTTCGCTGGCCGCTGCAGTAATGTACTATAAATGCGTTAATCTCGGGCATTATAATCCGATTAGGTAAATATTTTTGCTTAGTATTGCTTCATATTGAGAATATATATTAAGACTACAAAATACAAAACAATGTTACGACAAATCTTACAATGAAGACATCGTACCTCGATAATGTTGGGAATACAGGTACAGGTATCTTATAAATAAGAACTAGTATAGATTGTAACATTAATAGAGAAATAATAATCATGTTAAAAAATCTATCAAAACATAAAATAACGACGACCCTTCGCATGACGTACCTACATGGATACTGTTAAAAATAAAGATAAATATTATTAATATTTATTTACGTGTGTAATAAAGTTGTGTGTGAACTCGTATGCATACCATACCTTCCTGTCTGCCAGGAATAGAACCTGTCGCTTCGAATTAGTGTGAAATGTTGAAAAACGCCCGAAGCGACACAATGCCAGATGCAGCACAGAGTAGGTATGTAATTTATTATAATTGTTATATGTATCGGACATCGTTCATCTGTATCTAATATATTATTAAATTGTAGAATTTCTTTAGATAAGCTGATATCAGGAACTGCTGCTTGATTTAACTATTTTTTTTCGTGTTATATTAGATAATTTTGATGGCTTTTACGTAATGTGATGCAACGGAAGTGCTGGGATGTAGTGAATATAATATAAAAGTATGTTTTCGATTGCCACCAAAATACCCAGAAGATACCATTATTAAGTATGGAGATAGAAAATGTCCAAAAGATACCATAAGATGGCGACAATTTGCCTTACTGACGGACAATGACTAACCTGAAGAACTAAAGGCGTGAAGAAAAGTGTAACTCGAAACTGGCAACAATGACTCGTATAAGTAGTTGATTGCCAATACATAAAAAGTAGAAGAACATTTTTTTGTGCTAAAAGATGCGTTTGTTAATGATAATAGAGGATTGCCTTTATTAATCTTTTTTTTAATATATTAAAAACACATGTTACGATTCTCGCACACCCTAATCTTTAAAAGCGTACAACCAATGTCAATGAAATTTTTTGTATGTCTGTAACGACAGTTAAGATAATTGGAGTGATAGCAAGGCAAGCCGCGATATGTAATGAACGCTTACCTTTCACGTATCTTGTCTTCTTAAACGCGCTTTCGACAAATAAAGAATTATGTTAGGCATGCAGGCAGGTTTTACGTAAATAAAAAGTACTCCGGGACATGGGGTTTTACTCCTACGCCCAGAATGATTTCTTAAAATCAATATATACAAGAAAACTACTATTTATGTAGTTATGATGAGAGAGATTACTGATATGTTGACATATGTCTAGGATAGGGAAGTAGGAAAATGATAACTGATATTCAATGTTACAAACAGAAACTAGAGAAAATGGAGACACCCATATTCTTAACCCGTTAACAAACGGGGTGACAGCATTTTATGTTTTTTTCTAAATATATATAATTAAGTTTTAATCTCATATCTAGAGAATAGCTAAAACTATTACTTTCGTCATAGTTTCCGATTAATATCAATCCGTTGAAATGTTTACAACATGAAGACATATTTAATTGATTATTTACAAGGATTACACATTCTGAAAATACAGGGTGCCAAAACAAAATATTAAAATGTGGATTCCTTTGAACCAAACGTTCTATATTCAAATGCAAGCGCGCCGAAGTTGTCATGGCGGCCATAATTGGGGTTGACAGTTGTCGGCGGGTATTGCGGGCAGCGATTGCGACGCGGGCGCGAGACATCTCGTTTGCGTATGCGCGTAACGAGCCTGTACTAATCTCGTCATGTTCTTCAGTAATAATATAAACCAATCAACATTAAAGAGAAATGTAATTAGATTTAAGTTTAAATGTCATTCAAATTATTGTCGTAAATACTGTCTAGGTCGATAAGGTTTTGTTCAAACTACCGTTGTCTAAAATATAGATTATAACTCTAATTATCTGCTTACAAGGCCTGCCTACTATAAACCATAGACATCATTGTAGGCTATGGGTGTACGAGCTTTCTTTCCCTTGTATAATTTTATATGCTTACACATCTAAGACAATTCATAGGTACACCAACGTGAAAGAATGGGTGATAACACAAAGCAAGGTTAAGTTAGATTATAATAAGGCCTTTGATTATACCAGAATCCTTAGCAAAATGGAAAAAATATTGTTATAGTACATTACTGCAGCGGCCAGTAAAAGAGGCATTGATGGACAAACGTGTAAATGTGGGTCGAGGCGTAGCCGAGGCACATATACGTAAGTCCGTCAATTCCTAGTTGTGGCCAAGGCTTGTATAGTGCTTTTCTCAAATAATGCGCGGAAATTAAAACTAAGTAGTACTAAGTAGAACTGTATACATGACGAACAACAAACAACATTTTTCACGTGCTAAAGGGTTCATTTGTTATTTTTTTCATTATCAAACAGGTTTCTTTTTCAAGCCAGTTCGAAATTTAAATAAAACTCTGATAAGTTGCCTATTTGGTTACCATATTTTGAAGTAACAAATCGTTCCATTTTTAAAATACACGATAGATATGAATTTACATATACCTATATTTATTTGGCCGCTGAAAACACGATAGATATGAATTTACATATATATTTATTTAGCCGCTAAAACACGACAGATATGGATTTTCATACATTTTTTGGCGGCCGCTGCTCGCCATGTATTTGGTCAGTACAGCAATATTCATATATCTCGAAGAAGGTTGTCAAAATAATGGTCAAATTTACAAGCATGTTTGAAAAAAATATTTAGCGGGTTTAAAGTAATATATTAATTTTTCCTCGTTGTTCTACATACCTCAGAAAAAAAACTTAGAAAATAATGTAAAGCATGTATGAAGTCTATTTCTATGAAATTGTTATTTTCTAATTGGCAAAAACACTCAAATATTGTCAATATTACATGTTGTTGGAATTAATCTAATAATCTACCACCGGATCGGAACACGGCACAAGCTGAGAAAATCCGGCAAGAAACTCAACAGGCTCGTCATTTATTGAGTTAGGTACGTATTATAAATTAAATTGCAGGTACATATATATACAACATATTTAGAAAGTTTTAGTTTCAGATCACATTATTATAATAATGTAATAATAATGCAAAAACAAAAGAAGATTGGCTGGACCGGATTCTACAAGCGGCATTTCTTTATAATACCAATATATTTGTGGTAATATTCGCTAATTTTCAAACCTTTTTTAGCGTTAATTTAACGGACATAGACCAATATTGTATTGATGCTAACGTCTAAACTTGCTGCTAATTCAGACGTAAATTGAGTTTCATTAAAATTTTCTGAGAGTGGACAAGGATCATGTCAGAATATAATTTCCAGAACGATAACGTGCAAATCAACAACGGGATATACGTTCATTTGTAATGTATCCGTGTTGATAAAATATAAATATACATTTATTAAGAAAACATAACGCTAAATAATATACAAAAATTCATTAAAAAAAGATTTCATCTTTAAAAAGTTAAATTAATTTAAAAATGGAATTCATAAACTAACAAATATATTTTTTATTTAAAATAGCCAGTACTACATAGCGGCAATTTCATAGATAGCTTATTATTAAAATAAGAATTGGTATATGGGAATTCTATTTCTCTGTAATTAATAAATACAACTCGAAAACGTGAATCCATAAATCATATTTGCGCTAATTTCGGAGAGTATCGTGTAAAAAATGGTAATAATTTAGCCACGGTGTGGTCTAAAGATGTGTACAAGTTCATTTGGGAAGGATGGTGGCTTAATAATGCGTGAACATAACCATTTGTCATAATATCATCCGGTACGGTGGCCATAGATAAAGGAAATATAGAGACCCGTCTTTTACTACGAAAAAATAATTAGCTAACTTGTTTTTAATATTTGTATTACATTATAGGCGTTATATGCTTATAATTAAATGAAATTTAATCATTTGCACGTCATCATGATACTTAAAGCCATTTTAGACTGTTTGGGGCGGCAATAGCACTCTAACTCACAGTGTTATCTCTCTACTACTTTTAAGCAGCTCACTGTTCGTTGGTTATAGATCAGAGTGCTTTATGCACTCATACACACTACGAGTTTAAAAAATACTCCATCCATTAAAGCTATTAAAGTCCACTATTAGGCATATGAGGATATACAATTGCCATGCTGGGGAAACGGGTTGATAATTGGCGCTGGAGTTATAAGTTGTTTAAGAGGGTGATTACTGCTCATTCTCCTATTCCAACCGAGTTTTAGTACTCCATCAGAAAATAAACGTCTTCATCCCTTCCATCCATCCCGTTTATATTTTCATATTACATGAAATACTAGCTTTCGCCCCCGGTTTCGCCCACATGGTTTTGTTAATAAAAAGGTTTGACTGCACAGATGGCGTAGTGGTTAAGATACCGACCTTCCGTGCCAGTGCCGTGGGTTCGATTCCCACGCAGGACAATACTTTGTGTGATCCACAAAGTGTTGTTCTGAGTCTGGGTGTAATTTGTCTGCGTTAATTGCATGTTTGTAAAGTCCCCAGCAATACAAGGATTATTTTCCTTACTGCAGGGAGGTGTCTTTTTTAAAAAAAAAAAAAAAAAAAAAAAAAGGTAACCCATGTCCTTTCCCAGGTTTCAGTTGCGCACTCGATTTCACTTGTCTTTCAATGGCTTTAATTTCGTTTTTGTGGAACTCTATTTCTTTTTTTTTTTCTAAAATAAGAGTAACTTAAGTTACTTTTTATAATATCAACTACCTGGCAGTGTTCTGTTAAAATTGGGCCAGTCGTTTTAGAGATTAGCCGAAGAAACAAACAGGCAGACAAGTCGGCAGAAAATTGTAAAAAATATTTTTTAGTAGACTTTCATATGTATTTAGTGAAAAACTGTTAATTTGGAATTACAAACATATTTGAAATAAAACTACTTTTACGGATTCTATCGCGCTTGTATTTGATTTTTAATTTCCCGACGTTTCGAACACTTTACAGTGATCATGGTCACGGGAGGACCTCCCGTGTCCTTCCGTAAAAGTAGTTTTATTTCAAATATTTTAGCCGAGATGGAAGGTACACCACTGATATAGAGCGAAGAGTGAATGCGGGAAATAGAGTGAACGGAGCGTTGGGGCAACTTCTCGGCAGCCACCACCTTAGCCAGAAGGCACGTGTAGCAATACATAACGCAGTGCTTGTCCCAACATTACTGTATGGAAGCGAGAGTTGGGTATGCAGAAAAGAGTATGAAAGTAAAATTAATGCGGTCGAAATGCGATCTCTGCGGAAAATCTGTGGAGTTAGGCTGACCGACCGCATTCGTAACGACGACGTAAGAGAGCGAGTAGGTATGAAAGAGAGTATTGGTGTAAAGATGCGAAAGGGAATGCTCCGATGGTTCGGACATGTGGAAAGAATGCCGAACGAACGTCTGGTTAAGAAGATATACAATGCGAAAGTGGAAGGATGTAGGTACCGAGGGAGACCGAGATTAACCTACCTAGACCAGATCGGTCATGTACTGAAGGAAGGTGGAGTCAAGAGTCTCCGAAACCGGCGAGCGTGTATGAAGAGAATTATGAATGTTGAGGAAGCGAGTGAAGTATGCAGAGATAGAGTTCTCTGGCACTCTGTTCTCTCTGCCTACCCTGCAAGGGATATGGCGTGATGATATGTATGTGTGTGTATGTATGTAATACTCGCGTAAACATCAGAAGCGATATTTATAAGAGTATTAGTTATATACATGTTTATATGTTACAACCAAGTTTATAGTTTTCATTGCGTTTAACATTGTTTTTTAATATCTGTTAAAAATTAAATACAACACAAACACATACAACAACCCATGCTTTTTACAAAGGTCTCCGAATATTGTTAGAATATGGCTAACACCATGCGCCCGCGCGTGACAATTACCTCAAATCATTATGGCTATTACTCATGTCGTATCCATGCAACATTTCGTCCCAACGATTAATTAAAATACGATTTTAGCGCTTACACGAAAAATACTAAAACAATTAAATGTATATGAACACAAATAGAATGGCGTAATTGATGATGGATGATTGTTTTGATTTGACGTCGCAAGACGAAGTATGGTTAGGTTAAAAAAAGCGAGAGACAACGTGTGCGTGTAAGCTATTTAAGATATCTGATATTTCTTCTATTTAAACATAAAAATTACCATTAATAGCTAGTAGATTTTGTTGTTAAAAATATTAATTTTATGTATAATTCTAATTTAACAATACAACTTCAGACCGTGTAAAAATACAGTTCGTTATCCCCTCATGTGTCGTCCCTAATTTTCCCCGTGCATGGTAATGGAGTAAGATTACAATTCATCATCATCATCATCATCATCTCAGCTCATATATATCCCACGTTTGGGCTTGAGCCTCCTCCGTAATGAGAGGGCTGGACAATTCCCAGTAGGTCAATTATATGGATGGTATAGTAATACCACGTTGGTCACGTGTTGGTATAGGATTTTAGGGGTTGGTGAATTGTATTCTTACTCCGTTAGCATACGGACAATTTACTACCTCCTATCTTACCCGTGGGTGATCGTAAGAGACGACTATGAGCTGAGATGATAAGATGATGATAAATGAAGTGCCATTACAGGCTACCAGGGGATATAATATGCAAATAAGAGCAAAAAAAAACTCTAAACACAAACCTATACTAACTAGTCTGACCATCGCAGTAAGCCAATTTCCCTCCTATACCTAGTGGAGGAGCCTCAGCCCGGCAGTGGGAAGCATATTTATTTATCTGTTAGGTTAACCAACAACTGTTCATACATTGATATACTTTTACAATTAAAAGAAAAAGTTGATGATGAGATTCTGAGATGGTAATGGTGATGAGAAGAATTTAACAATTACACAACCACTAACAACACACATATTTAAAATTCAATATTGATTGAAACCGGGCAGGCCATTGACGTCAAGGATTTGGTATCAGTGGACGGCCTAATGGCGACGGGGAGGGAATATGGGTGCCATGGTGGGTCATGGAGCCACGCGTCGTCCTTTCCTCACCCAGACAGAACAAACGGCGTGTGTCCAGACCATAAATAAAATAAAATATAAAAAAGCGTTTTATTTCATGGAAATACTATTTACATAGTTACGTACTATACTAAGTTACTTACATAGTTATTTTTTTTTGGTGTTCAAACCATAGCCTGCATAAAAAAAAGATGATTCTTCTTCTTCTTCTACTTCTTATGTATTGGCAATCAGCTACATATAAATTCCCGTCAAAAGTCCATTATTTCATGTCAGCAATGACATTCGTAAGGAATTGAAAATATTTGACATTTCAGACATAATATATTAAATTTCAATCATCTTTTTTTTCGACTTTTGACGGGAATTTGAAAACGTCATGTGGTGCTCTTGTATTATATTCGATATCTTAGTGCTTTAACGTGTTATATTAGATAATTTTGATGGCATTTTATGTAATGTGATGTGCGGAAATACTGGAATGTAGTGAATATAATATAAAAGTGCTTTACAACGTTTTCGTTTTCCATAAAAATTCCCACAAGATACCATTAACAGTGTGGCCATTGCACTGTTAATGGTGACAATTTGACTTAGACAACGACTGACTTGAAAGACTAAAAACGTGAAAATATTTATAACTTGACACTGGCACCAAAGCTCGTATATGTAGCTGATTGCCAATACATAAGAAGAAGAAGAAGACATGAAATAATGATAATACTTTCCAATTTTCATTTCAGAAGCAGCAGTTTTAGTTTGAATCTTAAAAATATATCTGTAGTTTTTAAAATACCGACCTACAAGTCCAGTTTCGCGAATTTGACTTCTTAATAGGACACTTTGTGCTTCTACAAATTGCTCTTCTAAATCTGATTGCCTATTGTAGCTATACCTTAATTGTTTATTTATAGTCCCATGCAATACAAGCCTTGGTTTTTTAATGTAGGGATCTTTAAAAAAACTTACGCTATATTATTATTATTTCAAATTAAATATCCAGTCATCATCATCAACTTGCTCTTATCCCAATTTATTTGGGGTCGACGCAACATGTCTTCTCTTTCCATACAATTCTATCAGACGTCATCTCTGTGGTCACTCCTTGTCTATCCATGTCATGTTTCACGCAGTTCATGCATCTTTTCTTCGGTCTTCACTTACCCCTTAAGCCTTAAACATTCATACTTAAAGCTTTCCCCACAACATTACTTTCATCCCGTCTCATCACATGTCCATACCATGTCAATCTTTCATTCCTTAATTTTTCCGTCACTGGCGCAACTTTCAAACTTCCTCTTATATGTTCATGTCTTATTTTAAATTAAATAACCAGTGTCATTAATTTATCAAACGCAAGTCATTGGTTTCCACCTCATCGCCGACCACTTCCGTGTTGACATGTTCGCTAAATTAATGACTTTTGCGTCTAACGGGTCGTGCAATTTGCAAACGTATCCGGATGATTCCCGCCACGCCACGAGGCGGTAGACGCCACCAAAAAAAAATGCACCGTATAACATTTAAGTAACTTCGAGAAAAAGTTAATATACGATACGTACGAGCTTGAAATTAATTCTTCTGAGACTAAATATGTTCGAGTTTGGGACATGCATCTTCCACAATGATAGGGAAATTTACTTAAGTTTTAAGTCTGAGTTTAAAGTTTCCTTTGTAGTAATCTATTTATGATCCTTAGTCATTTCTTAGGAGAGCGTGAGAAATGAAGGGAGGGTATGTCATTACCTATATTCTTACTCCTATTATTTCTATTATTCCTTGTTCATTACAGGGATAAACCATAATTTAGTGATCTAATTTATTTCGTTTGTAATAGATTTTTAACGAACACAGTATCTAAATATTAAAAAATATCTTTCTCTTAGCAGAACAGAATTATACAAACCTTTAACAAAAAGTACCTATAGACTTCCAATCAATGTAGTCGAGGTCAACCAAATAAGCATTTTTGAGGATAACTCAAAAATAACTTGTCAGATTTTGATCAAATTTTAATGCGACCGTATAGGAAGTACCATCTTCCCAATAAAAGAAGAATCGTCAAAATCGGTTCCTTCTCAAAGTTCTGAGAAAATAAATAGCTCACAGACGAATTTTCGAAATTCGTCTCTGAGCTATTTATTTTCCTCCTCAATTTTTGAAGTCGGTTAAAAATAAAATAGAAAACATTTCCAAATTCTATATCGGTGAAACTTCGTATAGTAGTAGATTTAGTAGTAGTAGTGGTACGAACATAATTCTATAAAATAAATTTGAAATCTCTTCAACTATTTTCACTGTGACATTTACGAAAAGAAACCCGTTATATATCGATAAAATGGCATAATCTACATTATATAATAATGTAGATTATGCATTATGCCCAATATACATTATGTCGTTTCTTCTTAATATACATTATGAGGTTAAGAACCGGCATCAGGTCTAATTTTTTTAATTTATCAAGTATGCCGGACAGGTAATTAGCAGCGAGAAATCTTAAACTGTGCCCAGTGGACAATATGCTTTTAAATTAAGGGGCATTTAAAATTGTATAGTAAACCTTAATCTATTTCTTCCATCAAAAAAAAGTCTTTAAAGTTTGAAAACGTAAACTAAAATATAATTCTTAGACTTGTCAAAATATATTAAAACATCAGCGGCAACGAGCTCGTAAACTTACTAATATTTTTCAAGATAAAAATTATAGATAATCAGTAATATCCTCAGGAAATATGTAATTTGTGAGCGTAACTATAATTTTAATTAAAAACACTCGAACCAAAAATAGTTTTGTCTTTGACGGCTTTTAACTTTTTTTTAATGTAGATACGAGTAATGTCGTTAAACTTTGACACTTTTTTACACATACACGTTATATGTTTTTTTTTTACTGTAAAATAGTTAAGTGCATGTCGATGTTTAGATAATGTAAAGATTTTGCGGGTTTATTTAACGCCGATACCATCCCCTTGAGACAGAGTGATCCATAAGTTGATATGTTCTATGCAACTGTTTTCTAGCAGCAGTTTGTTTCAACGACTAGATAAAAAAGCATGTGTTGATTTTTTAAACACACGCTATACAAAAAAAAAATTCTTTTGGTATGTTGAAATGCTGTAAAATATCCGATGCGGCAGAATGGTAAAAAAAAATAAAAATCAAATAAATAAAATAAAATCATTTTTTTTTTTACACCACCCTGCACTTAGGAAATAAAACCTTGTATTGCGGGGGACTTTACAAACATGCATTTAACGCAGACAAATTACACCCAGACTCAGAACAACACTTTGTGGATCGCACAAAGTATTGTCCTACAATACAATATTGTATCAACCCCAAGAAATTGGGATACATATAGAGTACATATGTATTCTTCTTTCATAGTACCTACATATTGTAAAAGTTATTGGCAATAGTTTTCTGACCGGCTGCCTGGCTGACGTCAACCCTCCTTGGGAATGTAATTGTTGGCCAAACGGGTATCAGATGGAGTTGGCCCAGGTCGTTATAAGGCTCTTAGTCGTCTTTTACGACATCCACGAGCAAAGTAAGGCTTGGTAGTATTCGTAGCCGCTACCACACAGCTACCAAAAATAATGTAAAAATAAAAAGAAACCTAAGTTTTATTACATATTTAATTTTAAAAAAATTGTGGCTAACTACACTGGTTTTTATGTCTCGTTTGTTCATACTAGATTAGAACATTTAAACATTTTCATTAAAAAATTAAAATATTACATTTTTTTGTTGTTGTGAAAGATCTAATAAAGCCTTTTGTATGAATAATAATCAGCACCCTTATCGTTAATAATTGATTATTTAATCTAAAATATAACATGACTGCGAATAAAGAGAATCTTCAAATAAAGTACATCCCAATTCGTCTGGCGAGCTACTAATATATTACGCTAATAATTCCTTCATCTGGAGAAGGGCGAGGATGTGGCTCCTCGTGTCCAATTATTCAATAACAAATTGGTATATCATTATCCATTATCAATATATGTTATGAGCCTCGGTTGCATGATATTTTGGAAGTGGAACAGAAACTTGATAATGACAGCTCCTCTCGCTTGAGTACGCACACTAGGTACTATAAAATAGAACACAATGACCTTGTACATTACGGAACGGGCAGGCGCGCGGCGTAGGGTGACATTTCTGTCACCAATTTAGTGGCGTCAAATATTGTGCGTGGAATAGGTTTTTATGTGTTATTATTCTAAGGTCAACCTTAGATCCAGAGTTGTACAAGATATTTTTTTAATCTATATATATTTAGGGACTTTTATTACGTGGTAATAAGTTAGTCCCATTGTACCTTAATCACATAATGTTATTCTATTATAATATCCACAGGTTGATGCAGTTTTTGATATAGAAACATCTTATACAAATCTATAGCGACATTTGATGTTGGGTCCGCTAGGATGTTGATAAACATTCCAACATCGTACGAATTCAAGTTAAACTTTAGTAACAATTGTTCTCTCCTCTTGTATAAGATATTAGAGACTTCTCTAATTTAGAAACCAAGAATTAAATATAAGCTTCTAACGTCTCAAAGTATTAATACTAGAATAAATTAAAAAAAATGTGTGTGTCAGCTCCGATGCACGACTGGAGTTTACTCCTTAAGTACGATTATCAAAACAGGCGCAAAAAAGCGCATTTGACTAAAAATAATATATATATATATATTTATTTACATTTATTAAAACTGTTCAGTGAAGTATTATCTCACGTCAGAAAGTGAAAGGTGACGAGACCAAAAACGTAACGAGGTCATTCGATCACTAGATTTTACTCCTCAAATTTTTCTCATAGCCCGGTACCTGGCGCCTTATATAAAAATGGATTCTTAAGGAGTAAAAAAAATGATGTAAATTTTGATCAGACATCATCGGCGGAGATGGTACCTCATACCGTGCTTTTTGGTAATTAAAAATATACACTAACTTCATCGCAACACAAAAGAACTGTTAGATCGCGTTCCAGTAATCCAATATCCGCAATATGCTATGCTGAATTTCTTCGAAACTTGGTAAATATCCGACCACCGCCGGCGCCGCAGTTACTACGGTGTCAGTTACATTACTTGTCGTTTTGCCGCTGTTACAGCTGTCAACGTTCGTGCCACTCTGTGTCACTAGACCATGACATGTCAATGAGCATGTTTATTAACGTACTTACTTAAAAACACGTCTCGATTTTGAGAAACAGAAAGCTATAACCCAAAATTGAGTTACGTTTATAAGCGTAGTGAAAATAATATATGGTTTATAGGTTAGGCTGTATATTTATATTTGTATAAGGTTTTGCTTCGAGTTTTCCTTCTCTTGCATAGATGTCATATGTGTTTTGTATCCCTTAGTCTTTTCTTACGATTACCCATGGTTAAGGGGTTAGTAAATTATATTCTTACTCCGTCACCACACGGCAATGAATTATATATTATTATGTCGGTGGTGTTATTCTCTCGGGCTAGGAGCCAGTGTCATTATTCTTATAGCATAGAAGGCCAACCGCTACAGCGAGTCACAGAAGTTAAAGACTTGGGCATTCGGTTTACTGCAAACTTGACTTTTTAAAATCACATTATGGAACTGTGTAAAAAGGCGTACCGCAATCTTGGTTTTGTTTTACGTCAAGCAAGTGTGTTCACTAACATCGCCGCAATAAAGGCTTTATATGATGCATTTGTAAAAAGTCATCTCGAATATAGGTAATGCTACTGTTTGGAGCCCAAACGAAGTTAAGTATAAGGAAATGTTAGAACGAATTTAAAATAAATTCCTAAGATTCTTATACTTTAAGTTATATGGAGTATACTCTGGGTATCCAACAATATACCCAGCATTGTTTCTGCTCGGCATGGTAGGATATTATAAATTGGAAGTTAGACGCGAGGCAGCCTTGACCACATATTTGCTTAAGGTGCTACAAGAAAGCCATAACCCAGCAATCCTTGGTATGCTCCAGTTAAACGTGCCTAATGAATTTGTGAACCGACGACGGCGACGGAAGCTACTGGCGGTCCCGATTGCGCATACCAACTTGCTGCAGAGGGCGCCATTGACACGTGCAATACACACGCTTAGTTTATCACCGAACGAATTAATATTTTCTCTTGCTCGGTGAGTGATTTCGAGAGAGCCACTTTGTCTTTCATTTATTATGGGATAAGGAGTTAATATACAATAGAATAATGCTTTACTATCGCATTAGGTTAAGTCTCTGTAATGATAGTTTAAGTATAGATGATTTATAATAAATAAATAAATTATAATCTCCAATAAAAACGTGGCAGTAGCGAACGAAGTATTCTGTGGCAGATCCCATTTATCTTTTAAGATAAGTGTCAGAACGTTGGTACCCCAAAGATAAGCTACTAGCCTGGCTAGATTTAGTGTCATTAGTCCGAGATATAGCTTCATCAATCTATAATTCTCCAGTATTAAAAAAAATATATCTACATAAAATTCCTTTTTATATTCAGAATTTTAAACGTTTATTTGTAGGTCTTACCTAAATTACTGATTGTACTAAAACGGAAGATTGATGTGAACACCTATTGTTTGCGCTTAATCCCACTACAGATGCCATCATTACAACTCGACTATTAATGCCTACTAGTAGCATCGTATTTTTAAACTATAAGATATATATTTCATCATCATTCTCCTACTCTTATCGCAATTACTTGGGGTCGATACAGCATATACTCTTCTTTCATATGTACTATGCGTCAACCCTCCTTGGGAATGTAATTATTGACCAAACGGCATTAGATGGACTTTGCCCAGGTCGTTATAAGGCTATTAATCGTCTTTTACGACATTCACGAGCAAAGTAAGGGTTGATAGTATTCGTAGCCGCTACCACACAGCAATAATAGATACCACGCAGAATAAGATATAGGTATATTTACGTGATACACAAATGGACGTACTAAGTCTAAAATAATAATGATAATAATGAAGTCTACGTCTAATTTTTAGACGTAAAGTTTACATCCCTACTAATATATAAATGTGAATGTAAGTTTGTTTGTTACGCTTTCACGCTAAAACTACTCAACCGATCATCATGAAACATTGTACACATATTCTTGGAGGTATTAAAAGTAACATAGGATACTTTTTATTAAAAAAAATCAAAATTTTTATATGAAAAATAAAAAAATTGTTTGTCAAAATATCTCAAAATCTAGCTTCTTCAACGCCATCTAGCAGTCCAGTAATGAAGTTCCAACCCTGAGTTTTGTAATACCGTTGCACTGTATTACCGACGGTCAAAAATAAAAATAGGGGATCAAAAACTTTAGGAAAGTAACCTTTTACGCGGGCGAAGCCGCGGGCAGAAGCTAGTTCTTTATAACGTATGCGTTTAAAAATAAGGCTGTAGGTCTATACCTATGTATAGTCATCGAGTTACTTACACTTATAGCAATCTCTATAGGATATAATATATCGAACTATACATATAAGTATGTATCTACATCATCAAATCAAATATGTAATGCATTGCCTTATTACCAATAACATTTAGTAGCTACTAAAATAATGTTAACAAACATAAATTGAAACGAATTATTACCTCATCGAAATAACACTTCTAAACATAAGCATGTTCTTTTTCAAAGATACTGTATTATTGCTATAAAAGTTCCCGATTTGTCACAAAACTTATAAAGCAATAGGCCATCCGTTACAATTTTATTTGCCATCAAAATACAAACATTATACTTGACTTCAGCACTCATTCATTCCTGTAGTTAAACCTTAATAAATCTGATTAAATCAGCGCCCGTTGCGTTTAAATTTCAACAATTTCAAAGAGTCGAAATTTGTCCTGACAAAATTTACTGCGACAGGGGGAATGAAGTAAGCGCATGATTCGTCGAGATCAAAGAGTAGACGCAACATCATATGTTTTGAACAACATGTAGGTCGATGATGCCCTCGGGACCACTTACAAAAAGTCCATTTGTGTATTTTGTAAATAATATCTTATTAGCCCTTAGTTTTCTTTTGGTTGTAAATGAACTGCTCGAACGGGAGCTAAGTTTTTTGTGCCATTTTTTTATAAATACTTTTTATTATTTAGATGTGTAGTGATATTTTTGTGTGTGCCTGTGTATGTTTAAATTTTAAACTTTATTTTTTTATGATCATCAATGAAACAAAATGAGATTACTAAAATAGTATCTGATTAGTGATTAATCTCACTTTGAAGATCTGCGTCTGCAACATCATCAGCAATGGCTTGTTTCAAATAGCTAAATCTGAAGTTTTATTTGTAACTACTAAAACATTAATAATAAAAATCAATGATTACGAAGCTCTTCTGATCATAAAAGGTAGATATTTAGAAAATAACGCATCTTCTTCAGATTTCAGCTGTAAATGTATAAATAAACACCGAGAAAGATCTGGCAAGAAAACTTAGTTTGGGTGCATTCTGATCCAGTGGTAGCTTATTACATTTGTTATTTTTAAAGTAATAAATTATTTTAATATATTAATTACCATACATTTAATATTTAATTATAACTGACCAGAAATAATACTTACTCGGTGTACGGGTTGGACGCCGAGGCTGGCCGCATTCGCTGTGCGTTAACGCAGATTTGCGATGCGGCAATGCCCCGTATACGGTGTCTTCCCCCCAGAGGAAAGTTACCTGGTGGTCCTGGGAGTTGGCGGATCTCCGGGCTGCGTCTATACGTGCTCAGAGATTCTACACCCGCAGTCGGCGGCGTCACCGCGACGCTGAGTGGGAGGGCCAGCTGGACGAAGCTTACTGCAGTGCGCGATCTGCCTTCAGGCTGGCCATCATGGTGCTCGACGGACGATGATGGTTCCGGGAGCATTGCCACCGACTTGCTCCACGGTTTGTCGGCGCGGCGTCCGCCCTAGCCTGGCTTATGCCAAATGTGGGCGGACTCAGCATTAAGTGGCGACTGCTGTACGCGGGGGTGGTCCGGTCGATGGCCCTGTACGGCGCACTCGTGTGTGCCGGGTCCCTGACCGTCTGACTTAGGGCTCTCCTGTGGCGACCACATAGGGCCATGGCGGTCAGGGCCATACGCGGATACCGCACGGTGACGACGGAGGTAGCCTGCCTGTTGGCCGGAACACCCCCGTGGGACTTGGAGGCGGAGTTGCTCGCCGGACTGTACCAGATGAAGGCGGGCAGGGGCCGGCACCGTCTCGCTCAGTGAGATTGCAGCGTGGCGGGGCGACGCCCGCCGTGACGGTCGTGAGGACCATAGCCTACCCAAAAACAAATGGTGGATATAGTAATGTCAGGGACAATAGAATTTTTAAATAAAATTATTGTAGTATGTCTGCTTGTCTTTTTCCTGCGCTTAGAGAAAGAAGATGCGATGGTTGCTATGCTTACATGTCGATTTAAATCATAAACGTGGAACCATTCTTCAATACTAAAACTTCAATACGGACGTTTGGGGATAAGATACTCTTTCCGTGCTAAGATATATATTTTTGTACATAGAAATACTTTAGCGCGTAGTATTACATTTTATACTGTAAAGCTTCGCTTCTTTCAGTCGACCCTAAACGCTACTGTTGTTTTTTTTAATTTGGCTGTCTGACATCAGTTCCCCTGACGGTTGTTTTTTTTTTTGGGGCAGGCTATGGTTACACCCCGCTTAATCCGTCCGGGGCGACAGAATGGATGGCGTGCGATTCCATAACCTGCCGTGCACGAACCTCTACGCTGTGCGGGTGGGCCACCGGGAACCCCTCGTCTGACATTTATGCCTCAGTACAGAAAGCTGTTTGAAACAAATTAAAATAGTATTCTGGAGTTCAAATTAGATATAAACCAGGAATTAGTTCGCCACTCGTAGTATGCTCACTGCATGACGCTGACGCCCCAACCTGCCGAGTCAATTTGAGATGGTATCCAAAAACATTACCCACAGGACCAACCACCAATGAAAAAGATCGGATTCCGGTCTCCCGCTTACATGGCGTAGAGTAGGTACGCGTAGGTATACGGTCGTGCGCCGTCCCTTCCACTGCCCTGCATGGATTGGGCGGTGTGTGACTGTTCCAAAAAATACCTTACCTTATACACTTATGTTAGGGATAGAGGTTGGAGAATTAATGATAAAAAACAAATTGCAGTATAAACAACTTATATATAAATTCAACATTAAACATAAGCAACAAATTTGACATTGTTTCAGTCCTTAGAGTAATAACACAAAGAAACCATATCCACGCACAATATTTGACGCCACTAAATTGGTGACAGAAATGTCACCCTACGCCGGAACCGTAGTGTGCAAGGTCATAGTTCACAGGTGTTCCATTTTATAGTAGTGTGCGTGTATACTCGTGTAATCGCTTGCACACTAACAGGATTTTTGGCTTGACTTTTTTAAACACTTAAAGTACAGAACTATGCTCCTATGTGTTTTTATTCTAAGTTTTCAGTCCTTAAAGTAAGTTCAGGTATTTTTTAGTCCCATGCACCTGGGCAGCTGTAGTGTCGGTTTATGCGGAGCCAATCGGAGTCCGTTATATAAGTGCGTTGTCCCATTTCGCCATCGTGTCTCTGTAAAAATTAAAAAAAAGTTCACGTCTAGAATATAAATTTTATAGTAGGCCACGCTGCTAACAGGTTTTTGACTGCAATCATAAATCGTCAGTAACAGTAGCACTCTGGCAGATAATCTAAAAAAATATTTGAGTTGACTATATTAATACATGCTGGCATGCTGACTTTACTATAGCGGTTCTGAGCGCGGGAGCCGGACGACCAAACCCCCTAGCTCAATTTTCCTAGTTTTATTCCAACTAATTCTACACCTACGTGTATGCAACGAGTTGACTTTGACCCTGCTATTGCAGAAGCGATTATATGATAAAAAAATGTTATGAAAATGAAAGTTGGTATATAATATAATATAGAGTATTGAGGGTGTCTGAATAGAAAGATGAATGTACGGATGATTGATAAACGAGTAACCATACAAACGAGATCCTTTGAAATTGAGTGATAAAGTAGAAATCTAAACTGCCCCATTGTCTAAAACTAAAGTATATTATAAAAAAACCTTATAAAATATCTTATATATATATATATATATATATATATATATATATATATATATATATATAATATCTTATATATACCTTTTAAAAAAACCTTACAAAATGTTCCGTGTGGTGACGGCGTAAGAATACAATTCACCACCCCATATCTTGCCCGTGGGTGATCGTAAGAGATGACTAAGGGATATAAAATGCATATAACATCTATGCAAAAGAAGAAAAACTGGAAACAAAACCCTATACCAACACGTCTGACCAGCGTGGTATAGTAGGTTAATTACCCTCCCATTATGGAAGAGGCCCGAGCCCAACAGTGGGACATATATGGGCTGTGATGACGATGATGTATATAAAATATCATGTTAATAAATAAATATGTTCATATATACCTGCTTCGATATAATGGTCGCTAATCCATTTTTACTGAAAGATGTGGGTGCGTAATGCAGACAGCTTACGTAGTCATACTTCACATCGTAGCTACTCAAGTATTTCTCAGCGTAGATATCAAAGTTGTGTTCACTACCTGCAGATAGTAAAATTTAAGGTCAAAAAAAAAACTAATCAAAATGCATAATAATTTTATAACGACCTACGCCAATTTAATCTGATACCATTTGGTCAACGATTACATTCCCAATGACGGTAGACGTCTAGCAGGCGGCCGGTCATAAAACTATTGCCAATAACTTGTACAATATGTACTATGAAAGAAGAGTACATATTGTATCGACCCCAAGTGATTGGGAGAATGATGAATTCAAGAGATAATAAAATTTAATTAAATGTGCTGATTGCGAAATCCTTTAGACATGACATTTATATTTGGATATTTGGACATGACATCGAAGCTTTAAATATAATCAACACATTTTAAATATACAATTCCCGCATTAGAAGGTAAAACTTTAATAAGTTAATTATTCTTATTAATAATAAGTTGATTATTATAACTCTAATATAGGAGCGCCATATTACTTTTTCATATACCCGCCAAAACCTTTTTTCAATATTAAAAGATCACAGAGTTTGCACTCTAGCCGCTACAAATACTACCAACCTCGACATTACACTAGTGGTTGTCCTAATAAAAGTCTTCTAAGAGTTATGTTTCCGTGTGGTGACAGCGTAAGAATACAATTCACTACCCCCTATTTTGCCCGTGGGTGGTCGTAAGAGACGACTAAGGGATATAAGACGCATACAACATCTATGCAAGAGAAGGAAATTCGAAACAAAACCCTATAACAACACGTCTGACTAGCGTGGTATAATAGGTTAATTTCCCTCCCATTGTAGAGGAGGGTCGAGCCTAATAGTGGGACATATATGAGCTGTGATGATGATGAAGAGTTATATACCAACCATTTTTGGGGCAGACTATGATATGTTCTCACCCTGCCCGATCCGTCCAGGGTGGCAGAAGCGACGGTGCGTGCCCCATAGTCAACACACATCACACCACTCAACACTATATGGGCTGGCTACTGGTGTCCAGTTCTTGTCATGGGTAGGAAAAGTAATATACTGACCAGTGAGTGAAAATCTTTACATGTTTTGGTGTCCTTCTGCATAATATGCTGTGTAGTCAAAATATAACATATGACGTACCAGAGGCAATATTCTCTTCAAGAATCTGCACATAACTGTCTCTGTCATAAGTAGCGTGCATGTGTACGAAGCCAAGAATGTGCATGAATTCATGCACGATGGTCGCGTGACGGAAGCATCCTACGCCGACTGTATTTCGTCCTACGTTCATTGTGTGAGCTCCTCTAGATACTCTGTATCCTATGTGCGAGTAGCAACCATCTGTTGCGCCCTGGAAATGTATGTTTATGGGTTACTAAGACTTTTAAGCCAAAACTTGGTTTATAAATATTTAAAGTCATTGTCCGTCAGTAAGTCAAATCGTCGCCTTCAACAGTACCATGGCCACGCTGTTAAAGGTATCTTTTAGGAAATTTAATGGAAAACGTATGTAAGCCACTGTTATATCATAGTCATTATACCTCAACACACGCTGCGCACAGCACGGTGAGCACCTTTAAGAGGCCTACATATAGGGATATAACCATATTTACAGGATCATATGCTGAGTCTCACTTATTTTCCTCAAAAACAGGAATTAGTAGGTACTTATCAATCTGCTTTTTTTTGGGACAGGCTCTAATCCATCCCCACCCCGCTGAAATCGTCCGGGGCAATATAAGGGACAGTGAATAACCTCATAACTTGATATATTAGTCTTCTGCCGCCATTTGCAATAGGTATTAAAAAAAGACAAAAACTTACTGTAATCTTGGTATAAATTGAGTCAGAGGATTCCCGGTAGCGGAATTTGACGCAGGTGTGTGCTTCGATATCTCTGATAGCGTCCCAGATAGCTGCCTCCTGGCTGGCATCTGATAAAATACATACTAATGAGTTACCGACATAATCTCCAGGCCACTGTATTGGACTGCGTTCAAAATTCCTCTTGGTCTTTGTATTTGTTTTTATTTTTTAAAAATGATTAACACAAATTGATGCACAAACTTGCACATCTATTGCAAATCCGTCCCAAACTTTTTATCAATTAAAAAATACGTGTAGTAACCAATTCTTTACTCATATTTTCGTCATCATCAAATTAAGTTGAAAATAATTTGATCAATATTATTTTATATATTAACACCGTTATCCCCCATGAAATAAACAGAGTTGTTTAACACCTACATCGTCCATATCTTTTTAGCTCTGCACAGTACAGAATTTTTTTAGATACATTTTTGATTTGATGGTGGCAATAGTTTGATGATATCCCACCCAAACGGTCTGGGCAGTTATAAGGGCGGCGTATGGCCCCATTACCGTATTACGACCAAGACATTTATTGTCTTGCCAGAAAACCTTGGAGGTCAAACTTCGTTTTCGTCAATGTAAAAACCATTATGTATCTTACAGGAATTACAGTGGTCAAATCTATAGTGGTATTACTCCCAATTAAAAGAAAAGCGTTAATTTTTATTTTCCTTATTAAACTATGAATATTCCCTTATAAACTTTCAATATTTCCTATTAAAAATATTATAATTAACTTATCAATCCTCACCCACAAACCCTTTACATTGTCTGATATTATTTTATATGATCTATAACCCCTCACTTCAATCTCCCCATACCTATTCTAACATATAACATATACATATACATGACAACGTAAAAAATATATTCAAACATTTAAGTTCCTTGTCACAAGTTTTTTTACAATTATTTCTCGCTAATCTTTATATCTTTACTACCAAATAAATTAATATTACTATTTCGATATATTAAATCATAGTTTTTATCTTTTATTAGTTGTAATAAATGAGCAAAGTTAATGACCATTGTAGATAACATTTTCATTTAATATTTTAAACTTAAAGAAACCCGATTAAGTTGAATTAGTTCAGTGAACCTTAGTTTTGATATAACTGAATTTTAAGCGCGGACTTATTACCACAAGGGACAGACTTATTACCAATAAACCTTGTGGTAATTGGTGAAATGTATTCATTACCATTTACTTTCTAGTAAGACTCGTAAAAACTGACTAACAGTCCACGATGCGCCCATATTTCGGGCAGCAATTCTCTCCAGGGAAAATTTTAATACCAACTGACAATGTTTTGATGCGCTTCATTCAGTGAGAGAGCAGCCTCAATTTCTGGGTGGGTCTTGGTTGGTAAGCAGGGTATTCTTAGTATTAAAAACCTAGTATTACGATTAATCTTGTCACGCAACATTAATAATGTATAAATTAATCGTAATTTTCAAAAACAAAATCATCTTTACTACCCAAATAGTATACAGGAAGAAGATTTAGCTAGTATCACTAGGTGGCAATCTACCAAATAGAAGATACACTCGGAAGTAAATCTTATACCAACTTGCCAGCATAGTATATTAGGTCAATTCCTCTTCTATCATGGAGAAGGTTCAAGCCGAGCATTGTGACATAAATGAGCTGGGATAATGATTGATATAATTATACTATATTTATATTATATTATTAATGTTATTTTTAATAATATACTTATTACAATTTAGCTTTTAATGATTAACCCTTTTTTTCTTTTTTTTTTTTCGGTGGGCTATGGACGTCGCATCCCGCCAAATCGGTCCGGGGTGACGGAAGAGGCGACGCGCAACCCCATTGACCCACCCTGCAAGCACCTCTTCTTCGCCGTGCGAGCGGGCCACCGGTACTTACCGGTACACCGATCTTTGTCTTCGGTGGCCCGCTCGGCGGTATGCCCTCTCGGGCTCCTCTCCTGTCGACGCCCCGACAGCATTCGCCGTCGAGGCGTCGTCCTCACGCGGTGGCCTCACGTCGGGTGACCGGACAATTCCCCGGTCCGATCACCCGAAGCCTCGGTTAGGGCGGCATCAGGCGCAGGTTTAATGATTAACCCTGCATCATTTGATTGATAAAACGGTTTATAATAACGGCATGAATATTTCCAGATATTAAACGCTGTATTGAAACCTATAAAATGTATCTCTTTATAATATTAATTTTAATGATTATTAAATCTTGTTGAAACAGGATAAGAATATAGTTGTCGCTACATCAACCAATTGTATATGGAATTCGAGAAAATCGGTTATGCTTAACGTGACCATACCTTTTTTTTCCTTGCGGTGGACTATGGATGTGTTCGCGCTCCGCCAATTCGGTACGGAGCGACGGAAGAGACGGCGCGCAACCCCATAGACCCACCCTGCAAGGACTCCTTTCTTCACCGTGCGAGCGGGCCACCGGTACCCGATGTTTGTCTTCGGTTGTCTAACGTGATCATACCTCCCTTTCGTTTTGTTGGTCCAGTCTAGTAAGACTAAATGATCATTTCTATACCTATACCTAATACACTTAACCTCACTACCTATTGCATAAGATTTTTTTTAGAAATGACATAGATATGTATTCGATATTCTTTTCGCGTGACCTTTTTTTTTGTTAGAGAACTTAAAACAATTTCTTATTTTCACCTTTTTCTGTAAGTATTCCGTTTTGACATAAAAAATGATTATTATGTCACGTTAGTTATGCTTACCAAATTCACCAGCTCCGAACTCAAATATGACAGTATTATCGGGCCAAGTTGTAATACTGGAGCTTGTGTAAGCACTACGACCGATTGAATATTCCTGAACCATCAGCTCGTAGTCTTCATCATCTATAACAATATCTCCCTGATAGTAGCCGCTTAGTTCTTCAACATTCGCCACGGCAGCAGCAGATGTAATCTGTTCTTGGACTTGCTTTCGATTGCCTGAGTAGAGAAAATAAAGGAATTCACATATTTTGTTAATTTTCTCCTAGTGTAATAACTGATTCAGAATATGATGCTTTTCCCGCATTATCACAATAGGCAGTCGCCTGGCTGTTCTGCCGGTATTACTAAAGTCCTTGAGCGGCAGTGTTACTTACCATTAGATGTGCTGCTCCCTCTTTGCCATCATAGTTAATAAAAAAATCTCTTCCGCCCGTGGAAGATAAAATATGCTCTCATCCGTGGTAGTAGTGAAAACATCCGAAGAGATGTTTTGTAGTGAAAACATCCGAAGGGATGTTTTCACTACATGGTAAAAACATCCACAAAAATTCTCTTATGGGAGAAATAGGCAGCAATCCTCGTCCGGACAACATCACCAAGCTAAGGCTGATAATAACACTCTCTTCTTTAAGAGAATTATTGTTTGACAAATCGATATACTATTAGGAATATAGATGGAGCATTAATCTATCTGTTTTCATTCAAGTAGGTACAAATTTCATATAATATTTTACAGTGTATTGAAATTTTATATTATTGCGGGGTTCGAAGGACATCACACAGGAGCTAATTCTTACTAAACATATACTATTTTTTATAAAAAAAATCCTTAAATAAATAATAATAATAGATAAACCCGGCTGAGTTTCTTGTCGGATCTTCTCTGTAGCGGTTACGTTTCGAACCGATTTTAGTTTATTGGCTTAATTTAAAATATTAAAACTGACAATATGTAAATACGCTCACAGGGTTTATAAATAATAAATGAATTCGAATTTGAATATGGAACAAATTGAATATAATTTAACTTACTATTTCTAATATTATTCAGGAATTTGGAGAAGTCTTCAATATCTTTCTTAGTCCTCGTCACAGCTGGTCCGGCAACAGCCAACGCCAATATGGCAACGAAAGTCAAGGTGATACGCAACATATTGTCATACAAAATAATGTTACTATATGCGGATAAAATCCTCATTCTACCTTTATATACTTACTGCATCATTATTGATAAAGTATATCATATAAGTAATAAAATATCTATGACTTCAATATAATTGAAAATATTGTTTTTAAGGGAACAATTAATAGATACATTTTGGTCGGTCTTTGTAATCGTAACGGTGACCGAGCGGGTTAATGACACAACATATTTTTATTTGTTATTGCCAAAGTGATATTTATGCATTTTATTTTAAGGTTAATAACAAATTCTTATATTAAAACATTTTATTTAACTTTAGAGCAGTTCGCTCAACCATCTATGAAATCTGGTTTAATTAATAAAATCGATTGCATACTCGTAGATGGCGTAGCAATTAAGATGCCAACTTACTGTGCCAAGTGCCGAAGGTTCGATTCCCATGCAGAGCAATACTTTGTGCGAGCCCCAATTTGTTGTTCTGAGTCTTTGTATAATTTGAGTTCATTAATTATATGTTTATATGCTGTGAGGTAGCTGCTACGAATACTATCAACCCTTACTTTGCTCGTGGATGTCGTAAAAGACGACTAAGAACTTTATATTGACCTGGGCCAACTCCACCTTGCCGTTTAGTGCACCAATTCTATTCCTAAGGAGGTTTAACGTTAGGCAGGCGGCCGGTCATAAAACTATAGCCGATAATTTTTCCAATATGTAGGTACTACGGAACGGGAGTACATATTGCAGGTGCTTATCGGGCACGGAGTCTTCGGTAAGTACCTGCACAGAATTGGAAGAGAAAGGGCCCCAGGATATCACGAGTGTGGCGCGCCAGTAGACAATGCGCGTCACACTCTGTAGGTATGCCCTGCCTGGGAGTCCCAGCGCCACGTCCTGTCGGCGGTCGTTGGGAGAGACCTGTTGTTGCCGCCCATCATCTGGGAGAAGCTTGACAGTGACAGGATAAAAAGGAAAGAGGTCGCTAAGCGGGAACGAGAGGCGCTTGCGACCGCTGACTTGCTCCGCCGCCGTCGGCCGGAGCTTCACCCCGGTTCCCTCTCCCAGGCGCCGTTATGCGCACCTCCTCCCACTGCCCTGGGGGACGATAGGACGTGGTCAGAAGGCCAAGCGTTGGGGTGCCGGGATCTCTCCGGCGCTCTGTAAAAGCGAGGACGGGGCGGTGTGGGTATTCCGTTCGAGCTTCAGCTAGCCGGTGAGTCCCACACTCCCCTCTGGGTGATAGCGCGTAAATAGGTTTCCACAGAAAAAAAAGGGGACATATTACGTCGACCCCAAGTAATTGGCTTGCTCTTATCAAGCAGGAGAATGATGAATTATGTGTATGTGTAATGTTTACTTTCGTCTTTAAAAGAAAAAAATAAAAAAAGAGAACCAGAAAATTATATTTAAGCTTTATTTGAAAATAATGGATATTTTTTTTCTCCTTATACAATTTATATTCACAACAATTTACCCCTTTTAGGGTAATTTCGTAAAATCCCTTTGAAACGCATCTCTAGGTTACAAAAATAATCTACTGTCGCTACTGGGCACGGAGCATTCTCCGCAATAACAAGCATATTAACCTACTATACCACATTCATCAGATAGATTAGTTGGGTTGGTATAAGGTTTTATTTAGAGTTTTTCTAACTGTTGCATAGATGTTTTCTGCATGGTATATCCCTTAGTAATCTTTAAAGATAGCCGCGGTTAAGAAAGGAGGGTGATTAATTATACAATTAATTAAGAATAGTCTTACACATACCTCTTACACCACAGAGAAATCACAACATACCACAGAAAATATATGAATTAGTACTGCAATAGCAACATAACATGTAGGTAGAGTTAACTCAAAGTTGAATGAAAGTTAACTCTTAAATTGAATAAATTATTGGGTTATCGAATTATTATATCGTATTTTCTTTTTAGTGTTTTCGTGGTAATATATTTCGATACTAGCTTCTGCCCGCGACTTCGCCCGCGTAAAAGGTTACTTTCCTAAAGTTTTCATCCCCTATTTTTATACCCCTTAAGGGTAATTTTTTTACGAAATTTTAATGTCATATTTATTTATATCTAATCAATAGCATAAAAATAAGTTCCAAGCTTCTGGCTTTAAAAATGACGATAATTTCTTACAACTTTGCATCACTCTTTACAACCATTTTTTTGCATTTAAAAGTAGTCTATGTCCTGTGTCAGGTTCTAGACTATCTGTATACCAAATTTCATTTAGATCGGTTCATTAGTTTTGGCGTGAAAGAGCGACAGACAGACAGAGTTACTTTCGCATTTATAATATTTGTAAGGATTAAAAAAAAGATAATATAATGAAAAAATGAAAATAAAATTAAAAAGGCAACATAAAATATAAAATAGAGAAAAATAAGCGTACCGGGGTTGTTTGGATTCGACACTCGATTATTCAAGTGAGCTATATATAACCTATTATAAATGACAAGGACCAAGTTTGCTTTCATATTCTTAGTTTTAAGAAAACGAAAAAAATATATTTTTATTGCCTGAAAACATTAAAAAAAAAATGATATTTTCCGTAAATGTAACCTAGCTAGATCGGTTTTTTAATCCTCGAAACTTTATGTATACTAAATTTCATGGATATCGTTGCTTAAATTTTAAAAATATGGCAATATATAATTTAAAAAAATGCTGCTTAAAAAGATATTAGATATATTTCATTATGTTATATCAAATCTTTAGGTACAATTTATACATATATTTTTTTAGTCTTTAGTCATATATTAATCATACTTTTTTTTATGAAACGTTAATAATATTCATTAGAACTAACTTATTCGATTTCCTGTTAAATGATATCTGCAAAATGTAAATTCTTATGTGTCATGCAGATAATCTAAAATCATAATATAGCGTTTAAAAATAACACAAGTAAGAAAGTATTTTTTTTTTTGCTTCATAATATTTACCTAGCGGATTCATCATTCACCTGCTCTTATCCTAATTACTTGGGGTCGACGCAATATGTAAACATACTCGTACTTATTGCAAAAGTTATTGGCAATAGTTTTACGATCGGCCACCTGACGTAAACCTTCCTTGGGAATGTAATCACTAACCAAGCGGCATCAGATGATATTAGTCCAGGTCAGTGTACTAGTCGTTTATTACGACATCCACGAACAAAGTAAGGATTGGTAGTATTCGTAGCAGCTTCCACACAGCATTTAGTAATTACCTAACCGTATTGTGATGGTTCATAATTCAAATTGAAGTGGCAATGGGCTGGCCACATCGCTCGAAAAACCGACAACCGTTAGGGAAAAAAGGTTCTAGAGTGGCGACCACGTACCGGACGACACAATGTAGGATGCGCCCCCACTAGGTGGACAGATGACCTAGTGAAATTTGCTGGTCGTCGATAAATGCAAACGGCACAGGACCGCACTCTGTGGCGTACCATGAGGGAAGTCTACGTCCAGCAGTGGACGGCGATGAGCTGAAATGATGATGATGATGATGATGAAGTATTCTTGAAGCCGCTTAGTCTATTTAAGTATATAACATTGTCATCTCAGCTCATATATATGTAGGTCCCACTGCTGCACTGGAGCCTCCTTCAAATGCAGGGAAATTGACTTTCTATACCACGCTGATCAGACTGGTTGGTAAAGAAGTTGTCTTACATAAGTGTTGTATACATAATATCCCTTAGTCGTATTTTACGACACCTTTTTTTTTTTTTTTTTTTTTTTTTTTTTGGTGGGCCATGGACGTCGCACCCCGCCAAATCGGTCCGGGGTGATGGAAGAGGGGGCGCGCAACCCCATTGACCCACCCTGCAAGCACCTCTTCTTCGCCATGCGAGCGGGCCACCGGTACCCGATCTTTGTCTTCGGTGGCCCGCTCGGCGGTATGCCCTCTCGGGCTCCTCTCCTGTTGACGCCCCGACAGATTTCGCCGTCGAGGCGTCGTCCTCACGCGGTGGCCTCGCGTCGGGTGACCGGACAATTCCCCGGTCCGATCACCCGAAGCCTCGGTTAGGGCGGCATCAGGCGCAGGTATTCGCGCCTGCGCCGCCCCGGCCGCGGGCGGCGGCCCGGGTCACGGGAATCCTCCCGGTCCCGTTCCGCCGCCTCCTTCTGCGAGATGACAGCCTCGCAGAAGGCGGCGACCGCGTCCCAATTCCTG
Source organism: Lymantria monacha (assembly GCA_905163515.2). Classification (NCBI taxonomy): domain Eukaryota; kingdom Metazoa; phylum Arthropoda; class Insecta; order Lepidoptera; family Erebidae; genus Lymantria; species Lymantria monacha. The sequence goes on along the minus strand of LR991082.1, from coordinate 32,324,641 downwards.
ACGCTGTCGACCATCGCCCTCGCGACAGCCGGCAGCGTCAGGTCGGCACCGATAATAGCGACGAGGTCGCGGCGCTGCCCGTCCCAGCCCGAGCATTCCTCGAGCGTATGTTGCGCCGTGTCCTCGTCACTACTGCAATGATGGCAGCCCGGAGTCCATTCCCTGTGCACGACCGTGTGCAGGTACTTCCCGAAACACCCGTGCCCCGTTAACACCTGCACCAGTCGGAAGGTGAGGACCCCGTGCCGCCGCTCCATCCATTCCATCAGTACGGGCCGGAGGGCCTCAACGGTAATGACACCGTGTCTAGGCCTCTCCAGCCGCGTAGCCCAACGGGCGATGACTTCTCGGCGGGCGTCCTCGCGCCAGGTGGCTATCTCGTTAAACGATGGGGAGCCACCCTCTTCGCGCATTGAGGTAACCCGCCGGTAGAGGTCGGAGAGCATCTCCGCCTCTAGGTCCCACGGGGGTGTCCCGGCCAATAGGCACGCCGCCTCTGTCGACACCGTGCGGTACCCGCGAATGGCTCTGACCGCCATGGCTCGCTGTGGCCTCCACAGCACCGCCCTGAGCTGGGCGTTCAGAGCCCTCGCCCACACGGGTGCGCCGTACATGGCCATTGAGCGGATCACCCCCGCATACAGCCGTCGGCCCTCGAAACTGGGTCCGCCCACATTCGGCTTGAGCCGAGAAAGGGCGGACGCCGCGCCGACCAGCCGGGGAGCAATTTGGCGAAAATGCTCCCGGAACCACCATCGCCCGTCGAGCACCAGATCCAAGTACCTCATATGGGCCTGGATACTGATGTGGATGGAGTTGACGACTAACGAGGCGCCGATAGGCAGCCTCACACGGGGCCCATGGAATAGTAGGGCCGCCGTCTTGTTTAGGGCCACCCTGAGCCCCAGCGCCTCGATTCGCCCGACCATCTCCTCGGTGCCGAGAGTGGCCAGGCTCGCCGCCTCTTCGAGTGTCCTGCCTCGGGCTGTGACGAGCGTGTCGTCAGCATAGCAAATAACGCTCAGCCCGGGGGGGAGACTCCCTCTCAACGCCCAGTCGTCGGCCCCAGAACCGACCCCTGCGGAACGCCGCACGACATGGGCGTCCGCACAATGTCCCCTGCGGGGCTCGCGTAGAGAACACTGCGCCCCTCCAGATAGTCTGCCACCAGCCGCCTGAGGTACAGGGGCACTCCATGGAACCGGAGCGCCTCCCTGATGCAGCTGAATGGCAGACTATTGAAGGCGTTGGCGATGTCCAACGACACCGCCAACAACACTCCTTTGCCGACGACAGCCTCCGCGGCCGTCTGCCTCAGGCGTAGCAGGGCCCCGATGGTCGAACGCCCCTTCCGAAACCCAAATTGAGCGTCCGACAGATCGGGCCCCACCTCCTCCAGGTGCTGGACGATGCGGGCAGCGAGGACACGCTCCAGCAGCTTACCCACATCATCCAGAAGCACAATGGGCCTGTAGGCCGACGGCGAATCCGGGGGCCGTCCCGGCTTTGGCAGGAGAACCAACCTCCCTTCCTTCCAGCACTCAGGGAACTGTCCAGACGTCAGACAGGCGTTGAACAGTCGCCTGAGGCGAGGTTCGAGATGCTCGAGGAGCAACGTCAACACCCGGACTGGGACTCCGTCCGGGCCGGGAGCCGTGGTGGCGGATCGAATCTTCGCCACGGCTGCCCCCACTTCCGACTCCGTCACGGGCGGAACACTCTCGACGGCCTCCCGGTCGTGATCTGGCGAAGCCATGACCGGGGGCGTGTGCTCCGACTGCCGCGGGAACAGCTCCTCGACCACTCTACGAAGGAGGTCGGGCTGGAGGGTCTCGGTGAGGGGGGGGCCCTGCGCGCGAAGCTTATTCAGCGACGCGCGATACGGGCGACCCCAGAGGTCACGGTCGAGACCGTCCAGCATCTCCTGCCAACTTGCGTCCTTGGCGGACCGGATGGCCAGCCGAAAGGCGGTACGCGCACTGCGGTACGCCTCGTACAGCTGGCCCTCCCGCTCAACATCGCGGCGACGCCGCCGACTGCGGGTGTAGGACCTTCGGGCACTAATGCACGCCGCACGAAGGTCCGCCAGTCTTGGGGACCACCAGTAGACCCCCTGCCTCGGAGGTAGACACCGCACCCTGGGCATGGCCGCATCGCAGACCTGCGTTAACGCACTGCGGATGCGGACAGCCTCAACGTCCACTCCGTCCGCTGGGGGTGGTGAGGACAGCCACGTGTTCACGATGGCCGCCTCCACCAGTAGGTCCCTATCTAGACGCCCCACAGCCCACCGCGGAAATGCGGGAGCCCGGTCCGCCCTGTGACCCCTGCTGGGGTCCCGGAGAGGGGAGACCTCCATCCGGATGTATCGGTGATCCGACAGGGTCTCCGCCTCCTCCAGGACACGCCAGTTCCTCACTCGTGGTGCGACAGCGGGGCTAGCGAACGACAAGTCCACTATCGACCCACCCTGCTGTCGCACACACGTGTTCACTGAGCCTCTGTTTAGGACACAGAGGCCCAGTGACGCCGCCCACTCCACGATCGCCCGCCCACGATCGTCCGTCATCGGGGACCCCCACGCCGTGGATTTGGCGTTGAAGTCCCCCAGGACCAGGACGAGGCCCGGTGCCAGTCGCCGTATCGAAGCCTCCAAGGTAGTGAGGGAGGCCCCGAAATCGTCCATTCTCCTGTTAGGGGAGAGGTATACACTGTAGAGCGTGACCCCTCCCCAATCCGCCGCGACAAATTCCTCGCCCCTATCCAAGAGGGATAAGGACGGGAAGTGCCGCTGCGTGGAGGTGACGATTGCCGCGGTTCCGTTTCGGCTGACCACCCAATTGGGGCGATCAGGCACGACGTACGGTTCCGCGACTACGGCTGCACCGATCGACCACTCCGCCATGGATTGCAGGAGGAGATCCTGCGCACCGGCGGAGTGGTTGATGTTGGCCTGCAGGAGGTGAGTGGACTGGGCAGCCATTAATGGGCCGTGTCCATCATCGCCTCCTGGCTTGCTGCGGGCGATCGGGCCGCGCTAGGAGCGGGAGCGGCCGGAGTCGAAGGGCCGCTCCGCCCCTTTGGAGCCGAAGCCGGAGGTCTGCACGCCCCAGAGCCCATGCGGTGCTTGGCGGGCTTATTGCCCGCCGCACACGCGGGGCAGTGGGGCGGGGCGGCGCAAGATGCCGCCATATGCCCAGTCTGACCGCAGCGGAAACAGAGTCCGCCGCAGTCAAAGCAATTAGTGCATGTTGGCCGGGTGTGCCCGACCGCCATGCACTTGAAACACCTCGCAGGCCGGTGCTCCAGCACGGTGACTCGCGCTGAGCTCCAGCCCACGAGGAGCCTGCCTGAGTCGGCCAGTTGCCTGACCGACTCCACTGGGCACTGCACCCAGGCAGCACCTACGCCGCCCGGACCGGGCCGGATGGCACCAACCCGGACGGTGTCCATGGGACACCCGGTTTTCGAGGCAATGGCCTCCCGGATGTCTTCCACCGTCACGGAGTCGTCCAGACCCGCAATGCGCATTTCGGCGCACTTCACGGGTCTGGCGATTTTAACGCCACCCTCCTCGGCGAACAGACCTCTCAACTTCGACGCCACGCTATCGGCCGTCCTGGTGCCCTCGGCCCCAGGGAACTCTAGAATCCGAGCCCCTGTCCGGGCCTTGCGGGTCCTGGCTTCGACGCCTCCTATGTCGGAGACGTCGAGCTCCCGCCGGGCTTTCCGCAGAACGGCCTCATAGCTGAGGCCCCTTTCTGCCGCCTCAGGCAGCACAGTGATCACCACTGCGGCTGTCTTCGGCGGCCGGAGCCCCTTGCGCGGCCTCTTCTTCTTCGTTGTGCCGCCACCTCCGGCTCCTGCCTGGGGGGCGACGACCTCAGCGGCGCGCTTGGCCGCCGCTCTCCTCCTCTGGCCGCGACTCTTTCCGCCGCGCTCGGCCACCTGCCAACCCTGTTCGGGCGTAGCGGGCGTGCCGGGCGCTGAGGGCGTAGTCGCGGCTGCGCTAGTCGTCGCTGGCGGTGTTGGTGCTGGCGACGACTGCAGTCCGGCAGGAGCCGGTGCCGTCTTCTTTTGGGTCGGAGCGGGCCCCTTATTTTTGGGCCCAGCCGCGGCCGCGGCGTAGCTTCCCCCCACACGGCCACCCTGACAAGGCAGCGGGGCGGGAGCTGGTGCCGCATATGGCCGTTTATCCGCGGCGAGAGGCGGTCGAACACGTGGTTCTGGAGGCAGCCTTGCCTCCAGAACGGCCAAGCGCGCATTGACCATATTACCGACGGCGTCGATAATGGCGCGCAAGGCCTCGTCCGACACACCTCCCACCGCGGGCAGCGGGGTCGGTGTCACCGGCTGGACCTCTGCCGGGACCTGCTCCACGACGGCGACAATTGGCGTGTTGGTCGGCGGCGCACGCTCCGCGGTCAGAGGCGTCTTCCTCTGTGCGGCGGCAGCCACTGAACGGCCGGCGCCTCGGGGCGGTTTCGAAGCGGCGACGACGGCGACAGCTCCTCGGCGGCTAACACTGGCCGGCGGCGCGGTTGGCGCAGGCGGCGCAGTTGGCGCAGCCGGCGCAGTTGGCGCAGCCGCTGCAGTTGGCGCAGACGGCACGAGCCGCCCCATTTGAGCCCTCAGCTCGGCCACGTCCTTGGCGAGGTTGCGATTGGTCCTCCGCACCGCGGCCAGCTCCGACTCCAGCCGGCGGTTCTGGGCCCGCAGACCTGACACCTCGCCACCAAGGCGGGCGTTTTCGGCCTGCAGGGCCTCCATATTTGCGGCTGGGGCGCTCGCGCGGGCACCAGCGGCCACCACTTCGGTGGGAGGGATGCTGGACAACACCCCCAGCACCCTCGCGGCGGCCGCCTCGTTGCCGGTCTGCCTGCCAGCCTCAGCCCCTCCACGCACTTCGCCGGCCGGGGAGTGGGTCGCCCTTCCCGACACCGCGGCCCCTCGCCCTCTGCGAGAGGCCGGCACTTTGGGGGGAGGCATGATCGTCACACTCCCCTCGGAATCGGCGCTCGAGCTGCCATCCCTGTTCAGGGGGCGCTTCCGCACCTTCGAGGGGAGGGCCTCCTCCCTTGTCGTCGGAGCCGCAGCCGCAAAACGCGGCGACGACCTGGCGGCGGCGGTTTCCTGCGCCGACCCGCTAGCCTCTTTGGACGGCTCTGCGGAACTACCGCCCTCGTCCATTATATCGGCAGATCCACTGCCCTCGTCTCTGGACGGCTCTGCGACACTACCGTCGCCCTCGTCCATTGACGGCTCTGCAGTGGATCTGCCGCCGTCTTCCTCCAGTTGGGCGGCAGCGGCGGCCTCCTTCTGCGCCCTCCGCTCCGCTATACGCTTCCTTTCTGTAGGAGAAGCCTTTCCCGTAGTCCAGTTGGCCCGTTTCCGGTACTTCCTCGGCTTCTTCTTTTGGGCCTCCGTAGTCTGTACCGGGCCCTCGGCGGACGCCTCAAGTCCCGAGGACGAGGCGTCGTTTGTGCCAGTTTTATTTTGCCTTGGCAAGGCCGTCAGTTGGGAATCCGAAGCTTCCCCGTCTTTATTGTTTTCTGTAGGCAATTCCATTTTGTTCCCACGATTATGGGAGAAATAAACGGTCGACCCGGGCAGAGATCCCTGTACCCGGGCAAGCCTACATTTACCAACCAGGGGGTCGGCTGGTACCCTGGCTGGAGCGTGCTAGGAACAGAACAGCCCATCTGCCATGCATCCTCTCGCCGCACGCCAGAACTTAGGATTCTGGGTAATTTCCGAATTCGAATGTTAATTCGAACTCTTTATAGAGGTTGTCTTCCTCGCGGTCCGGGCGGTTAAGCCAAGACCCTCGTTCCTGATACTACGCCTCACGACAACTTGTCTTGAAGCAAGATATCAGGTTTACGATATGTCGGCGGTGGCATAAGCCTGCCCAGCCCTCAAATGAATGAGTGACCGGGCCCGTCCGAAATTTCGCCTCCTGTATCCTCTACAAATAGAGGGTCAGGAGCGAATTGGGGCTCAACCCATCGCTGGAGAACCCCCCCTCGCGCCAGAGATTCGCTACGGGCGACAATTCGACAGAGGGATCTGGGGGACTGTCGCCCGCACCCAGGGTACACCACGCGGAGGTTTCTGGCGTCGTACCCCGTATTTTACGACACCTAAGGGTAAGAAATTGAGTAGTGAATTGTAATCTTACTCCGTCACCACACGGAGAACCGGTTAACACCACGGCAAGAGAAATAAATTCGTATTCCAGTTCGTCCGACTGGTTTTTGGCATTTTTATCTTAAAGCTTATCATCGTCTTATCCTAGACATATGGCTTCTCTCATAGAATATCATATGATGTTATCATTCTTTGGTAAGGTTATTGCTATAATCGTCTCATTTGGCAAGCGGATGGGCGATCACTGTGCGGTATATACCTAATGCCACTTTCCAAGGGAGTGTTAATCCTTATTCTTCTAGTGATTCTTTAGCCGATTATAGCGATTCCCACGGGCAAGTAAGATATGGCAATAGCGGTGGAAGGGTAATTAAAAAGTGTTTTTGATAAGAAGAATAATAAGTAGACTATTTACGTATTTTCTTAACTTACTTTTCATTTCTTTTGGCAACAAACCTTTTATATACTTCCTCTGCTGCCACGATCATTAAAAAAAAACCATTCTGCCTTTATTTTGTCATTTGCTCTATTTGCCTTCATCGTCCATTTAATTTCCATTGATGTGATTAAATTTGTAATGATTCTTTATCGTCGTATTTTTAGTTTATTATTTTATCATATTTTTAATATAGTGTATTTTTATCTGATTTCCCATATCGTCTCTAAGATATTTAGATAAGATTCGACCATTACAATTGACCTAGGTATGTTTACTTCACTCTATTCTAATTAATACGTAATTAGCATTGAATATCATTCAATGGCAGACAGTTCAATTTATAAAATGTATTTTATACATAGAATGGATTGCAATCAATCTTATTAAATCGAAATAATAAATTGAAACAGGCGATACATGGCAGCAATTCTGTACTATTTTAAAATGGAGAAAAGAAAGAGTAGCGGTCCACGTTCTTGTAATTAATCATATACCCCACACCCCAACAAAAAAAGGTATCCTGATCAAAGCCGAACCGTCTTTAGGGAGCGTCGTTTAAAGGTGAAGCAAGTGTTTCTACGGAGAATTTTTACGGAAAGTTTGTAGTTTTGCGAATAATTGCAAGTTGAAGTTCTTATGACGTAGGAATAAGAGAACTTTCTTATATCTTGATGTTCTAATCGCAGAATAATGGCAATCGTGTCATACCACAAATCTCATCTCCCATCCGCCAATGTCAAATGAGCCAAATATAATGTAACTAAAGTACATTACAACAGTTAGAAATCATACAATAAAAATCCAGTAGTCCATTTAGTCTACGAGGTAACTAAATAATCTACGAGGTATCAAGCTCAATATAGAGAAGACATATCGAACAGTCAGCAGAAAATGAGTCGCAAACACAATAGTTGCAAATAAAACAAATGGAGCTAGTTTAATCGTTTTTTTTATTAAGACTTATAAAAATACATTTATTCAAATCGTAACCATATTATCAATCACAGATAATAAAATTCATTACGTAAAACCTTATTCTTAGACATATATTATTCATTAAAACTTATTTACGAGTTATAAAATGATAAATATAATAGTTATCATTTTGCATTGCACACATAGATGTGCAACTTGCATACTTATCTATTCCAATAACGTATAAATACTACACACTGGTCTAATTGCTAAAATTCACTCGTAAATAAGTTTTATAAATAGCCTAGCACGCCAAATATTAATTCTCATTAATTAAGATTCTCATTGATCAATTTAGTCTTGAGTCGAATCGGGTATTTCATCCCAGGCTCCGATACAATTGTAGTGCCTATTCACTCTCAACCAATCGATGTCTGTAATATACTCCTGCTGTCCCATCAAGCCATAGTCCTCCTGTAAGAAAATACACAAAAATCAAAGTTAAACTCGTAGCAAGCACTGCGTCCTTGAAAAGTGCTCCAAAAGTGAGCTCACAGGTCGTTCAACAAACATCATTCAATCACCACTACACATTATTCAATAAAGGCTAAGAAAAGTTATTATATATAAATGCAAATTAATCTATGATATCTTTCAGATCTGTTTTATTTTGTAGTAATGACTTTAAAATAAAGGAAGAAGTAGGTGGCATTTACCGCCGTCGAAAGTGATCCCCACGAGAAATGACGAAGAAATATTGGCATTGATGTAGATGCCTGGCCTTAAGTTTTTTTTTTATTGCTTATGGTTGCAAACGAGTAAGCAGCACACCTGATGATAAATGTTACTGCTACCCATGGACCTCTGCAATACCAAGGGTATATAACTAGGCCGCTGCCTACCAATACAAACCCCAAAACCACCTAGTTAGGCTTCCGGCTCTCTCGCTCATCGAACGAAGCGCAATAGCATATGGCTATTATTCAGACGTCGATCTTCTGCGAGACTGTGGTATTACCCCGGACCGACCGGCCCACGGATGTAGACAGAAAATGGTCAACAGCGTGGTCCTGCCACTAATAAATTAAATGAGTTTAAATAAAATGGTCACAATATGTTTTTAATATTTTCTATCTTCTTCAATTGCAATGTCCGACATAGGCTCCGCATTTTTTATGTGTGATGTATAAACGAAACGTTGAAATAAAATCCTATACCAATACGTCTGACTAGCGTGGTATAGTAGATCAATATTCCTGCTATTGTGGAGTGTCGCTCTGTGGAGCTCAAGCCCAGCAGTGGGTCGTATATGAGTTGAGAGGGTTGTTGATATTTTTGTTTTTTTTATTCATTCGTATTTTTTTTTATTAAATCGCTCACTCGCCATAGACGCATTAATAGATAATTATTTAATCATTAAATCAATATAATACAGTTTACCTTGTACAATGCAAATTATGTAAAAATAGGTATTGGATTATAGGTTTTAATGTAGGATATTTACTTCCATCAATACTTACGTTTCGTGGCAAAAGCGTCGGTAGTCCATTTATGCTGAAACCATAGCGACCATAGTGCATACTACTATCATATTCATAAGGTAGTTTCAAATTATCTACTATTTCCGAAGTGTATTTATCAAAATTAAACTCCAAACCTGTCAACAATAGAAAAATTTATAATTTTGAAACATTTTTTAAAAAGTAATCTTGTCATCTTATTTTTTTTTGTTGGCGTTTAGATACTCTTTTTCTCGAGTTTTGATATACTATTTCTATGTATAAACGTTATATAAGAGCGCCTGACTATTGCCTAATAAGCTATGTAGAGCTAATTCTAATCCGCCAGACCATCTTAGATAGTAAACTAAGCATGATGGCAATGAAAATATGTAGTTTCTGAGTTAATAACATTTTTTGAATCGCTAGAACTAGCGTTAAAATTTCTTTAGTAATTTCATTTTCATCATCATTCAATTAACTATATAAAATATAAATGCCTATTACACTTTTTAGTCTTGTTCATTAAACTCTATAGATAATATACGACTGCACAGATGGCGTAGTAATTATATCGACCTAACGTGTTAGTATATGGGTTCGATGTACACGCAGGACAATATTCTATACGATTCACAAATAATTATAGTGACTGTGTATAATTTGTGGTTCCGTTAATTATATGTTCGTAACTAACTCCTACGCGGTAGCAGGATTATGTCCCAAGTACAGGGTGTGGAAATAAGGATAATTTTCTACTAAATACCTACCAAAATACTATCTTATACATTACCTTACATACTTTATAGACGTAGATAAAGTGCCAGCAGAATATGACACTAAGATATCGGTCACAATGCTTAATGTAAAAATCTTGGACCACAGAAGTGGAACTGCGAATTATAAGTCAAAATATTACTAAATCGGAAATCAAACCTATAACAACTGTTATCGCGACTATCAGAAACCGATTACTGTCGAATCAGTGCAGTCTTATCTTTTAAACCAACATAATACCAACATAATACTTTATTATTGTTAAATGCACTTATCTGTTCCAAATAAAATTTCATCAATATTTATCTAAATACCAAATTTAATCCTGGGATTACTTTATTTATTTATTATTAAAAACCATTTTAATCTTATAATCTCTATTGTTATGTATTATAAGCCGAAAGCGGTCGTTAGCTTTGATGTGTTAATGCGTTTAATTCTACATAATCTAAACTTTCTAATAGAGTTGTAAAATCATGTATGAGTCAATAATTTAGTACCTACAATTTATTGAATCACAAGTTATATGTATTTCCTGTTATAGTAGCTACGCGGCAATACTACGTTAGGCTACGAATACGGCCAAACCTTACTTTGCTCGTTGATTGGACGACTAAGAGCTTTATATGGATCTGGGCCAACTCCTACTGATGTGTGTGCTCGGGTTGAGAGCCCTCAGCGCTCAACCATTGTCCGTGTAAAGCTGTCAAAGCCATCTCAGCTAACAGCAGCCGCAGTGGGCTTTTCAGTAGGTATTCTAGCCCCGGGCCAGCCACACTCCCCGTCGAGCGGGGGTTAGTGCGTAAATGCATTTTAACACCACTACGTGAACAAAATAGAATAATCCTGATGTAGTTTGGTCAACAATTACATACCAAAGCAGGGTTGACATCGCAGGTAGCCGGTCATAAAACTATTGTCTATAACTTTTTTAATATATACGAATAAAATGGAGTTCATATCGGACCTTGCCAAGTAAGTAATTGGGATAAGAGAAAGAGAATAATGATAATTTTCTATGTATTTCCGTATGAAGGAATAGTAATAAAGGCATGTTAAACTAGTAATTTCGAAATATAATACAATGTCAGCTCTTATAGTTAATGTGGAATATTAGAAATATTTTTCCTTGAAAAAGATACGTATAACCAACACAAACGTTTTCATTATCTACAATTTTTTAAAATGAAATATTTTTATGAGATAATTTTAATAAATTTGATGGACGTTCTTGATTTTTTTATTCGGGTAAAAATGTGATATAGGTATTATTCCCTTAAACTATTTTTTCTCGCGAACATGTGAAACATATGAATCATATAATTTAAATAAAATACATTTTTATAATTATATGTACATTTAGCTTTTTCAACAAATTCTATTATACTATAACCGGGATGCTATAATACACATGCAATGAGACAATAAAATTACTGAACAATAACGAAAAATGGAAGAACAAAAAAATACTAAAAAATAATATTTACTATATTTGCTTTTAATTTTTAATATCCCGACGTTTCGAACACTATACAGCGTTCATGGTCACGGGACGACTAAGCTGTCTCACGTCCAACTAGTCATCGTTATTAAAAAAATTATATCCACCCGCTACAACTATATTTGCTTCTATATGATTTATATGCTCTTCTTGCTATTACAGTTTTATATAAATAATGACTGATAAATACAATATAAGCTATTGAAAAGTGATTAATCAATAATTAAAATATTGCCTTATAATACAAAGGTTCCAATTCACATATCCTGCCTAACATCCTCAACATCCTGTCTAGTTTTCATTTGAAATAACAAGAGATGTGCTACTCACCTGGCATGATATTTTGCCATAAAACCCGCACGTAATCATCTCTGTTATAAGTGGATTGCATATGCAGGAAACCGATGATATGCATCCATTCGTGCACAATGGTTGTGTGCCTGAAGCAACCACTACCAGGAGTGTTTACGGCTACGTTGAATGTGTGTACACCACGGGTTGACCAATAGCCAACGTTTGCATAACAGCCGTCGGGTCTACCCTATAAAAATTAAAATCATTTTTAATATGCACAAATGGTGTAATACCTTGCTGCTGAGAGTCGTGGCTCGGATAACAACATACACAGCCCGTGAGGCTATAAAAACCACGGTTCCGTCCTCGCCGTCAAGGTCCGTATCTCGTAATAATAAGTTCATCTAAAGTTTTCACGTTAGACAGCGCCCACAGTGCCCTCAACAATGCCCCAAACTTTTTGTACCCCATACGGAGTGCCTTTTGGCGTCATTACTTAAAATGTTTTGTGTTAAGAGCCCTCCGCGCTCCTGCGTAAGGATGTAACAGCTATCTGAGGCTGACATCTATAGTCCAAATAGAAAAAAAGTGTCGTGAGTTATTCCCGCCAGAACAATTAATTGTGTATAATATACGTGCAATTGTTCAGACTCTCGAGGATGATTATTAATTCTTTGTAAAATCCCTTGGATATAAGAATTCATTTCACAGTATGCGGTGATATTTAAAAAAAAGGATTCTTCTATTAATCGCAGCCTTCAACAGTGTCATGGCCGAATTGCTTATGACATGTTTTGGAAATTATGGTAAAAAATTTAAAAAAATGTAAAGCACTTTTATATCATATTTACTACACCCCGGTAGTTACTATGCATCACATTACATAAAATGCCATTAAAATTATATTAATAAAACATGATATAACACTAAGATATTGAATATAATACAAGACCACCACATGATGACGTTTTCACATGCTTACAGTCCAAAAGTATTTTTAAATTGTGCGCGTTTTGACCAACTCATTCGCCATAATGGCGGTAAACTGTATAACTGTGAATGATGCTTTCATACCAACAATCTTAAACCCTATACGGTATACCAACCTGTGTAATGAATGTTAGGGTAATTTCTATTACTGTAATGTCGAAGCAATATAAGAAGTCATTGGCATAAGAGTAGGCTGATAAACAATTATTTTACAATCATATAATATTTTATTGAGTCATTTGTTAGTTATAAAATTATATTAGCGGTTGTCAGCATTTATTATTGATATTTGAAAATTAATATTATTTCATTTAAATATCTAAGTTTTTAACATAACAGGAAAATGTTACTTTCATTTTTCCATAAAAATATTCTTAGTAGTACGGAGTCTACAATTATAATCCTTGTAATGGAATTAGGCTCAACAGCCATTTGACGCTGCCGGCTGTTGCGCGAGCGATGGTCGACAGCGTCAGTAATTGGGACGCGGTCGCCGCCTTCTGCGAGGCTGTCATCTCGCAGAAGGACGCTGCGGAACGGGCCCGGGAGGATTCCCGTGACCCGGGCCACCGCCCGCGGCCGGGGCGGCGCAGGCGCGAGTACCTGCGCCTGATGCCGCCCTAACCGAGGCTTCGGGTGATCGGACCGGGGAATTGTCCGGTCACCCGACGTGAGGCCACCGCGCGAGGACGACGCCTCGACGGCGAAAGCTGTCGGGGCGTCGACAGTAGAGGAGCCCGAGAGGGCATACCGCTGAACGGGCCACCGAAGACAAAGATCGGGTACCGGTGGCCCGCTCGCACGGCGAAGAAGAGGTGCTTGCAGGGTGGGTCAATGGGGTTGCGCGCCGCCTCTTCCGTCACCCCGGACCGATTTGGCGGGGTGCGACGTCCATAGCCCACCGCAAAAAAAAATGGGTGCTTCGCCATATACCTGCACACGGTCGTCCGGAGGGAGAGTACACCGTCTTGCCACCACTACGATTGCGACGAGGATATGGCGCAGCATACGCTCGAGGTTTATGCCGCTTGGGTAGTGCAGCGCCGTGAACTCGTCGCAGTTATCGGTGCCGACGCTGTTTGGCAGCGTCAGGAACTGGGACGCGGTCGCAACCTTCTGCGAGGCAGTAGTCTCGCGGAAGGGGGTGGCAGAGCGCGCGAGGACCGTCTCAACGGCGACGCGAGCCGCCGCCGGCGACTGGGGCAGCGCAGGCGCGATTACCTGCGCCTGATGTCGCCCTAGCTGAGGCTGCGGTGACTGGACCGGTGATTAGTCCGTCACCAACCAAAAGGCTGATCGCGAGAGGAAAGACCAACGTCCTCTCCGATGACGTCGGTCAAGGTACCCTTCAGGGGTTATTCAGTCGGGCCGGCCATTGACGTCAAGTTCACGCTGCTCCGGTGGTCGGTCTAACGACGAAGGCGAGGTGTCGCGGGTGGGTTACGGGTGTGCGAGGAGTGCGCCAACCGTAGCCCACCTAAAAAAAAATGCATAATAATTAATTATACAATATTTTAAAATTTTAATGTGTTATATTAATTCATTTTGATTTTATTTTATGTATTACAATATAGACAGGGAAAGCTCTATATAATGTATGTAAAATAGTAGCACTTTACGTATATTTTTAAGTGCTACCAAAATTCCCAGTCAACTTTTAGTAAAGTGCTCTTTACGAAAATCGTAGCCTTGATTTACTGAGAGACAATGACTAAAATTAATTGTAATATAATCTTAATACCTAAATTCAATCGTATTGGCAACAGTGGGCTCGTATTATGCTGATAGCCAATACCTACTAAAAAGAAAGTATTCGGTCATGCGAGTTCAGGTAGCAGCTTTTTTATTATTAATTTTCGAGAAGCCATCTAGTTCTTTTAAAATATTTATCGTTTCCCCATATGAAGATGCGATAGGAATTCAGTTATCGCTTTTACCTTTAGGGCTGTAGCCGTGCCTATTGCAGACAAAAAATCGGCTGCAATTGTCACGAAATTAGGAAAGAGCAGCTTTTTACTACGACGCATAACACCTCACTACAGTGGCCAAACTCCCTGCAGTACATGACACTATCAACTCGTTTGTGGGAGAGATTTATGTCCAACAATAGATGATAAAAACTGAATAATGGATTCTTTTAAAAAACTTGTAAAGTAAAACGTTGACAATATCATGAATTGGTTTAACAACCTCCATATTGCCGGGCTGACCACAGGTGTTAAAAATGCAGTGATCGGCCCAATGGCAATGAGGAGGGAAACAAGTTAGTTTATGGAGCCACACGTCCTCCTACAGCACAGGAAGTCAGCTTTTAAAGTAGACCATGCCTACACTGGATTTATCGGTACAAAAGAGATGGTGCTCTATTAAAGAATGAGACATAAGAATCACGTCACTGACGTCATCTTAAAAAAAAAATTTGACAATTTAATCCATTATTTTACTCTCTATGATTTGACCCATAATATTTCTTACTCTGTGTATTTTATAAGACTTGTTTGGATTTACGTTCGGCGTTATTTTTATTTTAATATCTTAAATGTTATGTTTTTAAATGTTATTTTGGTAAGATAATTGTGATTTTATAGTGTTTTCAATCATAAGTGACGAAATTGACTCTTTTAGTGTTGTGTTACAATAACTTATGAGATAAAAACTCCATTGTGAAATTTTGACGCTTTTGTGTTATCTTTTAAGGTTTTAAGAGATAGTGACTCATTATATTTGTGAGATATTGACACTTTTTGTTATTTTCTACAAAGGCTGGCAAGTAAAATGTAAAGTGCGTAAAATTGTGATATGACTTCAAATAAATATCGTACAGAGAATGTCTGACATCTTGTTTTATTTAACCATTGTAAATCCCTTTACAAAGTATTTTCGTTTGTTGTTTTTGCACAATTTTTATACATTCGAATATAGGTATGTACCTCAATTGTATTGTGCAAAAACAGCAATTGGAAATTCGATAGCTGAATATTGTTTTGAAATCAGCAGGATATTTAAAAATATAATTACGTTTTTAAATATCCCGCTCTACGAATGTTTTCGATGGAATAAACTGGAGCGCTAGTGTGTACCGTGTAAGCAATTTTAAAGTATGAAGTTGTCGTTCCCTCTGAGTATTTTGTTCTGTGTCCTACAGAATGAACGACTCGTGTCTAAGCCATACCCAGTTAGAAAAAAAATAAGGTAGTATGTTCCTGATATCATTAATGTCAAATAGTTACATGATTACATACATTCACATCTACACGTATTAGTATTATTTACATGTGATAATGATAATGAAATTATTTTAACACAATTATAGGTAAGACTAAAATTTATTGACTACGTTATTATACATAATATATTTACTTACAGTGATTCTAACATAGTTTTTATCATATGACCGTCTACGCCGAAATCTAATGCAAGTGTTTCTCTTTATATCCTCAATACCATTTAAAATCGCTGTTCGTTGTTCTCTATCTGAAAAAAAATACATGTTTTAATTCTGTTAATCTATCTGACTTGTGTTTTTTCTAAGTTCTCTGCTTTAAGTGGGTGGGTAACTGGAACGTGAAAGTGTTATGTCGTTGGGACTCTTAAAATTTACCCAAAATTTTGTTTATACATTTTATTATTACATATTTTTGTCAGCATTTTATGTAATGTAACGCAGAAGAGGTACTAAAAAACTTACACTATAAATGTGATTTAACAGTGCTTCATTTGTTTTAACATGTTCGGCCAATATTCCCTTAGAAACTTTCAATTGAATAGCTAGCACCCAACTAGAAAACAGCAAACTGTCTTACTGATGAGCAATGGTTTTATATGAAGTGATGGCATGAAAAATAAAGACTTGTCACAAAGGTCTTTGGAACCACGCCCTTAAAAAGCTAACTTTTGTCGTCGTACGCAAGAGCTATAGACAATACAAAGTCATCAATATCGAGTACTTTTATTGGCGATAAAGATTAGACGGAGATAATTAAAATACTTAAAAACAAAAGTGAAAAACAAAATTTACTAACAAAGGATTTCATTACCAAAATATTTTAAATTTCTTTTTTTTTTAATAATATAATAATTAATAAACTTATAATAAACTTATCTGTGTGGTGACGGAGTAAAAATACAATTCACCACCACCTATCTTACCCGTGGGTGATCGTAAAAGACGTCTTTTTTTTTTTTTTTTTTTTTTTTTATTGGCGGGATATGGGTGCGTCTCGTCCCGCCAAATCGGTTCGGGGTGACGGAAAGGCGGCGCGTGACCCCATAGACCTACCGTAAAACTCCTCTCTCTTCGCCGTGCGAGCGGACCACCGGTACCCGATCTTTGTCCATCGTAAGAGACGTCTGAGGTATATAAACCGCTTATAACATCTGTACAAAAGAAGGCAAACTCGAAACAAAACCCTGTACCAATGCGCCTGACTAGCATTGTATAGTAGGTCAATTTTCCTCCCATTATGGAGGAGGCTTGAGCCCAACAGTGAGACATATATGAGCTGAGATGAAATAATATAATAAATTGCTTACTATAATAATAATAATAGGTAAAATAGAAAATAAGGTTCCGCATCTGCTATATCAATATCAAATATATTTTGGAATATTAAATGGCGTCATTGTTTAATAAGATATACCGATAGAAAATATGATAAGATAATATTAATATTAGAAAAGATAAGATTAAGAAAATATTGAAATCGTTATCGTCATTGTTAGCTATAGGCCTCCTCATTAGAGAAAAACTCCCCATACTTAGCTGGTGGGTTGGTGAGCACAGTTGAGTTTGAGCTTCCCAGAAGGGCATATCCATTTCCCTGGTGAACCCTTAGCCAGTTTTTATGATTCCTACACGGTAGTAAGGGATAAGAACACACTGTATTTTACAATATGGGTAGTATACGTAATATTAAAATTAGAGTAAATAGTAATTAAGATTGAATATGTCATCAGATCTACCTTTCCTAAATTAATATACAAATATATCTGATAGATGGCATGTTAAAAATATGTAGTTTAAAATTATTTGGATACAAACATGTAGGTTAAAGGAGATAGAACGGATTTCCAAGAGATTGTTTTTCCGAGTCCTTTGTCCACATGCTTTTTTACTAATATTTCGCCCTATTTCTTTTGCGTTGCAGAGACGGTTTCACAGCAATTAAACTGCAGGCTTCCGTGTGGTGACGGAGTAAAAATACAATTCACCGCCCCATATCTTACCCGTGGGTGATCGTACGAGACGACTAAGGGATATAAAACGCATATAACATCTATGCGAGAGTACGAAAACTCGAAACAAACCCTATAGTAGGTTAATTTCCCTCCCATTACGGAGGAGGCCTGAGTCCATTGGTGGCACATTTATGGGCTGTGATGATGATGATGATGAAGCTACAGGCAAGCCGCCGAACAGGCACTTAGGATTTTGGATTACACATAAAACAGAGAGCGTGACGTATTTTCAAGTCCCAAGCTTGCCTATTGTTACAGTATAACAGACCACAGCCCGTGAATAAAACAAAAACTGCATATTAATCCTTTTCATCGATAAAGAATAAAAATAAAAATATATATCGACTTACTAAAATCTGGAGCAAATTCGTAAACAATTGTATTTTTTGGCCATTTGGTATCAGGCCAGATGTAAGCATTCCGTCCTTCGGCAAACTGTTGCACTAAGAATTCGACTTGCTCATCATCCAAAAGAATATCACCTTCATATTTTCCACTATTTTCCCATGCCTTCGCTAAAGGATTTTGCTGCATGCGAGCTTGAAAACCAACTGTATCGTCTAAATAAAAAAAAAAATATGTGTAATATCTATTAAAACGGGCAAGAAAGGAAAAAGATAGAGCAGTAATTTATTAGTGGAAGGAGCACACTCTTGACAGTTCTCTGGCCGGTCCGTCTGGAGTAGTACCACACTCTCGCAGAAGATCGACGTCTGGATAATGGTAATATACTATTGCGCTTCGTTCGGTGACCGAGAGAGCCGGAAGCCTAACTGGGTGGGTTTGGGGTTTGTATTTTGGTAGATAACGGCCTAGCTGTACCCTTAGTATTGCAAAGGTCCAGGGGCGACAGTGGCACTTACCACCAGGTGGGTTGCTTGCTCGTTTGCCACAAAAAGCAATAAATAGTAATTGGTAACTGGTTGGTTTCGCGTATAAATGTGGATCAAACTGGATGAAAAAAATACAACAGTGGAGTACGGCTGACCAATTTCAAAACACAGTAAGGGACAATTTTTTCAAAATCGATTTTTTAGCATTTTTCTTTGCTATGGAGTTGTGTGAACATGATTCTATCGATATATGTCGATAATTTGATTTTTTCTTAAAAATATCGAAATTGATAAACCTAGTAAGTGCATTTTTTTTAATTTGACAATTTATTATTATATATTTTTTAATGCATATATCAAACTTCATAAACCTAGTAAGTAGATTTTTTTTTTCAATTTGACAAATTTAAATCAAAGTCACGCTGGCAACAATTCAAAAATTCTTGTTAGCTGCATATAATTTACACTGAAAAAAAAGTTTAAGTCCTATCGCAAAACATTTAAGTGTATGGCTTATACAATGTTAAACTAGATGGCCCTTAGATGGCTTTTTTAACATTGTATAAGCCATACGCTTAAACTTTTTGCGATAAGACAAACTTTTTTTTCAGTGTGCTGTTTTGAAATTGTTTATTAAATCAAACTTGTATACGTGTAGAAAATAAGGTTACCGACCATAGATAATAACTATACTACTAAGATATATAAGACTACTGAACTCCCTCAAATGACTCAAGAATTTCGGGGAATATCTTTAGATAAAAAAAATAGTATTTTAAAAAAGTTATGCCCATTGATGCCAGAGAACAGAAAAGTTTTTTGGGAATCCCTGAAAGTGAATAATACGTCTAAAGACTTAATTCAATGGAAGATTCAGAAGAGTAGTTTTATTGGTAAGGTCATCGAAGGTTTTCATGATTGTTGATAATTTTTACCCGACTGCAAAGGAGTGGTATTGTGTTTAACAGTCTATGTATGTATGTATGTTTGTATGTTTCTTTGAAGCACTATATATACCAAACGCCTGGGCCGATTTTTATGATTCGCACGTCAATCGATTCCTCTTAATCCGGCGAGTGTCACTAAAGATATAACGTTATTGAAAATTCAATATGGCGACTACTGGACGCCATATTGTGAAAATAAAAAAAATTAAAGTCAAACTATATCGAGTGGGGTATCGTTAAATAGGTATTTAAAAATCATTTTTAGTTTGTTTTCTCTCAACATTTTTCGATTTGACTGGCCGTTTAGGATCTATATTGATTTAAAGTTTCGTAACAACCTTTCTCACATATAGGTTTTTTAGACAGTAGAAATTTACGATGAAAAGACGAAAAATTCATATAACTGAATGTGGATGGACATATACTGAAGTATCTAGTAGGTATATTGTCCAATATACCATAGGTAGTCCACCCTAAAGTATCTAATGGCTGACGCGGTCGCCCATCTCCAATTTCTAACGATTTAGTACTCAACTTCAGTCGAAAAACTATATATAGTTAGGTACTTACCTACTTATTAATAAATAAAATAACTATAGCTACCTAGGTATTTATAACTAAAAAGTATAAAATAAAAAAAATAATTAAAAAAATCAAAAAACCCGACTGCGTAAAAAGTCACCAAAACTACGTACATAATAAAAAAACTGAAAAGAAAAAAACAGTACAAACTTTATTCGACAGCAAATCTAATTTTTCAATGGATCCCCACTGTTCAGTTGTCATGTTCTATTATTAAAATATATTTCATTTTCTGCAATAGTATCTATTCAATAATATATTATGGAATTCTAGACCACCGGACATCTAAGTGCTTGTTTTTTTCTTTTCAGTTTTTTATTATGTACGTAGTTTTGGTGACTTTTTACGCAGTCGGGTTTTTTGATTTTTTTAATTATTTTCTTTTTTATATTATTTGTTCATTTATAACCTATTGCACGCCTCATAAGCGAAGCGTTGAGGTCTTGCTCTACTCTCGACATATGAAAATCAAGCACTTTCAAACATAAAAATGATTGTAATTTTCTCACATTGCACTTATAGGATAATATTATAATACATATGTCAAGAAAAAACATTCGTTTAAACGTATTTGATATTTTTAAAAAGCAATTATTTTGTTTAAAGTAAGAAAATAGTTGATTAAAAAAAATATTCGAGGACGTCGGACAAAATATTTTGTGTCTGGCAGGATTACGACCGTAAAAATGAATGTATGGAAGTTTTTCGTTTATTAAAAGCTTCATAATCGCAACGCGCTGTTTCCTTTCGAAAATGGCTTGGTAATTCATTGTCGTTTAATTGCAATGAATAAAAAACTAAACTGCTTAGTCTTTAGTGTATGTATACTTTATAAAAATTGGGTTCGTTTACATTTTTTTGTTCGTCCATTCGGACAGGCAAAGGAAATAAATCCCATTCAGCCTATACAGCTATGTTTAGCTCTACGTCGAGAATGGCACGAAATTTCAAAAGTATTTCTTTTCTTTCATTACAAGCTTATATTTAGTTTCACCTGTCCCGTTGTCTGTAATCAAATGTTGCAAGTTAAATTTGATCCACTGCCCGGTTTCCGATTGAGCTGAAATTTAGCATGCATATATAAATCGGATGACAATGCAATATTATTCTGACATAGAGCTGATCTGGTGATAGACCTGGAAGCTGGCCATAGGAACTCCGTAATTAAACGACGCAACCCTTTTGAGTTTGGGCTCATTTGATTTGTCTTGACGATCACTTTAATACTATATGGTAACCAGGGTCTGACGATGGATCTGGAAGCGGGCCAAAGAAACACCGTAATTAAACGACGCAACCTCATCGAGTTTGGGCTCGTTTGATTCGTCTTTACGAATACTTTGATAATATATGCTAACCAGGGTCTGACGATGGACCTGGAAGCTGGCTATAGGAACTCCGTAATTAAACGACGCAACCCCATCGAAATTGGGCTTATTTGATTCGTCTTGGCGAGTAGTTTGATACTATATGAAAACCAGGGTCTGATCATGGACCTGGAAGCTAGCCATAGGAACTCCGTAATTGAACGACGCAACCTCATCAAGTTTAGACTCGTTTGATTTGTCTTGTCTAGCACTTTGAGACTATATGGTAACTAGGGTCTGACGATGGACTTAGAAGCTGGCCATAGGAACTCCGTAATTAAACGACGCAACCCCATCGAAATTGTGCTCATTTGATTCGTCTTGGCGAGTACTTTAATACTATACGGCAACCAGGGTCTGATCATGGACCTGGAAGCTAGCCATAGGAACTCCGTAATTAAACGACGCAACCTCATCAAGTTTAGACTTGTTTGATTTGTCTTGTCGAGTACTTTGAGACTATATGGTAACTAGGGTCTGACGATGGACTTAGAAGCTGGCCATAGGCACTCTGTAATTAAACGACGCAACCCCATCGAAATTGCGCTCATTTGATTCGTCTTGGCGAGTACTTTAATACTATATGGAAACCAGGGTCTGATCATGGACCTGGAAGCTAGCCATAGGAACTCCGTAATTAAACGACGCAACCTCATCAAGTTTAGACTCGTTTGATTTGTCTTGTCGAGTACTTTGAGACTATATGGTGACTAGGGTCTGCCGATGGACTTAGAAGCTGGCCATAGGAACTCCGTAATTAAACGACGCAACCCCATCGAAATTGGGCTTATTTGATTCGTCTTGGCGAGTACTTTGATACTATATGGAAACTAGGGTCTGATCATGGACCTGGAAGCTAGCCATAGGAACTCCGTAATTAAACGACGCAACTTTATCGAGTTTAGGCTCGTTTGATTTGTCTAGTCGAGTACTTTGATACTATATGGTAACTAGGGTCTGACGATCGACCTGGAAGCGGGCCATAGGAACTCCGTAATTTAACAACGCAACTCCATCGAGTTTGGACTCGTTTGATTCGTCTTGACGAGTACTTTGATACTATATGGTAACCAGAGTCTGAAGTTGGACCTAGAAGCTGGCCATAGGAAAAAGAAGGTGCTAAATGTTCTTAGTCATACCATCAAAATGTAACACGCTTTTATTTATAAAATTGGGACTGTGATAGAAACGGGAAGATTTAATAATTATGGTGTAAAGTTTTAGTGTTAAAAATATATAATTACGTACGATATGGAATTATTTTGTAGTAGACGAAGAAGCTTAATTATCGTTAAAGGTTACAATGAACTTATAAAATGTTATATGTCTTATTAGAGTTAATTTTTTATTTTATTAGCAAATAATAAAAGCTTGTTTTTAAAAAAGGCTTTTTTCTTTAATTTTATTTTTATTTCTGGCATTGACTAATAGTAAATGATAAATAATATAAAATTATGAGGCGTGCACTTTTGGATTTTCCAAATTATTTTAAAAGTGCGTTCAAGGGTAAAAATAATTTATCTAGTCTTGTTATAGATATTCTTGATTTTATTTACTTTTTATTGTCAAATTTAATTGTAAAAAAACAAAAGTATATCTTAATAGTATGAATTAGTTAATGTTCGTAGTAGTTATTACATGAATAATTTAATTTGTCGTAATGTGACATAACATAGTGTGAGACGGATGTCAATGGTAAAATATTATTAGAAAGACACACTCTGATTTTAAATTACTTTGTTACTAATTTAATGTTCATTATTTAGATGTATTAGTTATTAATAACCAGATGTTTGCAATAAATAGAATTAAAAATTATTTTAAATATCTTTTCTTCATTCAAAATTTTTTTTCTACTGATTTGCTGCGCTGATTTCAAATTAATAACCAAGTAAGTACTACTTACTGTGTTTTTGAATTGGTTAAATATGATTTTTTTTATGATCTGACAACTTTTAACCTAGTAAGTGCAATAAATATCACAATTAAAGTAAAAATGATATATTTATTTTTCTGTCATGTTGCCATCCTAATCCCTTACTAAAATTAACGTTTAAAAAATACCATTCAGTGCGGCTAAAAAATAATAGGTTTTATTGATTTCCTGGGAAATTTTATTTTTGTCCCTTACTGTGTTTTGAAATTGGGCAGCCGAGTAATTTCGATGAACCCTATGCCGTAGAGACTACTATATATATATATATATTTATTTATTTATTGAGTATACATAGTATGTACAGTTTTTTTTTTTGCATATTGGTATTATTATTATATTAATCATACTTTAAAGCGTGAAGTGCGTACGCATGGTGTGAATTGCGTGAAGCATCATCATTTCAGCCCATCGCCGTCCACTGCTGGACATAGGCCTCCCTCATGATATGCCACAGAATGCGGTTCTGTGCCGTCTGCATCCATCGACGCCCAGCAATTTTAAGCGTGCGTTGCGTGAAGCATGATATGTATAAACAGGGAGTGACTACAGAGATGACATCTGATAGGGCTGTATGAAAAAAGAGGACATATTACCAAGGGCGTAGCCAGGATTCTGTATAGAGGGGGGCAGATTAAGAAAATTATAGACTAGGTATATTGTTTTAATCGTGGTTTTTAAAATACGGGTATCTCACATTAGTAGTGAAGGTGAGGTAAAAATTAAAAACAAAATATCCTTTATTCGACAGCAAATCTAATTTTTCAATGGATCCCGACTCTTCAGTTGTCATGTTCTATTATTAAAATATATTTCATTTTCTGCAATAGTATTTATTCAATAATATATTATGGAATTCTAGACCACCGGACATCTAAGTGCTTGTTTTTTCTTTTCAGTTTTTTTTTTATTATGTACGTAGTTTTGGTGACTTTTTACGCAGGCGGGTTTTTTGATTTTTTAATCATTTTTTATATTACTTTTTGTACACGGTTGTGCCAACGAAATAAGTATGGGGTTTTTGGTTGCCAGGAAGAAAGTGTTCGCCTCCTTTAATACATCAGTAAAGTCAAATTTTTCTAGACCTTCTCTTTTCATACCTTTATCCTTCAAAGGTTTATACCATAATTCCGCTTTATGCTCAAAAAGAGGAAGATCATAGTACTGGCAGAAATCTTGCAAGAATGAATGACGCGCGTAGTTGAATCAGTTGCCTCCCATCTCACTCCGTATCCCGCTACGCTACTCTATCGTGAGGTATGAAGCTCGTGAGCAATAGCGACCGATCGTTCTTCTAAGGGAGGGCAGCTGCCCCTCCCAGCCCGTACCTCGCTACGCCCTTGCATATTGCGTCGACCCCAAGTAGTTGGGATAAGAGCAAGAGAATGATGATGATGATACTTTAAAGCACATGAAGAATAGAAAATATTCTTTATATTGAGTAATACTAGTGAGGTTCGTTACATAGAGGTTAGAATGGTATGCAATTCGGTTTAACAAGGAAAGTATATTTAACATGACATACTTCTAGCTAATTAACTTATTCTTGTATAGCGATTTATGTTAATAAATAAAATTACATTTTAATGCAAGCTTATCGAGACATATATTTTTCTGTTATTATGGAATTAATGTATATAATTGATCAGTAGAATACGTTATGTAAAGGTTAAGAAGACATAAATTGCAATATAGGGGTAAGCAGTTCTTCAATCTAAATTTTACACTGACTGTAAATTTGTTATAGGTATAGATGTTTCTGATAAAAGTATTAGTAATTTAAAGGAACATTTTGTACTAAATTTATATTCGAAAATTCTATTCTAAAGTTATAATCAGGTTCGTTATATCAAGGTTATATCAAGGTTCGTTATATCAAGGTTATATAAATTTATACATTTACCTAATTTATTCTCCAAAAATGCTTGAAATGCTTCTATTTCTTCTCTAGTTCGAACCACTGCCGGACTAGCTGCGGCACACCCAATTGCAAACATAAACGCGATTAATAACATCATTTTGACTACTTCATATTCATAACCATCAGTATTTATATTGCTAGGTTGAATATTATCAACAAGATTAGTGAGATGTCCTTATTACAATTAATATATCGCCTCTTAATTAGGTCAATACGATATAGGGATATTCGATATACATCGATGCATCGAAAACATCGATGTTTACAATGCGATACATCGAATCGATCCGATGTTTTGAAAAGCTATCGAAATGCTCGACGTATCGATGTTTTTTCAAAAAACATCGAATCGATGATAGCCAGTTAATGTCACAAAAACTCAAGTTTATGTAATAAATTACAGTTTTATAAGGGATTGGAATAGGTATAAATGCCACAAAAAAGACCTTTTTTTTTTAGAAGTCAGTTTTATAAGGGATTGGAATAGGTATAAATGATTAAATGCCACAAAAATGACCTTTTTTTTTTTAGAAGTATCACTTTTGATATGACTTTAGCTTTGTAATATATTTTAGAAAAAGTACTCGATGTTTACAAAACATCGATGTTTTCATCCGATACATCGAAATGCATCGATTTACAGTTTCGATATATCGAATCGATAAAAACATCGATGTTTTTTCAAAGTGGACACCCCTAATACGATATCTAGTATAACCTTCGCGTTGTCTTTCAAGGACATTTATAAAGAAATCGTGTCCATGCATGTATGTGTGTAATTGCCTGGTTTAGTTATTATTTCTATCTTTATATTTTACTAGTTTCTGCCCGCGGCTTCTCCTGCCTAAAAGGTTACTTTCCTAAAGTTTTTCATCCCCTATTTTTATTTTACCCCTTAAGGGTAAATTTTTTACAAAATTTTAATCTAATCAATAGCCTAAAAATAAGTTTCAAGCTTCTGGCTTTAAAAATGACAATACTTCCTTACAACGTTCCCTCCCCCTTTACAACCCTTTTTTGCATTAAAAAGTAGCCTATGTCCTTTGTCAGGCTCTAGAAGTCTAGACCATCTGTGTACCAAATTTTATTTAGATGGGTTCAGTAGTTTTGGCGTGAAAGAGCGACAGACAGACAGAGTTACTTTCGCATTTATAATATTAGTAAGGATTGTAAATATTACTTTGTTTACCTTCTAATAAATTTATATGTACGTAGGTACTTTATATAATGTGATGTGGTCTTCTATAATTAAGGAATCACATGTCCAAAATTAATATTAATTTAAAAAATATAGTGTATTCTTGATAAAATAAATAATTTCTTACCAAATAAACATTTATTATCCATCCTAACGTTTTCCACTGTGTTGAACATTTTTCATCTCTAAACTTTTCAAGACAAAATAATACTAAATTCATCATGTTTATCATTTTAAATGAAGGTGGAGTCAAGAGTCTCCGAAACCGGCGAGCGTGTATGAAGAGAATTATGAATGTTGAGGAAGCGAGTGAAGTATGCAAAGATAGAGTTCTCTGGCACTCTGTTCTCTCTGCCTACCCTGCAAGGGATATGGCGTGATGATATGTATGTATGTATGTATCATGTTTATCAGGTGAATTGGTGACCGCCATTAGTGTTATTGGAACGAAGTTCCTTATCGCGCGTTGCGAAAGGGGGCTAGACGGAAAAAATTACTACCGACACACCAAAGTTGTAACGACACAACATAAAACAAAGTCGCTTTCTCTGTCCCTATATCCCTATTTATGCTTAAATCTTTAAAACTACGCAACGGATATTGATGCGGTTTTTTTTATGGATAGAGTGATTCAAGAGGAAGGTTTATATGTATAATATATGCATAATGTAGTAGAGAAACACTGATAATTTAAGAGGTTTCTAATGTGATGTCGTAAATAAACACATTATTTTGCGCTTACATTGCAAACGCTGGCTGAACCCTACGAAATAGATCAAAATAAAGTACTGCAGTATTATAGAGCTTAAAAAGGCCTACAAAAAAGTCCGCGATGGTATATGCCTATCTCTTAAGAATAACATACTATATCCATTTTAATACTTTAAAAAATGGCCTATTATAAAGCGATAATTGAAAAGCTATTTCCACAAATACTGTATTAATCCTTAACATTTTAAATACATTAGTTGGCTTGAGCATTTCATGAAGATAATTTTTTACCTTCAGACCATGCAAATTAAATCAACACCTTAAGAGATATAGAAAAATCAAAATAATGCGCAACGAAATTAATTTCGTTTCACCGCGCGGCCGGCTCGCGTTCGAGCTCGGGGCCCAAAAGTTTTGGTAATCTAGTGGAATTATATATCCTATTTCCTATTAATATTATGTGTGGTGATAATCCGTGTGGTGACGGAGTAAGAATACTATTCACCACCCCATGTCATACCCGTGGGTGATCGTACGAGACGACTAAGGGATATATAACGCACATAACATCTGTGCGAGAGAAGGAAAACTCGAAACAAAACCCTATACCAACACGTCTGACTAGCGCGGTATAGTAGGTTAATTTCCCTCCCATTACGGAGGAGGTTCGAGCCCAATAGTGGGACATTTATGGGCTGTGATGATGATGATTATAAACGTGAAAGTTTGTAATAATGTACGAGTATGGATGTGAACATGTTTGTTGCTCTTTCACGAAAAAACTACCGAATGGATTTTGATGAAACTTTATAGTAATATAGCTTGCACCTCAGAATAACACATAGGCTATAATTTATAAAGATATTTTGCAAATTGGCTAAAATATAACGATAAAAATCGCTTAAGGTAGAAAAAAAATATATAATAAAAATAGTAAATTAAAAATTCAAAATAATTTGATATTTATTGCCGATGCACATTTTATAGTAAGGAATTGGTTCTTATGCAAACAAATGCTTTTATTACTTTCTATATTTAAAGTACATATTTTTTGCCTTTTATCGTGTGTCGTTTGGTACAATATTTCAAAAGTTAGGACAATAAGAGTGCGCAGTGCTGTGGTCAGGCAGCAACCGGGCGCACTACAGATCTACAGAAATATGGCAAGAAATCTATGATCGCCGATTGTGTGACCCGAACACAAGTAAAGGCGTGAGTGCAGTCATCGTTGATGATTGTTGTATTTTAACAGCACTATCGATTTGTTAATAACATACTATACCTGTAGGTATATATATAGTAGATAGGTATTGAAAGTTTGTGATGTGAAACATCTTTTTGCGCGCCTTGGCAGTAAAATTGTGTCGACTACTGGAAATGATACATTGGGTAGGTACTAAGGCAAACGTGGTCATGTCGTGATACTACGCCGCTATTCTATATTCATTTTTGTGTGCGTGCGTATGACATCGATAGCTGTCTAACATAAGTGTGACATTAAATAATTAAATATTACATAATCTTAAATTCAATTGTTAATTAATATTCACTCTTTTTTATATGTAAAATGTCAATTATAATAATAAACAAAAATAAGAAGTTACTTTAGAGACGAGCTTTATTTTTCTTTTTAGTTTATTTTTTCTTTTTAATATTTACAATAATACCTATTTTTTATTAAGAAATAGTTATCATTCTTGCCATCTGAATTACATTAGCGAGCGCTACCTAAACTGTAGAATTCACACGAAGATAACGTAATATAAATAGTTCTGAACAAAAAATAGCGACAGTTTACTCTTTATGTGGAAGACAATATATCCTAAATTATAAGCTCATACATGTCCCTTTATTGGGCTCGAGCCTCCTTCACACTAGAAGAGAAATTGACCTACTACACCACGCTGGTTAGATGTGTTGGTATACCTAAGGTAATTTAGTTGAGTTTTCCTTCTCTTGCATAGATGTTATATGCGTTTTTTATCCCTCAGTCATCTTTTATGATCTCCCACAGGTACGGAGGGTCAAGGGCTTCGCCAAGGGGGAGCAGGGGGGAGGGGTCAGTTGACCCCATAGAGATCAAATGTAGCTTCATGCGTTCGACTTACTCCGTTACCACGCCGAATTATAGTATTTAGTTCATTCTTATCTAAATAGTCATATTTGTCGCTTTCAATATTTAATGTAGATTTCAATATTTGGGAAAATATCACGATATGAAATATGATTCCTTCCATAGCATCTGAACGTTTATCGGAGTAGTTTTTACATGATAAAACACAACACTTCATGATTTTCTTCGTAATAAAATAAAAATACACCTTCTTCACTAATTAATCGAAAGGAACTTCGTTACATCCGGGTGTCCCTTGACACCTCTCGTTTTAGTTTTATAAAAGAGTCCTACTGCCCGTTGTCTTGATGAAAACTCAGCCAGTTTTTTAAAGAAGTAAGAAGGCGATAACCACATGGGTGTATTTATATATAAATACAGATATGACGTATCATATAAAGTTTTCAACAAAAAAACATTTTTTTTTTTTTTTTTTTTTTATTGCTTATGGCGGCAAACGAGCAGACAGCACACCTGATGGTAAGTGTCACTGCCGCCCATGGACCTTTGCCAATGGTATAGCTAGGCCGCTGCCTACCAATACAACCCTGAACCCACCCCAGTTAGGCTTCCGGCTCTCTCGCTCACCGAACGAAGCGCAATAGCACATTGCTATTACTCAGACGTCGATCTTCTGCGAGAGTGTGGTACTACCCCGGACGGACCGGCCTGCGGCTGTAGACAGAGAACTGTCCACAGCGTGGTCCTACCACAATAGTAGGTAATACATGTAGGTATTTCTATATTCTTTAGGGCACGTACTGACCACTCTTTTTTTTTGGGTGGCTATGGACGCTATGGTCCGGACACACCCCGCCCGTTCCACCCGGGGCGACGGAAAAACAGCGCGTAGCCCCATTACCCACCGTATACCCGATCGCCATTGGGCCAGCCACTGGTACCGCTTCCTTGCCATCCGTGGCCAATACTGCCCACTCTAGAGTACGAACCTCTACAAATTGTAGACTACAATTAAAAGTCAATTAACATAAGAAATACCTTTTATACTACACCAAACATTTATTTAAACGTAATATGATTATTTATTTATTTTATATATAATTTATTTATTACATAGCATTAAAAACTAAACTTCATAAAGATATTTATTACATCTTACATTTTCAAGGATATCAGCAGTTATATAACTATAAACAAAGACAGATAATTTTCTTTATATCAACACAGGAAAAGAATACAATTTTTATCTCAGCTCATATACGTGCCTCGGTTGGATATAAGCTCCTTATATACTAGACACGAAAATTTATGAATACTGCCAATCCCAACATCGCTCGTGGGTGTCCTTAAAATTCGTTTAAAAGCTTTACATCGACTTAGTCTAACTTTATCTGATGTCGTCTCATCAACAGATACATTTCCAAAGAGGGTTGACATCACTCAGGCGACCGGTCATAAAACTAAAGCAAAAAATCTTTTGCAATCTGTACAAGGAAAGCGGTGTAGGTACATATCGACTGCAAGCAATTGGGACAAAATCGTCCACCGTCGTAAAAGATGGGCCACCGAAGACAAAGATCGGGTACCGTTGGTCCGCTCGCACCCAGAGGAGAGGCGCTTTGCAGGGTGGGTCTATGAGGTCGCGCGCCGCCTCTTCCGTCCCCCCGGACCGATTTGGCGCGGCGTGACCACCTCCATAACCCACAAAAAAAAGGGTCGTAAAAGATCATTAAATAAAGATAGAGAAAACTCGACACAAGAACGTATTTTTTTTCTTGCAGCGGGCTATGGTCTGTCCACACCCCGCTAAATCCATCCGGGGTAGCAGATGAAGCGGCGTGCGACCCCATAGACCTGCCCCAAAATGTACCTCTCACCTCTCTCCACGCTGTGCGAGTGGGCAACCGTAACCCGGTCTCTACAAGTCCCTATGCCAACACAGATGTGTTGGTATATTATACTACGTTGATCAGATGATCAACGTGGTAATAGATTAACATTTCTCCCACTATGGAGGCACGTTTCTAGTAGTGAACGTATATAAATTAATGTGAATAAATGGTTTTTCGAGTGGTGACAGATATACGAATACAAATCACCAAGCCTCCCTTTCAAACGGTAGTCGTAAGTAACGACTTAGAGATCTAGGCAGATAACATCACTGCAAAAGAAAAAAAAACTGGAGAAAATTAAGTGCGACTGGATTCATCGTGGAATTATTTTATCGCAATAGTAGGACTAGTCAAAATCTAGTAAGAATAGATGAAATTAATGATGGTAGGATCACACTGTAGACAGTATTCTGCCCACAGCCGAGGGCTGGTTAGTTCGAGGTAGTACAACACTCACGCAGAAGATCGACATCTGAGCAGTGGCAATGTGCTTTAGTGCTTCGTTCGGTGAGCGAGAGAAAGGGCAGTCCAACTTTGGGTAGGTTTTGTCATAGGTGGGCAGCGGCCTAGCCTTACCACTGGTTTTGCAAAGGTCCATAGTCGGCAATAACACCGACTATTAGATGTGTAGTAATCGAAAAAAAAAATTGAAAGATAAATGAAAAAAAAAAATACCAACACTTTAAATCAAAATCATATTTATTCACTTTGCGTTATATATAAAAAAAAATCTTTAAAATTCTACAAATAAAGAAGAATACAATATCACTATAATACTTATGTATAAAATAATAACATTGAAACATGGACGCCATACCAAACTTACGCTCCTTGTAATTTTTAATATAAAAATTATTCGGACCACGAACATACCTCCCACATCATTACCAACATACACACATCACTTTACTGAATATAAAAATATAATCTAACGCACTACCATCTTAAATTATCAGTTCAGTAAAGAGTTTATAATAATTATAAATAGATGCCACTAGTTTCATCCACATATTATTTATTGACAAAAATTTTTAACACAAAAATAATAGTCAAATAAAAAAATCTCAATGATAAAATATTTCTATTACATATTCATGTGGCACATATGAAAATATATTTCGTTATTAACTATGAGCTCTGTTATAATATTAAACTAACTGAAGTACTTGTGCCCGTATGATATTATGATAAACTATTAATTATATTTTCACCAAAATATAGGTACATATCATGCCGATATTTCATAGTGATT
Organism: Lymantria monacha; assembly: GCA_905163515.2. Lineage (NCBI taxonomy): Eukaryota > Metazoa > Arthropoda > Insecta > Lepidoptera > Erebidae > Lymantria > Lymantria monacha. The sequence goes on along the minus strand of LR991082.1, from coordinate 32,292,128 downwards.
TGTTGGTTATATGGTAAGTATATTTATTGACTTCAAGTTTAAAGATGACATCTTTTTATTTGCTATCGGGCTAAGCTCATTCCCGCGCAGTGATTCAGAGTACCAATCGACCATACAACCATTCTCCCGCCCTTTTAAGCGGGTCATTTTAACTTCAATGACCCGCCCGGCGGTTTTTACGAGCAGATCTACCTATGTGTATATGTATATTTTACATTTTTTTTTGTTTTTAATTTGTATAATAACCCTTAATACAAGGTTTTTTTTAGAAGGCCATCAACGTGTAACGTTAACTTTTAATGGTTAGATTAACGCCACCTAGTATTTGTTTTATGAAACATCTAATATTTAGTAGTTAACGTTAACATGTTCGAGTTGTTACAATTACTTACACTACGGTCTATTGTATGTATATGCTAAATACTTCTTTTATAAATATGGTTTTACTAGTCTTTGTTGAATATTATTTATTTTTCGGCATTAATCTACATATTTTATTTGCATTTTTTAAAAAAGAAAGCAATTTACAGAAATGTTTTAACCCGTTCTTGTACATAAATATTAAGCCAAAATACTCAGAATTTTCGAACTGTATCTTTTAGAGCTGTGCGGTTATGTTATGTAGTAGCTTCGCCACACATAATATATAAAATTAACTTTACCTATGGAATGTAATAAATAAACTTCTTCAACCGCATGTTTAGTAATAAATCGTTGAATTATTGAACCTTTGGATTTATTTGTTCTTGTTTAATAATGTATCCTTGCATGTGAAGTAGCAAAAACCTTTTGATAACTATCGTTGCTTAATAAATATAAAGGCAACATTTAAGCATTATTATTAATAACTTATCATACTTTAATACTAAATCTAGAATATATTTAAATGAGAATATTTTCTTTATAAAAGTAATAAGTATTGCAATAAAGAGACAGTATTGCTCATAGCAATGTCTTATTTTACAAAAAAAAACGGCAGTGAATGACTGGTTTAAAAAGCTGACTATGGTCAGCTTATAAAAAAAAACTTTTGCAAAGACGTAGCATAAAGAGAAAATATATGAAAAAATATATATAAAATATATAGAAATTTATGTCACTTTATGCTAAGTATTGCACCAACACCTTAACAAAAAAAGCAAGACACGAAACGAAACGAAATATTTAATACAAAAAAATCTAACGAACCATCTAATAATGAGTTTTTCAAACTATATCCTTAAATATTTTTCCAAAGGGTCTCACCCTCAAGAATGTAAACATTCCTATTCTAAGCTGCACATATTAACAATATTACAATAAGTTTAAGTAACTAAATCAAAATGGCAATGATTACAAATATATATAGAGCATATGTATATTCGTCATTTAATCGATAAATTTTGTAACAAAATGTATGTTTCCTTAATCAATTATGACGTAATCTTATTATATAATAAAAACAATAATAATACTACCGAATCATATTATAATATCGTTGTAAATGTCATATTTTTAATGAGTTTCTCACAAATTACGTGATCCGATACAGATATAGAATGTTTATAGGCATTTGAAACTTAAAGAATATATAAACAAAAAAATTAAAAATATATATTTGAAATATGGCCACTTGAAGTCTAATGCCCGTACAAAACTTGGCGCAATTAATATATCTGTTTATCGTTGTATTTTTTGCCATTGTGTTGCGTTGTTAGACATTTTAAACAAATTAATTACGACATTACGCTGATATAGTCAATATGTTACTTGCAGTGATGGATTAAAGAATAATATGCTTTATTTAAAAACACAGAAAATAAAAAAGTAACAAAAAATATATAATAAAAACTGATAAGAAACTAAATTAAAAAAAAAAATAAAAAAAAACGAATAAGTAATAAAAAGTGTTTAAATATTATGTTGACGCAGTTGTGTTCGATATTTGACTATTCAAAATCAACGTGAATTATTATTAAAGCGTTTATATTCCGCATCTGCGTAATGTCACAATTAATGCGTTATTCAAGTTATAACAACGTAAATATGTATATCCCTGCAGTAATCCAGATTGAGCAAATAGGTTAGAAACCACAGCATATACGAAAGTGAAATACTAGTGAAATACTAACATAGAATATCAAAGAGAAGTTTATCATTCAAATTTATAATTTCTTTAATGTTTCTAACATGGAATTGCAGTGAAAATTAATAAAAGTTTTATTTTAAAACAATGCATTCAATACATCAAAATAGATTACAATGAAATATCTACATGACATAAAAACTTCATTAATAAATTTGAAATAAAATAAATTCACTCCTACAATGTTGTTCTTTTTTCTTAATAAATCAAAATGCAAAGGCAAGAATAGTTTTCAATTCGCATAATTTAATAATTTATATTACCAGCCTTCAAAATCCTACAAATTCTATTGACGTTAGTAAAAATTGGTTTAACTATTTTTGATTTCAATTAATTAATTAACTTACCATGAATTGTTCCCTTGGCCTTATATTAATTATTGTAAACATATAAAAAAAACATATTCTGGCAGTGGTTCGTTATGAAGTCGTTATGTTATTTTATGAGGTTTATTTATAAATATTGGCAACATTCTATGAATGAAATGTATCAGGAGGAATCTACTATTTGTTTTTTTTTTTTGTTGTAGTTGAAATTAACTATGAAAATACTAAGAACAATCTTACTAAGATCTATTCGGGATAAAGTAATCAAAAGATACTTGTATTGAAATTAAGTAAGAATAAATAATACACGAGAGTCGATTAAATACATTGATAAAATAAAAATAAATACAAAATACTAAATTGGCACTTACTTTACGTCCTGAACGTGAAAAATATTATTTTACATCATAAACCATAGAATTAATCTTTATTTTTCTGTCCTTGAAATTTGATAGAAAATAATATAAACATTTTTTATTCGTGATAAATGATTATGAAAAAAAGACAGTCTTATTTAAGGCCAAAAGTAATGACTTGGAAACTGATTATAATAATAAAAAGATCATATAACGGTCAAAGTATCAGAAACAGACTAGTTAGATTAGGTGACTGATGATTTGCTAAAAATATAAAAATAGTGCTCATATTATTATTTCAGTCATTTATATCATTGTAGAGAGAATTCACTTAATTATTTCTTGAGCAATGTATGAAATTAATATCATAACACGAAATGTGAGTTGTATTGTACGAAATGTACCTTGGGTTTACATTTAGTTGTCTAGTATGACCTTGAGATGTGTAATATCAAGGTCAGTGATCACCGCGTAATAATTCCATGAGCAAGTTGAAGCTTGGTCCATCGCCGTCTTTACTCTTGTTAGCAGGGTTCAACATTTCTTTACCGACTTGCATAAAGAACTGTAAGACAAAATGATAATGATTAAAATAGTGTCTGTTCTCTTCCGTTACTTGTCTAAAGACTACTTAAAAGAATCACAATTTCCTAATCAAGTTACTGTGATCTGTGAATTTTGTAACATAAAACACACCTACTTAGATATATATGAAATAAAACTACTTTTACGGATTCTATCGCGTTTGTATTTGATTTATAATTTCTCGACGTTTCGAACACTTTACAGTGTGTCTGCTCGTTTGCCACCATAAGAACGTCGGGCAATTATAAATCAAATACAAACGCGATAGAATCCGTAAAAGTAGTTTTATTTCAAATGTGTAATACCTCGCGTGAACATTAGAAGTCATTACTTAGATATATTTATATTTTTAATCATCTTATTATCCAGTATGGTTAAGGAGTTATGGTGGGCATATAGAACCGTCATGTCGCACTCTTGAACTATTTATTTCTACACTATTTTGTGGTATATACTTTAGCTGGTATTTTAGAATACAGATGTAGTGCTGATGTATAGTACATAAGTATAATAATTTTATTAGTTTATTTTATTTTAATGGTTCTGCCAAAATTACTAGATAAATCACTAACTAGGTTTTCAGCGCCCAATTAATAGTATTGACTTGAGTTAGTCATGGACAGTAACTATGATTGAACTATTCAATAAGAAGACGTGTTAAACAATTTGTGAAGAAAATTATATAAAACTTCGATGTATGAGCCTTCACTTTGCCTGTCCAAACGGATGAATTGAACAAAAAAAAATCACTATGGTTAAGATTAAAATACAATTTCAATGAGGAAAATTTTCTTTATTTTTATTTCTCAATATTCTAATTTGTAAACTATTGTTCAATACATTCATAATTATTTTTAGTAGACATCGAGAGATACATATTTACCGAACTTAAAAAGCTTTAATTTAAAAACTAGATTTTGGCGATATATGGATATTACAAAGATGTGATATAATAACTTTGATGTTTACGCAATTATTATTATGAGTGAAAGATTGACATGGTATGGACATGTGATGAGAAGGGATGAAAGTAATGTTGTGAGGAAAGCTTTAAGCATGAATGTTGAAGGCTTAAGGGGTAAGGGAAGACCGAAGAAAAGATGGATGAACTGCGTGAAATATGACATGGATAGACAAGGAGTGACCACAGAGATGACGTCTGATAGAGTTGTATGGAAGGAGAAGACATATTGCGTCGACCCCAAATAAATTGGGATAAGAGCAGGTTGATGATGATGATGATGTTTACGCAATTATTATATGTATTAAATAGTTTGATTTTTATAGATTTTATTGCGTTAGAAATGTTCGAAACTTTGGGAAAATAAAAATTAAATAGATTTTTAATTTCTCAACATTCCGAACAGTTTTCAGCGTTCATCATAACGGATGAAAAATACACACGAAAGTGAAATACAAATACAATCAAAAGTATCTGTCTACAGTTGCGGATCGGTCCGTCCGGGGTAGTACCACACTCTCGCAGAAGATCGACGTCTAAGTAATGGCAATGTGCCATTGCGCTTCGTTCGGTGAGCGAGAGAGCCGGAAGCCCAACAGGGGTGGGTTCGGGGTTTGTATTGGTAGGCAGCGGCCTAGCTATACCATTGGCAAAGGTTCATGGGCAGCAGTGACACTTACCATCAGGTGTGCTGTCTGCTTGTTTGCCACCATAAGAATTAAGAAATTTAAAAAAAATATATTCTCACCTGACATGTCCGCTGCAGTTCGGGTATACGTAACAGCAATTCGCCGAATTTTGCTGGATGACCAGGCGAATGCGTCGCAATATACGCTTGTAATGCGGCCAAAGCTTTTTCTTGAGATGCTCGTACTTTCTCCACTTCACGCAGATCCGGCGCATCTATAGTAAAATATAATATTTAAAATGTACGAATAAATAATGATTTCAATTGTTGTTATAGTCGCCGTGTGGTAGCGGCTACTATCAACATTCACATTGCTCGTTAATGTGAAAAAGTATCAAGTTGTTATTTGTGTCTTTGTTTAATTATATTAGGTGGGGGAAAAAGTTTCTTCGCATTCTATATGAAAATTCAAGACTGTTTTTTCGCGGCTTGCGTTGCGTTTATTCTTTTTTTTTTGTAATAAAATTTTAAAATGTATAGAATTTCTTCATTAGATTCACTCATTTTGACAGAAAGAAAAATAAATGGAAAACGGCGGGAAATAACATTTTACTAAATTATTTCTCTTTTTGAAATGTAACCTTTTTAATAGTATCAAAACCAACCAGATACAAACAGTACAGCCAAAGAGATTTTATTAAAAGTTTATACAGACTATACGCAAAAAACTTTTTGTCCGACCTATGTTTGACCTTAGGTTTGTGAAGTCCCCCGTGTAGTGTATGTAGGTAGTACAATAAACAGATACTCATTACAAAATGGCAACATTATGGCGAGTGACTGACAGCTATCAGATGGTTGGATGAGCCTGTAAGGAACAACAACGGTGCTGACCTTGGTGCGATAGTTAGAGCCCGTGTTTATGTAAAATACACACATACATATCATCACGCCATATCCCTTGCAGGGTAGGCAGAGAGAACAGAGTGCCAGAGAACTCTATCTCTGCATACTTCACTCGCTTCCTCAACATTCATAATTCTCTTCATACACGCTCGCCGGTTTCGGAGACTCTTGACTCCACCTTCCTTCAGTACATGACCGATCTGGTCTAGGTAGGTTAGTCTCGGTCTCCCTCGGTACCTACATCCTTCCACTTTCGCATTGTATATCTTCTTAACCAGACGTTCGTTTGGCATTCTTTCCACATGTCCGAACCATCGGAGCATTCCCTTTCGCATCTTTACACCAATACTCTCTTTCATACCTACTCGCTCTCTGTAAAATACTTACATCCAAATAATCATACATATACTACATCAAAAGGTTTTGTACCTTAATTCGGAGTATATAATGCTTAAAAAAACAGATGGTCGTCTATAAAATTGGTTTATGGACGATAATTTTAAATGATAACGTCGCGACGTAAGAAGACGTAAGTAGCGTCGTAAGAAAACATTGATGAAAAATTGCATACTTTTAGAATTGAACAAACATAAAAAATGGAAGCCACATTAACTTTTCACTTCTTTTTGTAAACAGTTGAACAATGTAAGAACGTTTAGACCAATTGTGCCTCTTTATCACTTGTTCCGTGTTCTCGCTTCCACACTCGGCTCAAGCGGCACGACACTTTTTCGTGCAGCCGGCGTTCAATGATTTATAAGACGTTATTATGTTAAAATACTAAACATACCTGAAGTGAGAAGTACGATGACTTTGAGGGCGACATATTCGTATCTGTCGACTCTCAACCGCCTCAAATGGTCAGTGAAGCTCAGCATACGTTCTATGCACGGCGTCAAACCCAATCTGTGAATGTAACACATTTATTAATAACGGCAATGTTACAATAACTGTCATCTTAACCGACACCTAAATTTTAAGTAACACCTAACGCAATTTAAACATCAATGTTACATGTTGAATGAAACATAACATTAATCTTTGATGTTATGTATCATATTGATTGACTTTCGTCTTAATACATAACCGTCAGAGCCCTCAATATTATGGCAAAGAAGTTAATGTTATACATAATGGCTACCCCATGTGGTGACGGGTTAAGAAGACAATGGGTCACCACCACCACCTGCGTTACTTTCTATGAGCGTCGTGAAAACCAGTTAAGTAATCACCAAGAGAACTTTTTTTGCAGTGGGCTATGGCGTGGCCACGCTCCGCCAAATTAGTCCGGGGCGACCCCATAGACCCACCCTGCAAGCACCTCTCTTCGCCGTGCGAGCGGGCCACCGGTACCCGATCTTTGTCTTCGGTGGCAATCACCAAGAGACCTAGACAGAATGGGGATTAGTGCCCTCCTGAGAAACTTATATATAACAGATGACTAATTCACTTCCACATCAGCATCAAATATTCTTATATATCAAAACTCTTTTTCTACTACTATTTTTTTCTACATATTCTAAAGGTTTTGGCAATAATTTTATGACTAGCCATTGACATACAAAATACAATTCCTTTTAAAAGACAACATTCTATCTACGACCTGGATCAAATCCATCTGATATCGTCTAGTCAACAATTCTAACTACACAAATGGCATAGTGGTTAAGATACCGACCTTCCGTGCCAGTGCCCATGGGTGCAGTTCCCATGTAGGTTATTATTTTGTACGATAAGCAAATTGTTGTTCTGAATCTGGGTGTACTAAATTTGTATCTGTCAATTATATGTTTGTAAAATCCCTACAATATAAGGATTATTTTCCGTATGGTGACGCAGTAAGAATACAATTCACCACCCCCTATTTTACCCGTGGGTGATCGTACGAGACGACTAAGGGATATAAAACGCATGTAACATCTATGCGAGAGAAGGAAACCTCGAAACAAAACCCTATACCAACACGTCTGACCAGCGTGGTATAGTAGGTCAATTGACCCTCCTATTATGGACGAGGCTCGAGCCCAACAGCGGGACATATATGAGCTGACATGATGATAAGGATTATTTCCTTAGTCCTGTCTCTCAGGGTCTAAAATCAGGGTTTAAAAATTGTCTAAAAAAAATACAAAATACTTACTTAGCACTTTGATGGAGTGTAATACCCCTACCACCGCCGACTCTCACTTCACCCGGCGTACTAACTCCACGGTAGCAACATGACAGCACTAATAATTCGCACCAGCTGTTGATCAGCAGGCAGATCTGGTCATCAATCTGCAAATAGAAAATTAATTAGACGCTTTATAATAATAATAATTTATTAGAGGCAACTGCTGATAGTGTTAGTAAAAGTATTTTTAAAACTAATATTAGTAGACAATAAACATTTTCTTTATAAATATGTACGAAGCTTAATCTAATGACGCAGCATTGCGAACTCCCATCTATCTTCTTTTTCCTTTTTTTATTAACAATCAGCTACTAATATTGAACCATTTTTGCCAGTGTCGAGATACATATAGTTTTCAAAAATTATTAGTTTCTTCATACCATTCATTGTCCGTCAATAAGTCAAAATGTTTTCGGTGTGGTGAAGGAGTAAGAATACAATTCACCACCTGGGGGTGGTGGCGGTAGGGTGGGCCCTATACCAACATGTCTGACCAGCGTGCTATAATAGGTCAATTTTCCTCCCATTATGGGGAAAGCTCGAGCCCAACAGTGGGACATATACGAGCTGAGATGAAGTCAAAATTTCTCCTTCAACAGTGGTATAACTATACTGTTCACAGTATTTTCTTTGAATTTTAGTGCAAAATGAACATACATACATACATATCATCACGCCATATCCCTTGCAGGGTAGGCAGAGAGAACAGAGTGCCAGAGAACTCTATCTCTGCATACTTCACTCGCTTCCTCAACATTCATAATTCTCTTCATACACGCTCGCCGGTTTCGGAGACTCTTGACTCCACCTTCCTTCAGTACATGACCGATCTGGTCTAGGTAGGTTAGTCTCGGTCTCCCCCGGTACCTACATCCTTCTACTTTCGCATTGTATATCTTCTTAACCAGACGTTCGTTCGGCATTCTTTCCACATATCCGAACTATCGGAGCATTCCCTTTCGCATCTTTACACCAATACTCTCTTTCATACCTACTTGCTCTCTTACGTCGTCGTTACGAATGCGGTCGGTCAGCCTTACTCCACAGATTTTCCGGAGAGATCGCATTTCGACCGCATTAATTTTTCTTTCATACTCTTTTCTGCATACCCAACTCTCGCTTCCGTATAGTAATGTTGGGTCAAGCACTGCGTTATGTATTGCTACACGTGCCTTCTGGCTGAGGTGAGCTATTATATGTTTATATAAACTTTGTTTGTAAAACTTTGCAAAGCTTTTATATCATATTGACCACACCAAGGGCCTCCGCATCATATTAGGCAAAATACCATCAAAATTATTGAGTATAACACGTTAAACCACCAAGATACTGAATATAATAAAAGACCACAGGATAATATTGTTTATTGCCATGGACACGAGTGAGCAAAGAAACATATTTTTTGCATATAACATCTATAAGTTTCACTCGCCTTACAACATCTATAAGTCTTTCCAAAAGCATAGTGAACGCATTACAGCAGTCCTGAGCGCATTTTATTTTTATAACGGACAAAAGAATACGAGTTAGTAACTAAATGAAATACTAACCGAAATATTTTTAAACAGTGGCAAACTCTTGCACCATTTGACAATTTTGTATAGTCTGTGGTCGGCTATATTGCACAGATCAACCAAGAAATCAGGACTCGAGTTTTGTGCGGTAATTCCGCTCGCGGCAAGCAGGGGGTTTGCAGAGGGGCTACCAGTACTCTTGCCTAGTCGACTCAACTCCGACTCGTTGTACTGCCACAAATGTTCCACGTCCATTATTTCCTATAAAATAAATCAGTATTGTAAATTCAAAATCAATTATCAGGTATAAACGCCGCAGTTGTACCTACACATTGCCAATTAGAATAATTTGGCTTAAATTAACCGAATAAACTATCAATGAATCAGAACGCAACCATCACTGAGAGAGCCGGCAAGAAACTCAGCATATTGTTATATTTTTTTTACCGACTTCTTTTATATAAATATAACATCTACTCGCGGCTTTAACCGCATAAAAGTAATGACATTTTATCACAAAATTATACCAAGGGAACTCATTACCGGGATCAAAAGTTATATGTTAATCCAGGTCTATTCGTGTGCATATTTTCATGCAAATCCGTTCAACGGTTTAAGCGTGATTGAGTAACAAACATCCAAACATCTGTACAAACTTTCACTTTGATAAAATTGGAAGAAAATAGGATTGGATTCTTCTGTTCGTGTATATGTAACAGTACTCATCCGAAACCGCTGAACCGACCGATGAAGTTTTGTGTATATACCCAGGTAGATTGAAGATTGTTTTAAATCAACAATTGTACCCGGTAGGTAGTTCTGTGATCGATTTTAGAAAACATATTTTTTTTATTTTTTTAGACTTGTATAAAACTTAAAGTTTCTGTTCGTCGTCGTTTAGCATTTATATAAATTCGAAGTATGACTACTATATAACTAAACTTTAATAGTGGTAGGTACCACGCTGTGGACAGTTCTCTGCCTACAGCCGCGGGCCGGTTCGTCCGGGGTAGTACCACACTCTCGCAGAAGATCGACGTCTGATTAATGGCAATGTGTTATTGCGCTTCGTTCGGTGAGCGAGAGAGCCAGCAGCCCAACTGGTGTAGGTTTGGGATTTGTATTGGTAGGCAGAAGCCTAGCTATACCCTTGGTATTACAAAGGTCCTTGGGCGGCAGTGACACTTACCATCAGGTGTGCTGTCTGCTCGTTTGTCACCATAAGCAATTAAAAAAAAGAAAGTATATTGAAAATATTCACCTGCAATAATGGCGGAATCTCCGGCGTTACTTGGCTGTTACTGGACTCCCCTCTACTACTATATGACCCTGGACCGTTTACCTGCAATAGACAACATTATTTATACTTTTTATACATATCATAAATACGTGTTAACTGAATATCTATATTCTCCATGCCCATGGAATAAAAATAAAAACAACACTCGTGCCTTTATGCGTATCGCATGTGATAACTAAGGAAGTTAAATAAATATCGTACTATAAATCACTGCAAGAAAGCAAGGTATGCCATGTCGTAAATACACACTATAGATATAAAACATTTTTATTAAAGGAGAAAGGAGAACATTCATTTCGAGATGGACGGTACACCACTGATATAGAGCGAAGAGTGACTGCGGGAAATAGAGTGAACGGAGCGTTGGGGCAACTTCTCGGCAGCCACCACCTCAGCCAGAAGGCACGTGTAGCACTACATAACGCAGTGCTTGTGCCAACATTACTGTATGGAAGCGAGAGTTGGGTATGCAGAAAAGAGTATGCAAGTAAAATTAATGCGGTCGAAATGCGATCTCTTCGGCAAATCTGTGGAGTTAGGCTGACCGACCGCCTTCGTAACGACGACGTAAGAGAGCGAGTAGGTATGAAAGAGAGTATTGGTGTAAAGATGCGAAAGGGAATGCTCCGATGGTTTGGACATGTGGAAAGAATGCCGAACGAACGTCTGGTTAAGAAGATATACAATGCGAAAGTGGAAGGATGTAGGTACCGAGGGAGACCGAGACTAACCTACCTAGACCAGATCGGTCAGGTACTGAAGGAAGGTGGAGTCAAGAGTCTCCGAAACCGGCGAGCGTGTATGAAGAGAATTATGAATGTTGAGGAAGCGAGTGAAGTATGCAGAGATAGAGTTCTCTGGCACTCTGTTCTCTCTGCCTACCCTGCAAGGGATATGGCGTGATGATATGTATGTATGTATGTAGAACATTTAAATTATTAATCTTCTTTTTTAAGTACCAAGGAAAAAATCCTTGTATTGCGGATGGATCTCACAAAGTATGGTCCTTCATAGGAATCAAACTCACGGCACTGACACGGAAGGTCGGGTATCTTAACAACTACGCCATCTGTGCAGTCATTGCACATTTTGAATAGCTTAGATTATGTTTATCGTTAATTTATTTACATTAAGTTTTGAAATCGAGAAGAGGATATTTCTCACTCTTCTCAATTTCGCGAACATACGAAAGGTGTGCAGTGAATACACGAAAGTAGGCGTATAACAATCGCTTATGTTCTTTTTCTAGAACGTTTTATTATTATCACACAAAGTTTGCGCAACTTAATTTCAAAGGCGTTTTATAAGAAGATTCTAAAAAACAAATCCCTATGTTCATTATCATCAATAGAACGGTATGTAGATGGATTTTAAAAGTTAATACTAGTACGTAAAGAATAATATCGCGTAACTTACACAAGTGAGGCTGGACGCGTGTCGAAGTGTTGTCGGCGCGTGCGCAGACAACAAAGATCCTGTTGAGGCAGCGCCTGACAATGTATACGAACACTGATACGTCGAACGACCACCTCGAGTCCTGTCCTCACGAATTGCTGCAAAAATATAAGAATTTAAAGAAAATTATAACTTTTAAAAGCATCTGTAGGTAGATTGAAAGAAATAACCTCTTTGTTCACAGCTCTCATCAACATACATACATATTATCACGCCATATCCCTTGCAGGGTAGGCAGAGAGAACAGAGTGCCAGAGAACTCTATCCTTGCATACTTCACTCGCTTCCTCAACATTCATAATTCTCTTCATACATGTTCGCCGGTTTCGGAGACTCTAGACTCCACCTTCCTTCAGGACGTGACCAATCTGGTCTAGGTAGGTTAGTCTCGGTCTCCCCTAGTACCTAGCTCTCATCAAACTACAATCAAATAATCTGCTAATAGGATTATATATTAAGGAAGGAGGAATACTAAGGAAAGATGAATATCAAGAAAGGAGAAATATCAAAGAAGGAGAATAAAACAAGGAAGTAGAAATATCAAGGAAGGAGAAATATCACGAAAGGAGGAATATCAAGGAAAGAGGAATATTGAGGCAGGTGAAATAAATTGTTTTCTTTCTTTTCTTTCATGTTGTTTTTTTTGGAGCGGTGGTGTGTTGGTGGAGCGGAGTGTGGCACAACCTGTGCCACACTCCGCTCATTCCGTCTGCGGCGACGGAAATTCACATCAATCAGAATTAATGACCACTAATGGGCACTACCATCCTTAAGAAATTATAATATAATCGCCACACTTGACCTGCAGTTTGGCAATTGCAGCTAGTTATAAGTGTCTCAGACAAATGTTGCTCAATCTTCTTTCGGCGATCTCTCAGCCGGACTTCGCGATTTCCCCCGATAAATAAGAGGTTCGTACCTAGTATTTTTTTTAAAACTACCACTGGCTCTAATGTTCAAACGAGACAATACATTTTCTTTTAAAAATAATTTAATTATCTTACCTTCAAGTTTCATGCCGCATCCTAAACACTTGTCAAATCTGCAAGCTGGACATTTTTTCCTAGTGGTGACTGTGACAGGACAGTTCCCTCCCCGGAGACACATGTAATTCTTTCTATTCTGCACTGTTCGCTTGAAGAAACCTTTACATGACTCGCAGGAGAATATCCCGTAGTGGAATCCACTGATTTTGTCACCACAGATTGGGCAAGGACTGTGGAAATAAACATATTAATTAAATATACATAAGCAAATAGATTCGATAGCTATATGCAATCACAGACTATTTTGAAATCTCTCGGATTCCTGGGATCTATCGGGTATAATTTTTTTTTATTGCTAGTGGCAGCAAACGAGCAAGCAGCACACCTGATGGTAAATGCCAATGCCGCTCATGTACCTTTGCAATACCAAGGGTATAACTAGGCAGCTTCCTACCAATATAAACCCCAAACCCACCCAATTGGGCTTCCGGTTCTCTCGCTCACCGAACGAAGCGCAATAGCACAATTCCATTACTCAGACGTATATCTTCTGCGAGAGTGTGGTACCACCCCGGACGGACCGGCCCGCGGCTGCAGACAGAGAACTTTCAACAGGGTGGTCCTACCACTATTAAACCATTGACCATCAACAGGTTTTATACCTCTCTTTTCACAAGAGTCATGTTCAGTCGTGATTATGTCGCTTGCAACAGTGCCGAAATATTGGCAATTGGTACATAATAAAAACATCACAGCTCATATATGTCCCACTGCAGGGGTCGAGCCTCCTCCATAATGGGAGAGAAATTGACCTACTATACCACGCTGGTTAGACGTGTTGCTATAGGGTTTTGTTTCGAGTGTTCCTTTTCTTTGCATAGATGTTATATGATTTTTATATCCCTTGGGCTCTTACTATCACCCACGGGTAAGGGGGTGGTGAAATGTATTCTTATTCCGTCACCACACGAAAAATAATAATATGGAATGCAATAAATTATCCCTATAAACATAATATCGCGGGTCATACTATCGTGGTCACTAATCACCAGAATAGTATGAAAGTCGCCGATTTAAATACATATACATCATTGACTTTTCGAAGTTATGCAAGTTTAAAATCGTAAAATCTCTATAGCTAACTTTTGTGACGTGATGTGTGGCGTCCCCACGGTTGTTAAGAAAATAATATATCACCATTTTCTTAAATGATGTACGAGTGGATGGATGAAACAGAGAAGAAAAGCATATTATTAAAAGTTGTACATCGAACAATATAAATTGTAATCAACCATTGTAAATTCTTTGTAAAGAATTGTCCCGTTGCGTTCGCGCTTCGCTGTCATGAACTATTTAGAATTTCATGGCAATTGTCATAGGATATCTTGTCGTAACGAGAGGTTACGGGTCGCATGCTTCAATCAATTTACACAGAAGACTTTTTTTGTATAATCTAACAATGAAACGCATAATATTCTTCATCTACTTTGACTGCACATATGGTTTAGTGGTTAAGATATCGACGCTTCGTGGTAGTGCCAAGACTTCGTCGTTGTATTCCTACGTAGGACAACACTTTGTGCGATCCACCAATTCTTGTTCTGAGTCTGGGTGTAATTTGTCTGCGTTAATTGCATGTTTGTAAAGTCCCCCGCAATACAAGGATTTTTTTTTAATACAGGGTATTTAAAAAAATGATTCTGAGTGTAATTGGTATCCGTTTCTTGTACATTTCTGAAGTCCCTTGGGACAAAATAATTCATTCCTTTAGACGGAGCATAGTCTTTAAAAAATAATGTTTGTAAGTTCTTACAAAACATAAGAGGTTGTATTTTTTTTTATATCACAAGTAGTACCTGTTGATAAGTTGTTGTCTGCTAATCCCTTGATGATGATGTAGCCTATCGTCTTGTACGTCAGGTTCATCGTCATGTGGGGTGTCGTACGCAGCCGCCGCTTCTCTATATAATACAGCAGGGTGACGACCCTGAAATATAACAGTAATTGGTATTATGTCTATATGGACACCATATGGTGACGGTAGTAATAAGAGACCGATGTATGGCGTTCATAGTCATAATCATTTCCAATGTTTAGTTCATGATCACGGAAGGACTAGTGTCTCACGTCCAACAAGTCATTGCTATTACAGAGATTTGTACCTACCCGCTACAGTATCATTTATTAAATTCTTACCCACATTTTTAAAACAGATTCATTGCCAGTAGAAAAGCAAATTATTTTATATTATATATATAAAATTTGTAGGACATGCAAATTTCACTTCGTATCATATTTACGTCTTAAGGTGACGGTATGCTATCTACCCGACAATGTTTACACATTGTTATAGGCTTAATACTTAAAACTTTACAGTTAGAATTGTATTAAACGATGACACAACCTTGTTATTTAAATTACTGCAATTTAGCATTTAATATGTTTAATCAGTAATTTAAATAACAAGGTTGTGTCATCGTTTAATACAATTCTAACTATAAAGTTTTAAGTATTAAGCCTATAAAAATGTGTAAACATTGTCGGGTAGATAGCATACCGTCACCTTAAGACGTAAATATGATACGAAGTGAAATTTGCATGTCCTACAATTAGTCACATATATAAAATTTGTTTATCAAAATCAAACGAGGTTTAAAAAGAGCTCTTCGCTCATGATAGATGGTCAAAGGTAACATGATGTTCTATAACTATGAAGAATTTAAGGATAACAAGACGTTACAATACCTGTACGGGTGAATGTGTCGGCGAGAATTCTGAGCTGTACGAGTAGCAGGAGGAATGCGATGCGTCACTGTTATTCCTTGACAGTGAAGGTGTGTAGTGACGTGACGCACGGGGACTCGCTGACGGACTGCTGTATACACTGCGAACATATATCCACTAATAAGAAAGAAATAATCTATACAAATTACTGAAATTGAGCATTTAACATGCTTGATTATTTATAATAAAAAAAAACTTAATTAAGAGCGAAAAATGATGGTCACACATGGGATCCGAACCCACGCCTATAGGAAATCCGTTCCAATCGTGCTACCACTTACACCAGTATGAGCTGTCGTATGACATTTAATTTCCGGCTTGTATTAGTTTTGCCTCGTAAAGTGGAAGGATTTAGGCACCGGGGAAGACCGAGACTAACCTATCTAGACCAGATTGGTCACGTAGTGAAGGAAGGTGGAGTCAAGAGTCTCCTGAGTCTCTGAAACCGGCGAGCGTGTATGAAGAGAATTATGAATGTTGAGGAAGCGAGTGAAGTATGCAAGGGTAGAGTTCTCTGTTACTCTGTTCTCTCTGTCTACCCTGCAAGGGATATTATGTGATGATATGTATGTATGTATGTATTATATTTTCGTCTTTAAAGGAAACGTGTGCCATTTACTCGACAATGTTTACACATTATACAGAAGAAAGAAAGAATCTTTATTTATTATTATTTAATCCTTAAATCCCAAAGTGACGAGATATACATATGTGACTCATTTTTTTCAATAGAAAAAAAAATGATGATTTGACTATACTACTACGTGTGCAAATAAAAAAAAATATCTATGCCAGCAAAGTTTCATGCTAACCAATATACTAATTAAGGTTTGTTACCTGTGAGTATACATGGAGTGAACGGCGGAATCTGTACTGGCGCTGGACTGCACTCTCGGCAGACGACCCAGTAGTGGTGACCCGTGGAGGGCACCTATCAACTTCTCCATACCAACTGACTGCTCGCATTTTAGTTCTGTAATGTACAAACATTTATTATCTTATCATCATCTCAACCCATATACTAAAGCTGGCACAAGGCTTTTTTTACGACGGTCTATGGTCCGGTTACACCCCGCTAAATCCGTCCGGGGCGACAAATTAAGTGGCGCGCGACCCCATAGACCCGCTCCGCAATGTTCCTCTCCACGTGTGTGTGTTTGTCGCGGTGGCATGGCACAAGGCTACTCCAAAAATTGGAGAAAAATTTACCTGCTATACCATGTTTATCACACGGATTCTTCCTCATCATTATCATCCTCCTCTTATCCTAATTACTTTCGGTCCCCGCAATATGTACTCTTTTTCTATTGTATACTGTAGGGGCTATTGTGGTCTCCCTACGATCCTAGAGTTGAAATGATAACTCATATTATGTAATTCCTTCTTTATTGGTTCTATATGAGTGGTTGAGATAATGATGGTTGCGAGTGTATGGAATGGCGAGATTTGTTGTCTTATATATTATTAACGTGACTTTATGTGTTCGTTTCGATTGGTGGAAAATATCGTCATATTATAAAAACGCTGACCCGCAAGGATGTATGATGTTCAGTAAAAACGCTGACCCACAAGGCCGTGTGTTCGAACGTTCAGTAAAAACACTGACCCACAAGAACGTGCGACCTTGCAATTTGTTGGGTTTGCATAAACCGAACATATACATTGAATAAGTTTTAGCATGTTTTGTAATCGATCGTCTGCCTCACGTCAATACTACTTGGGAATGTAATTGTTGACCAGACGGCATCAGATGGAGCTAACCGTGGGTTTTATAAGGTCTAAGTCATCTTTTTTCCCTGTGGTGACGGAGTAAGAACAATTCACCACCCCATATCTTACCCGTGGGTGGTCGTACGAAACGACTAAGAGATATAAAACGCATATAACATCTATGCGAGAGAGAGAAAACGCGAAACAAAACCCTATAACAACACGTCTGACCAGCGTGGTATAGTAGGTTAATTTCCCTCCCATTACGGAGGAAGCCTGAGCCCAACAGTGGGACATTTATGGGCTGTGATGATGATGATGAAGTCATCTTTAACGTCACCAACGAGCATAGAAGATATACAAAAAAGAAAAGAGAAATCATAAAAAAAAAATGTTAAAACTAATTTAATACGCAAACTTATTATTATAAGAAAAGTCATTCAATCTTACCAGATAACTGAGTCTCTTTCTTGATAGTCAAGTTGTGGACTTGGTCTAAGGCCGTATGCGCCGAGGGGACTGATCCCTGATCACTGAGCGCTAAGGATTTCGCACTGCTTGTAGGTGATGGCGGCCTTCTCGGCAATGATAAAGAAGCAGCGTCTGTTAAGACAGATATCTGAAAATAAAAGTAACATATTCGTTTTATTTACTATCTGGGACAACTCCTCTTGTGTGGATTATTTACCAAGGTAATTAATGTCATTACTTTACACATCTCTTGGCATTAACACATTTGTTATCCCAGGAGTTGCCATGACAACGGCAACTGCGAATAACGCTCGTGCTTGATGCACCCTTGTAACGAAATTATGCTCAATCTGCTGACATTTATACAATTTTTTTTTTGTGTGTCTTAGTTGTTAGCCTCGGATGGCTATGACAACTTTACCCGGACTGTGGGTGAGCGCTGAGGGCTCTCAATCCGTACATTTATACAACATGCTTATCCGCTATTTATGGCAGCGTCACGTATTTATAGCCTAAAACTTTTCCCAACAGATAAGCTATCTATATAAGACTTTAGAATCCAAGTTGTAATACCTGAGATAAGCGCGGATAAACAACATTCTTCAGCTTAATAATATTATATTGATAAAAAGAGGATATTTGTATAGCGATGTCGCTGTAGCTGAGTTTAGCGATGTCATAACATCGATAAACTCAGAAACCGCGTGGTGACGGAGTAAGAATACAATTCACCATCCCATATATTACCCGTGGGTGGATCGTACGAGACGACTAAGGGATATAAAACGCATATAACATCTATACAAGAGAAGGAAAACTGGAAACAAAACCCTGTACCAACACGTCTGACCAGCGTGGTCTAGTAAGTCAATTTCTCTCCCATTATGGAGGAGGCTCGAGCCCAGCAGTGGCATATACATGAGCTGAGATGATGATGATGAAACTCAAATTATTTGACCGCTCATTATCGAAATTGGTATGTATATGTATTTTTTTACGGAGAAGGTTTATATAGATAGTATCCGCATTGATGTAACTCGCCACCAGGCGGTGCCGCGATATCGAATTCTACAAACAAACCAAAGGGTTAGGTTAGGTTAGGTTAGCTAGCTAGCTTTGCTAGTAGTATATAGATTTGGATCTAGCTTTCATAAATATCGACTGCATCACCAGAATAATTGATAGCAGTAATTTCCTAGGAGACTTATAAGACCAACTGCGCCAACTCCCTTATCAAACGTGAGGCTTATGGTTTTATTCCCGCTCTGGAAGATATGCCTCCCTGCAGTGATAGTCTATACGCTGAGGGAATTATATCATATATATATATATATAGAATTTTTATGGAATCTGATAAGCAGGGGAATAAATATTCCATAAGATATAATTATTTTACTAGAAGAGAAACAACTCAACAATTCTTTAACCCAATATAAAATATTTATCGTCATTATTATCATTTCAGCTCATAGTTCCAGTAATGGGCTCGAACCTCCTCCACAATTGGAGGGAAATACACCTACAATACCACGCTGGTCAAACAGTCAGTATATTATATTCATTGTTAATCACCGAATATTAATTGAAATCAATAAATAATTGCTTAGTAGTTATTTCAATAATTAAAACGAGTACTTTAAAATTATTAATTAAAAAATGGTGTGACCAATTTGTAATTGGGTATATAAGCATTATATTTGAATGAATGGTGAGCCGATCTCTCGTGATGATCACAGTATGCAATATTTTTGAAGTTATACTTTTTTTGGCGCGTAAGGGAAAAATTATGAGAGTAAATTTTTACGATGCGCGCCCTGAAGTTAGCTATAGTCAACATTTTAGTTTTTTAACTAGATAATGCGTTATAATTAAACTTTCAATGTATTAAATACTTTTTTTCTATTGTGTCGTTTTTTCTACAAACGTAGAATAAGGTGAAAGATAAAATTTTTGAAAAGATTTTTATCTTGTTACGCCAAAGAAATATAACTTCTAACGCGTGTACATAAGTACACACATACTTTTTTTTTTAAATTATATTATATTATAAACCATTTTTTGATGCAAGGGCCATCGAGGATGCCCGCTCGGCTATTATAGGGCCATATAACAACAGACCAACCAGAACCATTGGTATCATATATATCTTAATATCAATTTTATTGAAAGTCATTCATACCCTATTCATACTGTGACTCCTCTGATGAGGCTGTAATGGTGCGCTATATTTGAGATCCAGCACTCGTTCGTCGACGCCTTGGAAGCCCTCATTTTTCAATGGTTCCGTTTTTATGGTCACGTTTCGAAGAGTATCGATCGAGTCTCTAGACGATTGTAGATCTAGAGAGCTACTGTTTTCATCTGTAATAATAAAATGTATATATACATAAGATAATTTGTAGATTGAAGAGTTCGTATTCTTAATTATTATGTATATAATTATAGAATAATAATTTAATTTGCTGAAAATTTAGTCACAATATTTTATACAAGTTTCCATTAAATTCTAAGGTGTTCTTTAATACAAAAACACCTTAGAATTTGATCCTAGATATATAAATATATTTGTTTATATGTCACATAACAAATCTCTATGCAGTAATCTATTGTATGTAGTATATGTAATCTCGACTATCTAAGTATCTCTATGTAGTATCCCGACTAGACAAAGTTTCAGAAGCTCTTGTACCAAATTCTAAAGTGAAAATTTCAGATCGAAAGGAATACTCGACGTTCATCCTTTAACCTCCAACACTACAATACAATTTCCAATTATGTTTCGTTTATTTTCAGCAACAGTTTTTTTTTCTCAGTATCTTTAGCTAATTATTTGAATAGATGGCGTAAGGTAACATTTAAATGTTAACTTACGCCATCTATTCAAATAATAACAATAACAACAACACAATCAACAAATAACATATCAATCGCTATTGTAAGATTAGTTGTCAATTCCCAGTGCCAGGAAAATTTTCGTTCGATATTCGTTGTATGCTGTGTGGTAGCGGCTACGAATACTACCAACCCTTAATTTGCTCGTGGATGTCGTAAAAGACGACTAAGAGCCTTATAATGACCTGGGCAAACTCCATCTGATGCCGTTTGGTTAATAATTACATTCCCAAGGAGGGTTGGCGTCTGGCAGGCGGCCGGTCATAAAACTATTGCCAATAACTTTTACAATATGTACTATGAAACAAGAGTACATATCGTATCGACCCCAAGTAATTAGGGTAAGAGTAGGAGAGTGATGATTCGTTATATGCCCTCAGACTTTGTAATACATATATACCAGATTAAAAGTCTTAATAACAGCTGTTATTTTAATTATTTCTATTCCCTGCTACAAGGTGATTCTTACTGCATGGCTCCAAACACAACAAACCCATATAACTCTCTTTTATAAAAAAATACTTTAAACTCTGCATTCTTCTATTCTCCGCTTTTTTCTTCACAACCCATTAAGTACAACCCTTCTGCACAATAGGAGTGAAGTTCACCTACTTACGACCCTGGATAGATAGCTTGACGTAAGGTTTTGTTTGAAATTGTCCATCTCTATTTAAAGTATTACGACGTAAGTCAGTTCTTAGTATAATTTTAAGAAAGAGATATGCAGTATTTCAGTAGTTAACTTCCTGAAATATCAGTCTTTCCGCGCCATACTGCTGCTTTTCTATTTTTTTTTATACTTGGTGGCATAATAGCAAGCAGACCTGATAAGCAGTAACTGACGCTCGTAAACTTTTACAGTACCAGGGTAGAAAGTCAAGTATCAAATCAAGTGCACGCTATCTATCGTAGATGCAGCATTGAAAGGACTGGAATAAGGTCAGAAGTGATGAGATTGGAGATTTTGGAGTCCTGCAAGATTGGAACTCTTAGCGTTTAGGAACGAAAAAAAATATAATATACTAACCATTGTTCGCACTAGTGTCTATAACCATTTCTGAGTCGGACAGTTCGCCCTCCCATGACATGGGTCGCTCGCGTTCGTTGTTCGACAAGTCGCAGTGCGCACCGCTCGAAGATCTCTTCTTTTTATTGCGCATGTTAACCTAAAACATAATTAAGTTTGAATTAGATTCATCATCATCATCTCAGCTCATATATGTCCCACTGCTGGACTCGAGCCTCTTCCGCAATGGGAGAGAAATTAACCTACATATTGTAAAGGCTGGTCAGACATGTTGGTAAAGGGTTTTATTTCGAGCTTTCCTTCTCTTGGATATATGCCATATGCGTTTTATATCCCTTAGTCTTCTTTTATCACCCACGGGTAAAAGAGGAGGTTGTTGTTGTGTCGTTTTTGTTTTTCGTACTTCGTCACCATGCGGAAAAATTGGATCACTTTACTATTTAATAATAATTAAATAACTTACATAGTAACGGAACAAATTAAGTCAGGATATTATGGTTCTTAAGCTTACAATTTCAGAGTTGCTCGAAAGATTTAGTCTTCTCAGCACTTTTTAAGATAGGTGCAACTTATTAAATAAAAATATTGTTAATATTTTTGTACTAGGAATAAAACGGAGTGCGTACAGTAAAAAACCGTAAGTAGCGATAAATGACACTACAATAAAATCAAACCACGTACATAAAATATTGATTTTACATTTTTTTTATGATTGCAGCAAAAAGGCAACGTCGGCATCTCCTAACATACCTTTGCATATTCTAAAATACTTTTCATTTCATAGCGATCTATCAAGCTCAGAAAATAATTAAGACTATAGCAATAAAAGATAAACTTGAAGAAAACCTCCATTATTCCTATTACATTTATACCCAAATTCTCTTCTAACACTTTTTTTTTCTGGATGATTATCACGGTAAGCACTGGTTGAGCTTAGATATAATATTAATACTAGATTATGAACTGCGATTACCATTTAATGTCAAACAGGACGCTAATAACCAGTCTGCTAATATTCATAACAAATAAAATTAAACTATTAAGCGACATTTGAGCTGACATTTAGCGGTTTCCTGTGGAATTTACACATATCATAATATCAAAAGTTTTAATTTCAAGGACTTAATATATTTATTAAATCAGTTCTGGAATGAATATAAATCCGCCAAGTGCGAGTTGTACTCGTGCGCGAAGGGTTCCGAAACATTTATATATAAACGAGCAAGAAACGGTAAAGAAATCAAGTTTGTTGTATGAGAGAGGCTCCCTTAAATATTTATTTAATTTTTTCTATGTGTTGTTATAGCGGCAATAGAAATACATCATCTGTGAAAATTTCAACTGTCTAGCTATCACCGTTCTTGAGATACAGCCTGGTGACAGATGGACGGACAGCGAAGTCTCAGTAATAGGGTCCCGTTGTTACCCTTTGGGTACGGAACCCTAAAAAATGAGCAGCAAACAGACCCTTGGAAAATTTATAACACTAAATGCGATCGCCTGACGATTTTAACCCTTACGGGCGAGGCCTAAAAACGAATATGAATAGGCTGTTTGATGGATAGAATTTTTTAAAATTAATTTAATATTGGGTTTTTACAGTCAAGGGAGTACAGTGGCGCCGAAAGGACTCCGAAAAGCTTCAGTGATTTTATTCTTTTCTTTTTTTTATAACATCACCACGCACAAATGAATATTTTTTTGTATCACGGAGGTCTTTATAAACATACTATTAACGGACACAAATAACACTTAGACTCGTTTTAAATCATTTGTTACTTCTATAAAAGACTATCTTGTGTGGAGATGGAAACTACAATATTCAATATAGAGATCGCTACTTGCACCACGACGTAAAAAAGTCTTCTATTTGCTAAAACCCTAACCACATAACCAATGATTAAATAAGTTTCAACTTCGTGTTGTTGATAAGCAAATCTGCAAGACCTTTGCTGAATGAATTTGATATAATTTTATACAATCAAACAATTTTGAACTAAAACCTTCAATTTATAATTATCATCCGCTTTTAGTTACAGGGATATTGACGTATTCCGTTTTGTTTTCCGTTTGGTAACGAAATAAGCGTCCTCTTTCTTGTCAGTGCGTATCGTAAAGGACGACTATGGTATTATAATATGCAGTTAACACCTATGTAAGGTAAGGAGAAAACTAGAAAACTTTTTTTTTTTTTTTAAAGATACCACCTTGCACTAAGGAAATAAACCTTGTATTGCGGGGGGACTTTACAAACATGCAATTAACGCAGATAAATTACACCCAGACTCAGAACAACACTTTGTGGATCGCACAAAGTAATGTCCTGCGTGGTAATCGAACCTACGGCACTGGCACGGAAGGTCGGTATCTTAACCACTACGCCATCTGTGCAGTCTTGTACCTTGTAGGCTTGTACCAACACGGCTGACCATGGTGTTATAGTAGATTAATTGCATTTCTATAGTGGACGTGGAAGAGACTTGACCCCAGTAATGGTATGGAGTTGAGACGAAAATAGAGATTATGCAAAAATAATTGAAGAATACAACATATCTCCCCTAGTTCCTGTCAAAATGTCGTTAGATATATTATTACCTGCGGGAGTCAGAGCGAGGATTAGTCCACTACTCGCATAAATTACGACCACGTCTTCGAAAGTTACAGTACGATTTGGCTGAGTTATCCGACTATAACTAGTCTAGAAAAAGAATATTATTACCTCGTACTGATGTTGCGTGAAGTCAATTTTGGATATCTCTGCGTCAGTGGAATCTTCATCATGAGGCATTGAAGACACACTGATCCGTACTCCGCTCGAACTATACGAGAATGGACCTGAAATTTTTAAAGATGATGTTGGATAAGTGATGGTATTCTAATATACGTACCTATATAATCTACCGTACATAAATTTATTACAAATTATTCCACGAGATGGGAGTCAAGGGTTGACACATTGCATGATCACCATTGTGAATAGATGATGGTGTCAGAAGACTAGTATTAATTAAATTTGAATAGTAAAAATAAATAGTAAATAGTTCCTACACTTAATGTTTTAATTACTTTAATTCAATTACTGATTGCGTGTTTAATGGCCGAAAAATATTTTTAATTTTAAGGCTTTAGTTTTGCCGTCTGGTAACCGAGTAAGAACATAATTTGCCGCCCCCTATCTTTCCTGTGACTGTCGTAAAAGACGAATAAAAGATAATATGCAGATAACATCTATGCGATAGAAGAATAAATTGAAATAAAACCCTATACCAACACGTCTGACCAGCATGATATAGTTGGTCAATTTCCAACCTATTGTGGAAGAGGCTCGAGCCCAGGAGTGGAACATATATGTACTGAAATTATAGTTCTTTGATTTTGACATGTAACAGAAAATCCCTTGGTGATAAGGTCTTTAGAATTTATTCCTTATGTAGAATCGATAATGGCAATCAGAATTTTCTTATTTTTATGAACAAGTTTATTGTATTAGTTCATTGCATTATTTCAGCATCCCAATTACTTGGGGTCGATACAATATGTATTCTTCTTTCATATTACATATTGTAAAAGTTATTGGCAATAGTTTAATGACCGGCCGCCTGCCAGACGTCAACTCTCCTTGGAAATGTAATTGTTGACCAAACGGCATCAGATGAAGATGGCCTAAGTCGTTATAAGGCTCTTACTCGTCTTTTACGACATCCACGAGCAAAGTAAGGGTTAGTAGTATTCGAAGCCCCTACCACACAGCTCAGAGATCAGGAGTTTTAATTGTTTATGTGTGTAAGAATTATTCTAGTGGTAACTCTTAACCATTTTTGGTTGCCGTGGTTTAAACGGAAATAGATAAATTTTCAACGAATAAAATAATTTAAATACACAATATAGTGCAAAAACTTCTTCATGAAAAAATACAACAAAATGTATGTTCTACATAAATATGTCAAACGAAACTGGATCAAACTTACGAAATATGTGCAAGGTGTAAATAAAGTATGATACATATATCCAATCCGATAGTTTTACATTAAAATTTTGTTTAATAGTCATCTATTATACAATAATGTTATATTTTTGTGTGAATATTATGAAGTTAAGAGACTTTATAATCTACTAGCTTCTGCCGGCGGCTTCGCCCGCGTAAAAGGTTACTATCCTAAAGTATTTTCATCCCCTATCTTTATTTTACCCCTTAAGGGTAATTTTTTCCAAAATGTTAATGTCATATTTATTTATATCTAATCAATGGCCTAAAAATAAGTTTCAAGCTTCTGGCTTTAAAAATGACGATACTTACAACTTTTCATCCCCCTTTACAACCCCTTTTTTTGCATTAAAAAGTAGCCTATATCCTTTATCAGGCTCTAGACTATCTGTGTACCAAATTTCATTTAGACAGGTTCAGTAGTTTTGGCGTAAAAGAGCGACAGACAGACAGAGTTACTTTCGCATTTATAATATTAGTAAGGATTTAGAGTTGGAAGACTTTATGTAGCAAAATAAATGAAATTATTTGTCATGTATACGCTTAATAGTGGTAGGACCACGCTGTTGACAGTTTTCTATCTACAGCCGCGGGCCGGTCCGTCCAGGGTAGTACCACAGTCTCGCAGAAGATCGACGTCTGAGTAGTGTCAGTGAGCTATTGTGCTTCGTTCGGTGAATGAGAGAGCCGGAAGCCCAACTTGGTGGGTTTGGGAGATTTTATTGGTAGGCAGCGGCCTAGCTATACCCTTGGTATTGCAAAGGTCCATGGGCGGCAGTGACACTTACCATCAGGTGTGCTGCTTGCTCGTTTGCCACAATAAGCAATAAAAAAAAATACGCCCCATAAGGACACTTGCGTATTATCATTTTCGTTTGAAGCTAATCTGTTTATAAGATTCTACTAGCTGATCAGAATACGGTCGCAGGTGGAGACGATTTAGCAAGAAACTGAACGGCCGCGTCATTGTTTAAGTTATTTCTTTTAAATAATTTTACACAACATGTTTAGTAAGTGTTAGACCTTATTTTTTTGGCAGGTAATGGTCCGGACACACGACTACATATAAGCTATAAGCATATAAGCTACAATTTATTAGCATAACCACCACGTGTTACTGAGGCTACTTTAGCTACAGCAACGCGTGGCCGGGTCTGCTAGTATTGTATAAAAATCAATTGCACACTCAAAATGGCCACAAATAAATATTGACTATATAAGTTATAACGTTCTAGTAAATATATTACTTAAATTTTGGTTTAACATTTACTATTAAATTTAAAATAACTTCTTAGTAGTGTTTATTAAATCCCTACTAATATTATAAATGCGAAAGTAACTCTGTCTGTCTGTCTGTCGCTGTTCCACGCCAAAACTACTGAACTGATTTAAATGAAATATGGTATACAGATAGTCTAGAGCCTGACAAAGGACATATGCTACTTTTTAATGCAAAAAAGGGTTGTAAAGGGTTGATGAAAAGTTGTAAGGAAGTATCGTCATTTTTAAAGCCAGAAACTTATTTTTGGGCTATTGATTAAATAAATTCGACACTAAAATTTTGTAAAAAAAATTACCCTTAAGAGGTAAAATAAAAATAAGGGATGAAAAACTTCAGGAAAGTAATCTTTTACGCGGGCGAAGCTAGTATAAAATAAATTTGTTCTACATTACAGATTGCCCCTATATTGACATATTCCTTATTTTACTTGCCGGATCAATTGCACCATTTGTAAAAGCCCACTCACTAATTGTGGATTTAAATTCAAATCATTTCTTACGTACAAACCCGTGCATTTTCATATTATCTATTTTACTTTTATTACAGTTAACAGTACAATTAGTATATGAAAGTTTATATATTAATCCAATAATAAAATCTACCACCAAATAACGACGTCGGAGATGATTCGGCAATAAATTCAGCGGATTAGTGTTATTTTTTTTTAATTAATTCAATTATTTATACAAAATTGTATAAAACAGATTTGTGACTCTCTTCAAACCAGATTTCCTTTTCTATAGTTCAAGATTTCATAGGCTTAAAGGGAAAATATGTATATGAATTTAAAGTTTAGAAACGGCCTATAAAAATATAGGATTTTGGTATTCATTGAAGAAAACATTTAAAATAGCAGATCTAAATATTGAACATCGCCGATAAAAGCCCTAATTGTTGTTATTTATTGAAAAAAAGATTTAAAAATAGCTTAGATTTAATAGAGTCGCAGACTATGGAAAATATCGATGACGGAGCGAGGGGACTAGGCAGTGCATTGAATCTGGCTTTGACAACCAATTAGGCGCTACGTCTGACTACACATAAAGTCTCAAGTGGGGTGATTGTTAAAGAAAGCTACCTTCTAGATTAGTACATAATATGAGATTTTAAATTAGTATACGTATTTCTGTGTTAGAATGGCGTTTCAGTTTATTTTTTTTTTTCAATTTGTTTTTTTTTAATATATTTTTGTTCTAATCACGAAACAATCCGGATCGGCGAAAGTGGCACTGCGAGTTTCTATAATCTGTGATATTAACCCTGACCAGCAATTAAGCCTGGCACCAGTACTCATTAACTTCTGTGATATTATATATATATTACTCCTATACCTCCATACAGGAATCCCTGAATTTTTTTTTATTGCTTATGGTGGCAAACGAGCAAGCAGTACGCCTGATGGTAAGTGTCACTGCCGCCCATGGACCTTTGCTATAGCCAAAGCTATAGCTAGGCCACTGCCTACCATTACAATCCCTAAACCCAACCAGTTGGGCTGCCAGCTCTCTCGCTCACCCAACGAAGCGCAATAGCACATGCCATTACTCAGACGTCAATCTTCTGCGAGAGTGTGGTACTACCCCGGACCCTCCCGCGGCTGTAGACAGAGAACTGTCAACAGCGTGGTCCTACCACTAATAATGGGAAATAAAAATATCTACTGGTTTGACTAATAGAAATCATTTTTGAATATGCTAGAACCGTAACCATAGTACGTGACCCATTTTTTACAATATCTAACCAAAACCACAACCAATCCGGATTTTATTAAAAAAAAAAAGCAACATTATCTACCATAAGTATTCAATATATTTCTTTAAATGTTTCCATTTGTATTACTTAAAGAAACAAATTGGCTTTAATCAAGGAAGCATAAAACCTAATCCTGTCTTAATAAGTTTATTGCGACAAGTGCAGGCCCCCATGGCAGGGTCAGTGACCTCGCTATCATATTATGGTATCATCGCGTGATCTGAATTATATTATCATACCAACTTATTTATAAATAAATAACGAAGTACTAGTAGATGTTTCCGGTATTGGCGAAAGAGAAGAGAAGGATATTTTTTTACACGCTAATACTTCAGTTATAACTAACGTGACCATTTATTCTTAGACTCAAAACGGGACATTTTAAAAATATACTCGAAATGTTTAGTTGTACTTATATTTATCAGAGGAACAAAACTTTAAAATAGCTAGTGAAGATTTTAATTAAGAATTAAACTCTTGACACGTTTTTTATATTCACCTTAATTATCAACATGGCCTTGAAAACTGAAATTTGTAATTGGGTTTTCTCGTATGTCCATAT
Source organism: Lymantria monacha (assembly GCA_905163515.2). Taxonomy (NCBI): domain Eukaryota; kingdom Metazoa; phylum Arthropoda; class Insecta; order Lepidoptera; family Erebidae; genus Lymantria; species Lymantria monacha. The sequence continues at coordinate 32,262,348 of LR991082.1, read as the reverse complement.
TTTTTTCCTCATAGAAAATTCTATTAACAAAACAAATAGCGAGAAATGAGAGAACGAACATTCTATCAAACAAATAATCAACAAAGCGCGGGCGAAAACTCGGTCTACCTCAATTTTTTTCGCGATTTCCGATAACGGGACAATTTTGGATTCCAGAGTTCATTTCGGGGACACCGGGACTCGTTATTATAAAAAGGGACAGTCCCGTACCGAACGGGACGTTTGGTCACGTTAGTTATAACCAACTTAATAATTATTGCGCGTAAATGCATTTCCACAGCGTAAATAATGTCTTACTACTTATCTCAAAGCTTATTCTGTTTACGATGAACACAGATGAATATTACAGTCCATAGACAAAACATGAAACAATGCAACAACAATAAAATAATGGGAATGTACCTATTTTGATTAATCTTATCTTTTTTTTTTATCTGTTCGTGAAAAATGGCACGAATGTTTATCAATATGGTAATCAAGGATTTGTTGTAAGCACGTGAAACTGCACGAGAATTGTAATCAATTATATACTTATATGATTTAAATTACTGAAATTTAGCATTTAATATGCTTATTTTTTTTTAAATCCGATTACGAAATGAAAAATGATGTCACAAGCGGGATTCGTATTCGGATTCGATTCATTTCGTAATCGGATTTTATAAAATTAAGCATATTAAATGCTAAATTTCAGTAATTTAAATAACAAGGTTGTGTCATCGTTTAATACAATTCTAACTGTAAAGTTTTAAGTATTAAGCCTATAACAATGTGTAAACATTGTCGGGTAGATAGCATACGGTCACCTTAAGACGTGAATATAATACGAAGTGAAATTTGCATGTCCTACAATTAGTCACGGTGGTGTAGTGGCAGCACGATTGGGCCGGAATCCCAATAGGCGCGGGTTCGAATCCCGCTTGTGACATCATCTTTCATTTCGTAATCGGATACTTATATTATTTTCATCATTATAAATTCAATGCCAAGGACTTTTTTTGTGGTGTTTCGCAGTATCTCATCTCAGCTCTTATATATATGTGTCGCACTGTTGGGTTCGAGTCTCCTCCACAGGAAACGGGTAGTTAACTTTAGTAAGTTACTTTAGTACTACCCTGGTCAGACGTAAAACGTGTTGGTATCGGATTTTCTTTCGAGTTGACCTTCTTTTGCACATATGTTATCTGCATAGTAAATCCGTTAGTCGGCTTTTACGACACCCACGGACAAGATAGAGGGTGGTGAATTGTGTTCTTATTCCATCACCACACGGAATATTTCGCAATATACCCGCGGTGATTATTTAAAAAAAATATCACGGGTAATAAAAGGTTGCCTTAATATGGGCAAGTGATGATGGGGTATAAAGGCATGTCGCAAAAAGGGTTATTAATCTGGATGGCCGTTAGGATCGTGGGAGACTTATAAAGATCATCATCATTCATCTCAGCTCATATATGTCCCACTGTTGGGCTCGAGCCTCCTCACAACGGGAGGAAAATTGACTTATTATATTACGCTGGTCAAACGTGTCGGTATACGGTTAATTTTGAGTTTTCCTTCTCTTGCATAAATGTTATATGTGATTTATATCCCTTATCACCCATGGGTAGATGGTGACTTGTATTCTTTTATGATCACTACCCCATTCTTATCCCAATTACTTGGGACCGACTCAATATGTCCTTTTCTTCCAGACCATACTATCAGATGTCATTTCTGCATTCACTCTCTTTCTATCCATGTCATGCATCACGCAATCCGTTCATCTTACCTTCCATTCTGTATTCCAAAACGATATGGATATATAAATGAAGGTATGAGTGTGAAAGTTGTTAGTCCAGTAATGACAGCTGACAGGAGTCTATGGAAGGTAAGAACGTGTTGTGCTAACCCCACTTAGCGAAGGATGAGGGCATGGTAATAATAATGATCAAAGATGAATATTCAGAAGTATTTTGCAAATCTGAGACTCTGCCTGTGGTATTATTGAATGACGGCAAACGGCATCAAATGGAGTTGGCCCAGGTCATTATAAGGCTCTTAGTCGTCTTTTACGACATCCACGAGCAAAGCAAGGGTTGGTAGTATTCGAAGTCGCTACCACACAGCTACAACACAATTTATTACTGTTGGAATAAAGAATAAAAAAATAATGATATTCATATTGCACAATAGAGCGCAACGAACATTTTTTCGCGGAACAAGAAACACTTGAACGAACATGTGATGAGTAATGGTTAGACAAATGCGATTTAAAATAATACAATATTACGAGTACATTAAATAAAAACTTTTAGTTTTGTAAAACATAACTGTATCTTTCTGTATTTTCTTCTGTATGGTGAGAGGAGTAAGAATGCAATTCACTACTCTCTATTTTACCCGTGGGTGACCGTAAAAGACGACTAAGGGACACAAGCGGATAACATCACTCGCAAGAGAAGGTAAACTCGAAATAAAACCCTATACCAACACGTCTAACTAGTGAGATAGTAAGTCAATTCTCTTTCCACTGTGGAGGAGATTCGAGCCCAGCTGAGATGATGATGATGGCGATGACGGAGTACGAATGCAATACATTAATTTTAACTATCTTGCCCATGGATGTCGTAAAAGATAAGGGATACTTATAATATAATATCTATGCAAGAGAAGGAAAACTCGAAATATAAACTAAGCCATCTGAGTAGCGTGGTATAGTAGGTCAATACCAAGGGCGTAGCGAGGTACGGGCAGGGAGGAGCAGCTACCAAACTACCGTCTAGGATTTTCTTAATCTGCCCTCCTCTATACAAAATCCTGGCTACGCCCTTGGTCAATATCCCTCCTATTCTAGAGAAGTCTTAAGCCTAACAGTCAACTTTCTTATATAAATGTTAGTTTCAATTGAAAAAAGGCTTATAACAAACATGCGAACTAGAATTCACTGCGTAGTTTAATGTTTTAATGCATTTTCAGTATTCTCTACAGCCATATCCAAACATATTTTTTTTATTGCTTGTGGTGGCAAACGAGCAAGCAGCACACCTGATGGCAAGTGTCCCTGCCACCCATGGACCTTTGTAATACCAAGGGCTCAGGCCGCTGCCTATCAATAAAATCCCCAAACCCATCCAGTTGGGCTTCCGGCTCTCTCGCTTACCGAACGAAGCGCAATAGCACATTGCCATTACTCAGACGTCGATCTTCTGCGAGAGTGTGGTACTACCCCGAACGGACCGACCCACGGCTGTAGATAGAAAACTGTCAACAGCGTGGTCCTACCACTATTTCTAACGTTGAATACGATACATGATATATAACGTTGAATATGATACTTTCTTTACAATACGAACGCTCTTGGTCTCCTATGCCACGCTACCCAAAAAGTATATACTTTTATTCCGTATTTTAAACCTCGATTTGTTCAATTTATTAAATATATTGACAGCCACTGATGCTTTACATACTACGGTAGCGTAAGTCTGTCACAGAACTCCTGCATCCAAAGATTCCCTGCGACTATTAAATCACTTCATATCGTCAGTCCATTCTACGCTTCAATTCATGATCGCCACTCAAGAACCTTACTTCGCCAACGGCTGCTGACGTGCCATATGGGTTGCCTATCGTCAATTTCGCGTGCCAATTCTTCGGCCTATATTGGTTATACCCGTTATTCTACAGATAGACCTATTTCGAATTTAATCACATATTGTCAGTTAAAAATAAAGGTGACACTTCTCAAAAATTTTGAAAATTAATATTGTTTAAAACGTTTTGTTATAGTTTGTATTTTAATAAAAAATAATATAAATCATTAAATTAAATGTCATAAACTGTGCTAACAGAAGTGTTATTCTGTGTTAAGCCGCACACTTGTTCGTTGAAAGAAAACTTTAAATGCGTGTACCTACTGTAAAATTTGGTATTTTGATTAATGTCACTTTTCTATTTAACTGACGATATATATAAATCCCGCACATAACCTTCTGCATAACATGCTGAGTGATTATAAACGTTGTTACGAATATATTAAACCTTGTTATGTCATCAGTCATATATTATTGCACGATTCACAAGCGAAGCGTTGAGGTCTTGCTTTACTCTCGATATATGAAAATCAAACACTTTTCAAACCTAAAAATGATTGTATTTTTCTCACATTGCACTTATAGGATAATGCTATCATACATATGTCAAGAAAAAACATTCGTTTAAACGTATTTGATATTTTTAAAAAGCAATTAATTTGTTTAAAGTAAGAAAATAGTAGATTAAAAAAATATTCGAGGACGTCGGATAAAATATTCTGGATCTGGCACGATCACGACCGTAAAAATTAATGTATCAAAATATTTCTTTTTTAAAAGCTTCATAATCGCAACGCGCTGTTTCCTTTCGAAAATGGCTTGGTAATTCTTTGTCGTTTAATTGAAATTAATAAAAAACTAAACTGCTTAGTCATTAGTGTATGTATAATTTATGAAAATTGGGTTAGTTTGCATTTTTTTGTTCATCAATTCGGACAGGCAAAGGAAACAAATCCCATGCGGCATATACAGCTATGTTTAGTAATATGTCGAGAATGGCACGAAATTTCAAAATTTTTTTTTCCCTACATTTTCATTTATGGCCTTGACAAAAAAGTAAATGATAAATAATATAAAAATTATATGGCGTGCACTTTTGGATTCCAAATTTCCAAATTATTATTTAATTATATCATAGGTATTAATTATTATCATTATTATGTTGTCGCCATGCGGAAATCATAACTTTCGGTAAATTTACATTGTAAATTGTGGTTAATTATATTAAAGTAACTAACAAGTTTCAATTGTGATAACGGATTAAGAATGAATATCATATTTCGTAAAATCTTGCTAAGGAAATCACAGGACAATGGACATCAGCGCTTTTGGGAAATTCAATACACCGACTATGTTTGTCAACTCTCATACCTGGTACGTTGATTATTTCATTATACTACTAGATCCAGTTATTGACAGGACAGTTCCATTTTCATATCTCCCGCCAAAACAAAAATGTCACGTATAAATATGAACAAATCTTGTGATACTTCTTACGATACTATCCTATCACTATCTATTATATATATATGCTATCATTCCCACTAGAAAACTAGACGCTACATTTTAAAACTCAAGACAAATATGTAATATAAAACAAAAACATATGCGTCTGTGATTGAATCTAATATTGATTAATTCAAATTAGGTATATAATTATTATTATTAATGTGAAAAAAGTTATGGCGTCGATAAGCTAAAGATTGGAAGCAATGGAAACTATTAAGTATCGACAGGTGCCATGTATTATTCAAGAATCTTGCACAGATTGTGTAGTGGTTTAATTACAGATATCAGTGTTGAGGGTCAAGAGTTCGATGCCCCCGCGCAAAACTAATGTGTAATCCACAAACAATTTTTGTCTTTGCGACGAATAGGTACTAAAGTCCCCGAGATGCAGAGACTTATTCCTTAGAGCAGGTCTTAAAAAATAAAACAGTAAATTATTAATCACTATTTCAATGCCTTTTAATCTGTATATAGATATAAACAAAACTGTAATAAATTGATAAAAAATATTTTAACTTTTCCAAACTTTACAATGTTGTGTAATCGAACGCAGTTTGTTGAACTTTCTGCTAGTTTCGGAATACGATCACAGATGGCGCTTGCATGCATGAGCACATTTCACTCGTAAGACTTGCTTAATGTTTAATAGAGTTTATAAGCAGCACTGCAGCACAGATTCTAAACAATAATAAATAAATAAAGATGAAAAATGAAAAAAGATTTCTATACTATGTTTTTTGGCACATTAAAACCTAGCTATTTAATTAAATTAGGAATATAGTAGTTATTGTTATTATTAACGTCACTATGAAATGAACATATCTAATATTTTCTCGAGGAGCCATAGCAAAGTAAGTCAAATTACCCCTCATTAAGGAGACGAGTGCCCAGAAGTACGACAACAATAAGGCGAATTGGTATTTAAGTGATAAAAATATCTGGTAATAAGTATAAATTATTAATATTATAATTTAGCTATGATTGTTTTATCTAAAAAATACATAATAGGGGATGCGTCTATGGCCTCCACCAAACTAAGTTATGGAATCTGTGTTATTTTTGTAATGATAAAATCATATACCTACCTAATAACACTTTCCCAGATTTATGTTCAATAACTAGATTTGAAATGGTTGGTGACAAATATACCAATACTACCCTTAGAACCAAAAAGACAAAGATCACACAGATTACTGTAAGACAAGGATACGTTGAAATCAAAATAAGCCAAACCGTCTGGCTAGGGTTGTGTAAATGCACTCGTCTGAAAGAGGCCCGTGCCCCACAGAGAGTCCCCAGATATGAGCCGAGAAGAAGATTGATATACACTCTTTGATATACTCAAAAAGTTATCGAGCATTGTAGATGACTATCCTTAGGTTAGTCAGGTAGTGTGTAGAATCATAGAATGTAAACAAAATACCTACATATATGAAAACTCACCGTTACTTGTTTCTGGTCCCGACATGCTGATTGTGGTGACAGAGACGTGTCCCCCCTCCACTTTTACCGCATCACCCTCACTGGTCATCGCGGTGTTCATCACCAACCAACACTTACACCATCACCACTTACAATATCGATATTTTCTGTACTTTAATTTCACTTCACTATTTTACACTAAAAGCACCATACAAAAAATATTCGTCTAGAGATAAATTTTTAAAAAATACTGTTCCAAAATTCTCAAAAACTATTTTGTCTTTGCCGCATAATGTTATAGTACAAAAATATTTATCGTTTCATCATCTTGCGACGCCTCTCGTTTCTAAGGCAACTTTTTGATTCAGTCTTGCGAAATCTGTGTTCCCTTTGCATATTTTCTTGCCAGAATGTAAACTGTACGACCAGGATATTAGCTCTCGTGATACATTTAGATGCAGAGATTTACGGTCTAACGACAAAACCATCATCTTGGTCAACCTGAAAAGAAAAAAAATATTATTAAATTATGTATTTTGATTGTCAAATGTAGACAAATAATATTTATACACTAACCACGGCAACAAGATAAAATATTTTAGCTATAAGAAACTAAATATCATAATGCAAGGACGAATACGACGTAAAAAAATAAATAAAAAAAGAAGAGGCCAAATTCAAAGCTCTATTCCGCACGAAGCTCTGTTCGAATTTGAATTAAGAATTAAAGTGTCGGACGTTTCAAGTTTCGAACAGTATGTTTGTGTATACGCACGAGACGTGGACGCGTCGCGCGGCCTTGCCAACGCGCTCAGGGCTGCGCGATAGTGTGCGGTATTATTATCGATACGCCACTCGACCCCTCGTGTCATTGGCATTCTGTTTACGAGGGCGAAGCTCGGACACGATAACGCTGATGCGCGTCACACTCATTGAATGAGTAGTCGTTTTCAACCTAACTGTTCTTGTTAACTTTCCTAAATAGTCATTGTCATCATAAAAACTGTAATGAAAAAGAAATGAGGAAATCATACATTTATAAATCTGAACTCAAGTAAACAAAAGAAATTACATACAATTATTTTATCAATATGAAAGTGAGCATATTGCATGAATTACACAGAATATTCAGATAGTTATCGATAAAACCAGTCACTAGCATAAGTTAAAGAGGTGGAGGAGGGGCGTCGCGCGGCCTTCACGGAGCCGGTTGTAGCGACTGGCCGAGAACATTTCGCCTTTCGCGCGCTGGACTGGTCCGCCGCCGCTCCCAATACCGAACTGCGCCAACACATACGGTAATGTGCAAGATGAGTGTATTATGTACAAAGTTGAGTAATTAAACACGAAATTACATTGCACATAAGTACAACACCGATGTATGACTCATAAACACATAACTTACTGTTGAAATGAAAGTCAAATTTACAATGCAATACTTACTGCCCATTCAATTCCATAAATAATTTTGACTGTCAAAACGATACAATATGAACGTATAGTAAGGGAGAGATATCAACCTACCGTCTGGCAGTCCAATTAGCGTTCAATAAAGGCCCTTGCCCCCAGTTGTCAGTTATCGCTATCAGACACTCAGACGGCAGTGCAGTCGCCTTGGCAACGCAATTAACCGCCAATTACACAATGAATAGCACGTCTACTTACACCATTACTGGTGTTTAGATACAGTTACTGTCATGCGTGTGTCTTTGTGATAAGTCAGACATGCCTATTTCTTATGTAAATTTATTAAGCGTTACGCGTCTATGGATATTTATTAGCGAACCAACTCAAGAAGTCAAGACAAAGAAAATGTGAACTTCAAACACACGTCTTTATTTTAATCTATAGTGCCTGACGTCTATATTATTCTATAATTAAATTTGGTTGCGATCGGAAATGTTCTATCTCTTTCTAGAGATTATTCAAATAATGTTTTTGAGAGAGACGGGTATAATTTTAGTGTCCTAATAAAAAGAGTTCATCCGCACGCAAGATGGCGTCACCGTGGCCTAGACAAGGCCGAGCGGTCATTTGTACGATACGCCAGACGAGCTTCTTTGTCTGCGTTCATATTTATTATCTTTTCAACGTGGCGCTTTTCTCAACGGCATTTTCTGTAAGTTAATTTATAAAAATGTCAGCCCATACATTTTAATCCATAGCAAATTAATTAGATTTTTTATAAATATAAAGATTTTAAATATTTAATCATTTTACTACGGCTCGAGCAAGAATTTCTGTTTCAAGAGTTGTTGCACGTTCATTAAATTTTAATAAGTCTTGCCTAGAACAAGTTTCGTAATCTTGCATTAAGTTACTAAAGAGAGACACCAATAAGAAATAACAGTTTGACAGATATACGCCCGCATTTTATTGCTGCCATAAATTTGCACTAACTAAGCAATTACTAAATATAATAAATAGTCTGACCATTTATTAACTATGGGGTAAGCAGTGCTAAAACACGGCCACATTTTATACGTACATATCAATTTTAATGCTAATAAAATGAATTTTAAAACTAAATAATAGGCAGTGACTGATTGGGAATTTTCTAACATCTCAATAACGTTTGACTCAATATTTTCTGATCACCTTCGATAGCGACACTATAAACCGTGCAGTCGTTTGTCGCCTGCCAACATTTACTTTATATTTTAACAAAACACTGCACTATAATACTAGACCAAGAGATTTAACTGAAGTAAGTTTATGTAAAGTACTAAGTCAATAATCTCTTGTGTATTTATGGATTACATAGACCATTTTTCTTTGCCACTAGTTTACTACCAGACAAAGAAGGCAAAGGATCCTTAGCCACACACATATGTACGTGGCCAATGATCAATCTGCACAGTATCTGATGAGAAAGGTCAGCCATTGCCCGTTTAACAAGACATCGCAGATCATGTTCCGGTGTTATAAAGAGCAGTTCAGCAAAAAATCAAAAACTAGAATTTTTATGGTACTGGAACTGTATTTCCAATTGCCAGCATATGGAATATTATCTACTAAGCTGTTAAATCTTCTTAGCCCATATTTTTTGCCCCGCTATTCGGCACAAGCCTCTTTCAAATAGAAAAAAATATAATAATACAACCCGCTGACCGAGGGAGCTAGCACGGATTTTTATTTCTAGTTTGCCTTCTCTTGGTCTCATCTTATCTGCTTACGCCATTTAATATTTTTTTTACAATAAGAGAAAAGAAGGATTGGTCGCCGTTGTATTCATTATACCAAAAAAATAATAAAATAAAATTGTTTTAATTCTGACTAGAATAATATTATGGTCTTTTTGGTAAGTCCTACGTCCAGCAGCAAACATCAATGGTTTGATGGATGAAATAAAAATTGTATTAATAGTCATAATAATGTCCTTGCTTCGTTCCACCAAGTCATCGATAAGGCTGACCGAGTCGAGGCGTCGACCGATAATTATCTTAAGGTCACATCACTATCAATGACGTATATTCAGTGCCATTCTGCATTGTGATAGTGATGTACTTGTCCTAAGCCTGATACAGGTATATCATTATAATAATAAGTAATATTCACGTGTTTATACATATGAACACTAGATGCTATCATGCTGTGCGACAGCCTTGTACGAGATTAGTGCACCTACTATGAGAATTCGTATCGAAAAGTATTTCTACACTATAGATTAATTTAGTTTTTTCGGTTTCTTTTTTTCATTTTTCCGTGTAGTGACCGAGTAATCTTACCTCGTCATCACACAGAAATTCAACACTCCTATTTTGTCTGTGGGTGTTCGTAAGATGACTAAGAGATATAATAATGTATATAACATTCATGCAAGACATGGAAAATTCGAAATACCACCATATGCTAACGCATATGACCAGCGTGGTAAGTCATTTTCCTCCCTGGAGGAGGCTTGCCCAGCAGCGGGACGTTTATGAGCTGAGATGATGGGATATAATTTGGACGTATGTCTCCCTCTGAGATAGGATAGAAAAGGTATGTATCCGTGGAAGTTTTAAATTTCTGCCTAATCGTAGACAAACTCAGCGAAATGCGTCTCAGATGGTATAGTCAAGGTCAATGAGAAGACTTGAAAAACACATGACCAGAAAAGTCCTACATATAACTACTAAGTTAAAAAAGCATGGTACGCACCTTCTAACTTGTATGTACTTAGTCAACAATCACCTGAAGAAAGCCGAAGTAAACGACGCAACTACCCAGAATATAGAAGGTCTAGCGAAATCTGATAAGGACGATCCCCAAATGGAAGGCAGCTTAAATTACGAAAAAAGAAAAAGCCAGCATTTAAATGAAGATTTATTATTGCGACGTTTCTCTATTATTCTTTCACGAGGAAATTTTTATGGGGTACTGTAACGTAGACGTGCGAAGGAATTATGCTAGTATCTAGATTCAAAGCGCTATCACAATTCATGTTAGACACAGCCAACAAATAGACGTTAAATGTTAAACATGGTCCCCCTTTTTTTTGGCAGGCAATGGTCTCGACACATGCCGTCCACTTCATCCGGGACGACGGAAGGGCGGCGCGTGGCTCCATAACCTACCGTATTCCTTCTCTTGCCATTGGGCCGGCCATTGGTACCACTTCCTTGACACTGTCCAGACATTATTAATTTTTATATGTCATAAATTCGGATACCCAAAGATAACACATACATTATATTTGCAATTACAAAGTCACTGTTATTTGACATGGATATCAAACGAGGTGTGCATATACACTACCGTCCAAAAGTTTGGAAGCACACCTGTTTTCAAACAAAACAAATAAATGCCGACTAATAGCGGTAAAAATTAGCAATAATCTTAAGTTTTACAACCTTTTACGACTGTCTACACAAACACAAAAGGATTATTATCCTACATTCATCAAGTTTTATGGAATTCCTTAATATTGACGAAACACGTGTTTTATGACTTAATCCGTCGGCTACTTTATCCTATGCAATGGTGTAGTTTTATTGATAATGTTTGCTGGTTTTAACTTTTTTAGACCTTATTCAGTCGCACTTGAGCATTGGCACGTGAAAGTTGTGATATTAACCTTGTCTGTATTCGAAAGATATCGGCTACTACTTTGACCGTATTTTTTCTTCTGAAAATGGCAAAACGCAAGCAAATCACGCTTGAACAGCGAAGCGCTATTTGCACTCTACGCGAGGAAGGATACAGTGAACGTCAAATCGCAGAAAGGCTCGGAATTTCTTGTAAAGGTGTCCACTATACCCTTGCTAGAAAACAAGAAACGGGGAAAAATGAAGATAGAAAGAGATCTGGTAGGCCCAAATCCACAACAAATCAAGAGGACAACTTCATTAGAGTTCTTTCTAAACGGAATCGACGCTTAACTGCACCACAGATCACTGCAGCTCTGAATGATACGCGAGAAACACCCATTTCAACAACTACTGTTAAAAGACGCTTACTGTCTGCGGGATTAAGAGGATGTGTTGCTGCTAAAAAACCCAAACTAACAAATCGACATAAGAAAGATAGACTAGAATGGGCAAAAGCGCATAAAAACTGGACTATAGAACAATGGGAAAATGTCCTTTGGAGTGACGAATCAAAATTTCAGATTTTCGGATCCAATAGACGTGTCTTTGTACGCCGGTCAAAAGAAGAGAGGGCTTCAGAGGCATGTACAGTGCCTACCATCAAACATGGTGGTGGTAATGTCATGGTTTGGGGGTGTTTTGGCAACAGTAAACCCGGCAATCTTGTGAGGATAACCGGAAAATTAAACAAGGAAGGCTATTTAAAAATTCTCCAAGATTCTGCCATACCCAGTGGACTAAGTCTCATTGGTTCTGGATTCATTTTTCAACAGGATAATGATCCTAAGCATTCGTCTAAATTGTGCCAGAACTTTTTAAACAAGAAAAAAGCTGAAAACATTTTAAACATCATGCAATGGCCATCTCAATCCCCTGATCTTTCTCCCATTGAACTTGTTTGGGATGAACTTGACAGGAGGGTGAAAAGTCGTTGTCCTACGAGCTCAGAACATTTGTGGCAGCTATTAGAGAACGAATGGAACAAATTAGATAAAGATTATTTTAAAAAATTGATTAATAGAATGCCCAGAATATGTGAGAAGATTATAAAGGAGAAAGGTGGACACTTTGATGAAGCTAAAATTTAATCTAATTTACCATTGTATATTATTTTTTTATTTTGTTTAAGTTAGTTTCTGTTTGTTCTTTATTTTTTTATCAATACATTTAAATTTAAATGACTTAGTTTGGTTTTATTCGATTTTACCTTGCTGCTTCCAAACTTTTGGACGGTAGTGTATGTATCTACATAAAAATCGTGACATAGTATAAACATGACGTAAAATACGTAGAGGAAAACTCGGTACGTTAATTTCCTTGCATCCTTGACCTCGATGAGGTCATTTCTCCCTGAGTGCGTCGCACCCTATCGCCTACGCGTTCAAATAGACAAGGTTAATACTCCCCAACTATGGGTATGAACAAAGAATCACCTGGTTTTGGCAATCATTGTGAAATTTTAAATATTATTGACGTAATGGAGGGTGTGATAGATATTTCGTCTGCATGTCTTGTCTCTGATCTTAAAAACAACTATTGTTTACAAAATAATGTGACTAAAAGAAAAATAACTTTCTTTTTTTTTTTTTTTTATATATTTACTGAAATTATTCGAATTCGAACCTCCTCTGCAATTGTCAGATGGCGTCGTATAGGTTTTTAATTAGAGTTGTCTTTCTTTTATTATCTAGAGTGCAATCATCATTCTCCTACTTTTATCCCAATTACTTGAGGTCGATACAATATGTACTCTTGTTTCATAGTAAATATTGTAAAAGTTATTGGCAATAGTTTTATGACCGGCCGCCTGCCAGACATCAACCCACTTTGGGAATGTAATTGTTGACCAAACGGCATCAGATGGAGTTGGCCCAGGTCATTCTAAGGCTCTTAGTCGTCTTTTACAACATTCACGAGCAAAGCAAGGGTTGGTAGTATTCGAAGCCGCTAACCACACAGCTATTATCTAGAGTGCAATATCGTACAATAAATAGATACTATTATTGAAATAATGCTATAGTTGTGTGTACTTTTTGTGAAAATGCATATTTTGTTGTTTGATTTGTGAATTAATTTGTACGATTGTATTGTGTCTCTCAGACAATTTTTTTTGAAATAAAACTATTTTTACGGATTTTATAACGTTTGTTGTCATTTGATTTTTAATTTTTTGACGTTTCGATCACTTTTTAGCGTACATGGTCGCTGGAGGACTCTTCTCATTTTATTTTAAATGATTAATAAACTGCTATAGACCAGTTTGTTCAGAAATTATACTGCGATTAACATGTAAATATGCCTATTCATTAAAGTCAATGTCAGTTTATTTAAAAAAAAAAATAGGAAAACAAAAACAATAATGTATCGTAAAGACACAACAGAAGTGAAACTTATGGGGAAACATATTAATTATCCATTAACACCTTTGCAGAGCACAGATTGTTTATCATTTAGTTATTTTCATAACTAATGAAAGCAAGAAGAGCTTAATGTCTTACTCCTCTATATCTGAGAGCATGACACTGGAACCACTCCATCCGACACAGTTTACTCAACCACTTTTTGTCACTAAAGCGTTATGGATCAGAGCTTCAAAAGACGTCCAATAATCATCCCGCTCTTGCTCCAAATACTTGGGGATCGATGCAATATTTATTAGTCTTCCATCGTGTATATCGCAAAAGACATCATTTTTCGTTTCGTATCGGGTATTTATAAATAATTAAGCATATTAAATGCTAAAAATTTCAGTAATTTGAATATCGCAAAAGTTTTAGCAATGGTTTTATGACCGATCGCCTGCCTGACATTAACTCTTAGAGATGTAATTGTTGGTATTGGTAAAAGACGACTAAGGGATAAAATGTACATATAACATTTACGCGATTAAAGGAAAACCTCGAAATGAAACACTATACTAATACGTCTGACCAGCGCAGCGTGGTGTAGTGGTTGAAATTTTCTCCTAATGTGGAGGAGGCTCAAACTCAGCAGTGGAACATATAGTTGAGATGATGAATATAGGATTTATTTAATACAATAATTAATGAATATTACACATATTGCAGTTGCTTAAATTATTAAATACAATTACATAATACGTTAGACATTAAGTCGAAACCACATCCGTTCTCGTAGTCTCACACGGTTGAGATTTATTTATACTACGAGACATAGCTTTTTACGTGTCACTTAATATCGCCAGCGAATGCAATATTAAATTTCTATAAAAATAACTAAGCAGGTTTTAGTAGAAAGACATTTGCGAGTTTATTATCTTTATATATTGCACGCCTCATAAGCGAAGCGTTGAGGTCTTGCTCTGCTCTCGATATATGAAAATCAAGCACTTTTCAAACCTAAAAATTATTGTATTTTTCTCACATTGCACTTATAGTATAATATTATGATACATATGTCAAGAAAAAACATTCGTTTAAACATATTTGATATTTTTAAAAAGCAATTATTTTGTTTATAGTTAGAAAATAGTTTATTAAAAAAAATATTCGAGGACGTCGGATAAAATATTTTGTATCTGGCAGGATTACGACCGTAAAAATTAATGTATCAAAATATTTATTTTTTTAAGCGCTTCATAATCGCAACGCGCTGTTTCCTTTCGAAAATGGCTTGGTAATTCTTTGTCGTTTAATAGCAATTTATAAAAAACTAAGCTGCTTAGTCATTAGTGTATGTATACCTTATGAAAATTGGGTGCGTTTACTTTTTTTTGTATATTTGTCTGATGCCATTATCTCCGAAATGTATGCAGAGGTGTAAAACATCCATATTTCCATATACAATCCTAAGTTTCACGTAATAGGCTCGAGCCTATTGTACCTAATACAAGAAAATACTAAACATTCTTAAGAAAAAAATCATGAGAAGATCAATGAAATATCGAGGATATATGCATAAAACCGAACGACAATTATCTTTTAGCGCGACCTATGATTCCAGCATTTCCAGCCCAATACTCATCATGATCCCAGTAACATCATGTCACTAGATCAAAAGGTAGTAACAATTTTTTACTACAACATACTACGGTGAGTGAATAGTAACTGTCTCCTGGGAAACGTATAATACATCTCGTGGTATGTTTCAAATGAAGGATATCGGAGGCTTACATTCAGCAGTGGACAGCGAAAGACCGAGTGATAATGATGATATGAGTAATTAAATAGATATAACTGTAAAAACATCACTTATTCTGATACATTAACTACCAATCCTCATCTGTTGTGCTACTGCTGGGCTTGACTCCACAACAGGAGAGAAATTGACCTACCGCGCTAGTGAGACAGGGTTGGCACAGCATTTTATTTGCAGTTTTCCTTCTCTCACATATGTTATATACCTATTATATATCCCTTATTCGTGTTTTAGGAGACGCATGAGCAATAAAGTGGGCGGTGAATTGTATTCTTACTCCGTCACCACAATTATTACTAATAAAAAAAAGAAATTATAAAATAGTAAAATTGAACATGGTAAATAATATTAATAATTATTATGAATAAATAACTTTGATTGATAATCAAAGATAATTACAAATACCATTAAAATATACCGATTACTATCAAGCAATGTCCATAAATTGCAAAACAAATTAAAAGCTTTCAAGATTTACAGACAGCTATTTGTCTAACAAATAGATATTTTATTCATGAACAAGTAAATAAAACAGTCTAGACTGAAAACCGTGACGATTAGTCATTGATGAAAGTGGATGACCAGAGGTGAATGGCTGATCTGAGGTTATGCCAACGGCCTGAGTTAAAGTGGTCTGATACCATGCCAACAGGTGGCGGCTAGAAATGTTGCCAGAAAACTTAAATGTCAACCAATTGCTTTTTTTTTATTTTCATAAATTCTCGTGGCAACTTCAGAGTGATGAAGATTAAAAAGTATGTATAAAAAAATATTTCGTTAATAAGACTCAAACCGGAAACAAAAAATTCCCTTCCTGCGGTTGCCGAGATATGCCCATGGTTAATTGGATTTTTAGAACAAGGTTATCACAAACCGATGTTGTTATATTAAAAATAGCAATGTTTGTAACATTACGCATGATGTTTTTATTATTTTATATACGTATTCCACGCGGCAGAAGGTATTTCAGAAGCTATCTGTGGTATTTGATTCAATCGAATTGTATTGCTTTATAAGTAAAATATAAATACAAGGGTAAAATAATGAATACATTACGCATATTACTTATTTGAATACCATTTTATAAATTACTTATTTGAATATCATCATCTCAGCTCATATATTTCCCACTGTTGGGCTCGAGCCTCTTCCATAATGGGAGGGAAATTGATCTACTATACCACGCTGGTCAGGCGTGATGGTATCCCTATACTAAACCCTTTTAGTTTAGAGTTTTCCGTCTCTTGCATAGATGTTATATGCGTTTTATGTCTCCTATGATCGCTCACGGGTAGGATAGGGGGTGATGAATTGTATTCTTACTCCGTCACCACACATAAAGATTTAGATTAAAGTATTTTTTTTTTATTTGAGAGATCGTAACGTCATTAGTTTACACGATAAGGTGGTCCATTCAAGCAAATGAACATTATTTCAATTGAAATATGTCTAGACGTCCGCGAATGTAAATCTATATAAGAAGATGTTTTTATATATATGACATCGCTAAATTCAGAAACTATTTGACCGATCATTATGAAAATTGGTATGTATATGTATTTTTTCACTGAGAAGGTGGCGCTGCGATATAGCAACTTCTACAAATAAACCAACTGGCTGGATTTGCCAGTAATAAGTATATCTAAATAAAAAAACTGTGTGTGTACTTATGTACACGCGTTAGAAGTTACACTTCTTTGGCGTAACAAGATAAAAATCTTTTCAAAAAGTTTATCTTCGCCTTATTCTATGTTTGTAGAAAAAACGACACTAACAATAGAAAAAAGGTATTTAATATATTGAAAGTTTTATTATAACGCATTATCTAGTTAAATAAAGTTTATTTAAATATCACAAAACAACTAAAATATTGACTAATTAACTTCAGGGTATCGGTTTTTCGTGACGGTGTGCGCGCGCATCGTAAAAATTTACTCTCATAATTTTTCCGTAACGCGCCAAAAGAAGTATAACTTCAAAAACTAATATTTAATTGAATGTTTGTCCTTTAAATAAAACACGCCTGTGAAATTTAATAACTTTTTCTCAAACATACTTGGAAATTTGAGCATTATTTTGACAACCTTCTTTTTTTGGAACGAAGTTCCTTATCGCGCGTTGTGAAAGGGGGCTAGACGGAAAAAATTCTTACGAAAAGTTGTCACGACACTTTTTGCTATAGTAAGCTATTGTAAGCTGTGCGGCGTCGCTCGTCGGTTCTCTTATAGAAAGCAAGCCAGATATTTTCATTTCTATTTCGCATTGAACAGTGTGGTGTCGCGACGATTTTTTTTATAGATAGAGTGATTCAAGAGGAAGGTTTATATGTATAATATATGCATAATGTACTATAGAAACACTGATAATTTTAGAGGTTTCTAATGTGATGTCGTAAATAAACACATTATTTTGCGCTTACATTGCAAACGCTGGCTGAACCCTACGAAATAGATCAAAATAAAGTACTACAGTATTATACAGCTTAAAAAGGCCTACAAAAAAGTCCGCGATGGTATATATCTATCTCTTAAGGATAACATACTATATCCATTTTAATACTTTAAAAAATGTTCTATTATAAAACGGTAATTGAAAAGCTATTTACACAAATACTGTATTAATCCTTATCATTTTAAATACATTAGTTGGCTTGAGCATTTCATGAAGATATTTTTTTTCCTTCAGACCATGCAAATTAAATCAATACCTTAAGAGATATAGCAAAATCAAAATAATGCGCAACGAAATTATTTTCGCCCGTGACCGGGCCGCGTGGCCGGCTCGCGTTCGAGCTCGGGGCCGAAAAGTTTTGGTAGTCTTTAATATTATAAACGTGAAAGTTTGTAATAATGTATGGATGTGAACATGTTTGTTGCTCTTTCACGTAAAAACTACTGAATGGATTTTGATGAAATTTATAGTAATATAGCTTGCACATCAGAATAACACATAGGCTATAATTTATAAAGATATTTTGCAAATTGGCTAAAATGTAACGATAAAAATCGCTTAAGGCAGAAAAAAATTATATAATTAAAATAGAACTTCGTTCCATCCGGGTGTCCCTTGACACCTCCAGTTTTTTTTATTGCTAATGATGGCAAACGAGCAGACAGCACACCTGATGGTAAGTGTCACTGTCACCCATGAACCTTTGCAATACCAAGGGTATAGCTAGGCCGCTGCCTACCAATAAAACCCACCCCAGTTGGGCTTCCGCCTCTCTCGCTCACCGAACGAAGCCCAATAGCACATTGCCATTACTCAGACGTCGATCTTCTGCGTGAGTGTGGTACTACCCCGGACGGACCGACCTGCGGCTGTAGACAGAGAACTGTCCACAGCGTGGTCCTATCACTATTAAAATTTCTTCGAGATAAATCGAGCTATACTGGCCAAATACATGCGAGCAGCGGCCGGCAAAAAATGTATGATAATCCATAATTGTCGTATTATTTTAGCGGCCAAATAAATATATATGTAAATTCATATCTATCGTGTATTTTAAAAATGGAACGATTTGTTACTTTAAAATATTACAACCATATAGGCAACTTATCAGAGTTTTATTTCAATTTCGAACTAGCTTGAAAAATAAACTTGTTTGGTAATGAAAAAAAAAAGGAACCCTTTAGCACGTGAAAAATGTTGTGCGTTGTTCGTCATATATATTACTTAGTACCACTTAGTTTTAATTTTCGCGCATTATTTAAGAAAAGCACTATACAAGCCTTGGCCACAACTAGGAATTGATGGACTTACGTATGTGAGCCTCGCCTACGCCTCGGCCCAGATTTACACGTTCGTTCATCACTGCCTCTTTTGCTGGCCGCTGCAGTAATGTACTATTTCATGCTATACTATGACATAAGACGCAGAGTAGTATCGTTTATTTTCACTATTATATAAAATATTAACTCACTTAAATCTCGACATTAACATCAAGATCGAATAATGACGAGACATCTCATTCAGTGATTTTGCATTACGTGCTATTCTTGTCTATTCACTTCTCAACTGTGTGAAGAACCAGTTTCAGCAGTTATTTCATTTATATTTCACAAGATGTAATCATCATTTCAGTGTGAATAATAAAGTAGGAATCGTTTCTGTGACCTGGTATTATCTTTTCTGGTTTCGCGACACACTAATTGGGCAATTATGACCTGATCCTTGCAACAATAGGTAGAATTTAGAAGGGGCATTAAATTCTAAACTTATTGCTATTATACTTCTATTATATAATATTTCTTAATTTTTATATATATTACACTATTAGGGAATCATTTTCTAAACTCTCTAGCTCATATGTATAAATGTCCCAATATTGGGCTCAAGCCTTCTCCACATTAAGACCTACATAGCGTGCACATCAGATGGTTTGGTAGAAGAAGAAGAGAAGAAGATTATTTTGAGTTTTCCTTCTCAACATAGATGTTATCTGCATATACCTTTTTATTTAAAAAATAAGATTTTTCGTATTGTATTTTTTATAGTACATCTACTGCTTCTATTCCCAAAGGATATATCTGCATATTATTTTTTTTTCAAAAGAAAATAATAAAACACTAATAGATTTTTATTCGTCTTCAGTTCAAAATTGCCGCTTAGTAGCTCCAATTAATCAGACGGGTTGCTGCAGATTTTTTTAGAATTTTTTTCCTTGTCTTGGAAAAGATGTCATCCGCTTACATTCTTTAGTATATTTTTTACCACGTTCAACAGAAATGATAGCGAAGATGTGTACTCTTTAATCTATCACAACGCGAAGAGATTTTATTAAGAATTTTGTTCATTTTTATTTTTATAAAAATTATGAGTCATCGTACTGCTAACTATATGTATATTAATGAGTCAAAAATTTTACCGTATGTATGCCAGCGTTTAGTTTTTACAATACGTACTTAATCTCCATATATTTTTTCAGTTGTACTCCAGACATCAGCTGTTCAAATTTCTCAGACAAATATCTATATCACTCCTCTAGTTAGTAATTATTATCATAAATACGTATGCTATTAATTGTAAGTGATTAATTTTTAAAGTTGATTAATTCTAGTTTAATGTTTATTTAAAGTTAGGGGTAAAAGAGATTGTATTTCTGTGTGATTTAGAATACCTCGTGAGGGTGAAGCTTCGGCAACACTGGTTTGTTGCCGAAGCGTCAATAGGAGCGCTACTTGAAAGGGTACGCTTGTGACTCAATTATCTTTATTATTGTTATGTCTGTAGTTGTCATGACAACAAACAAATTATTTATCAGTGTTCCACTTTGCTAAATGATTTCTCTCAAAATTGAAAAGGAATAACATATTCCAATCTTGAGAAAAATAATTTTATACTTTTTAGTCCATTATAAAAGATGGTACATTAGTTTTCTTTTCTTTTTTGTTTAATTATTTTCTGCTTTTTAGAGTTATGTGAATAAAATTTTGGAATTGATTTTAAATACTTAACATTGTTTTTTCATTATTATTTTTTATAATTTGCCTCTTATCTCTCTTTTAAGCTATAGTAGAAAATTCAAGTGCTCTCGTAGTAGTTCAAGTTCTCATCACCATCCATCACCATCACCATCAGGAAGTTAGTTATAAAATCAATTACAAAATTTTACCTGGACAGCAGAGTTAATAAAGAAATATTGTAGCATGATAATAACATGGTAACCTTGTAGAAAATGGCTCTGTCCCCCAATAAATATTATATGGAAAAACACTTACTATAATTCACACTTAGGCGTTTTACACGCAACAATAGGTAAGCCCTGCAGTTGATAGATAATGTCAGCCTGACAAGTACAGTCCCATAAATAAATTAAGCGACAACATTTTATCTATTCTCTGCCGTTAGTTAACGAAATATTGACGATATCTGAAAATTAATTATGTGTACACAAGTTGCTTCCAATTAGTGGACCACGTATTTCTTATAATAATGACAATGATCCCTATTAATTAAATAATTAGAGTAATATTTCAAATCTCCGTTTCGTGAAAGAATGCAATTCTCCACTTCCTATCTTATCTGTAGCATACTACGTAGCACTTGCCCGTATACCAATTCGTCTGACCAACGTGGTATAGTAGATAATCTTTCCTCTTATTGTGAAGGCTCGAGCAGTGGCTTAACTCAGCAGTGGCTGGGCGGGACATATATGAGCTGAGGTGTTGATGAATTTTTCAGTGATCGTTGATAAAATTGAAGTCAAATCAGAGCAATTAACATGTCAACATAAAAAAGATAGAATGGACGTTGAATTGATTGGTAAACTTACTCGCCTACCACATAAGCTTAATTGGTAAAACAGTTGAAAACTATTTCCAATAGATCAAGAAGGGTTCAAGTCCCTCTTTTTCGTACACGATTTTTTCATTCCAATTACTGAAATTTGGCATTTAACATGCTTGAATATTTATAAAAACTTGATTACGAGCGAAAAATGATTGTCCATCCCATGTGTGACAATCATTTTCGCTGGCGCTAGCCGTCTTACTTTTCTCGTGGATGTCGTAAAAGACGACTAAGACCGCTATATCGATCTAGGTCAACACCACCTGATGGCATTTGGTCAACAATTACATTCCCAAGGAGGGTTGACGTCAGGCAGGCGACCGATCATAAAACTATTGCCAATAACTTTTGCAATATGTACGAGTATATGTATATTACGTCGACCCCAAATAATTAGGATAAGAGCAGAAGAATGACGATGATGATGGTCTGCAAATTCAAGTAATCAATATCGAAGTGTGATTTATATTGTAGCATAGATACCACAATAAGTTATTTCAAGTTAGTCTGATATTTAGATCGTAAAGTTACCAAGCTATTACTGGGTTAAGTAATGCGATAGTAATGTCGGCAAGGCGCGCTCAAGTAAACCTTGTAAACCTTGATACTAAACTACAAGTTATTCTATTGCGGTCATTGAGATTTGTTACTGCTTAGTAAATTGGCGGTAAAGTAAATGAATTTATACAATTTGTTAATTTTAGTTATTGCTTAAGTTATGATTAATGTTTAAATGTGCATTTGTGTTAAGCGGACGATTTCCTTTTGACCTACTTTGCATTAGAACATCCATCATGTGAACTGGGCGACATACTGGTACCACTGCCTCGACTTAAATGATGAATTAACCTTTCAGATCGTTATCGAGAAGTGGACCGCTGAAATTATGACTACTCATAGTACTCATAGTGTAGCTAGATTATGGCAGACTTCGGATAGATGATATAGAGTGCCTGAAACTAACCATAAACTGGCCTACATTTTCTATAAAAATTAAAGACAGGCAGTCTTTGCTTTGTCTTTGCTATAAAAAAAATAATCATTACATCACATGGGCCTCAGAAACAACAATTAGTCTGCCTATCTCGACGGTCATATATCGTTCATGATGACCGAGCATTAGCAGTTTGTTTGAGTGCTTCTCAAATTCTGTTTGTAAAGAAATCTTCAAGGAGATTACAATGTTTTCTTTTACCAATAAAGAAAACCATAATAAAAAAACAGACAAAAGTTAGTGACTTGCCTCGTGGATAGAACATAAGAGCTGTGTGGGAATCCAATTAACTATTGTCAAAACTCCAATAAATGTGCCGATCTTGCTTGTATAATACAAGTTGTAAGTTATTACAATGTCTTAGTATTTTAATGTATTAAATAATTTTGATGGTATTTTATGTAATGTGATGCAGAGCAAGTGCAAACTTCCTTGCCTTTGCCTTATTAAAAAAAAATACTCCTGTTTATCTATTATAGCTAAGGCAGCCAGGCTTGAGCGTAGATTGTAATTTCGAAATCCGAATGGTAAATCACAATACCCATTCGATTATTCAAAATTCGTTCTAATTTCAAAAGGCTTCATTCCGCCACAGTCACCTAATAACACCAAGGTCTCATCGTCTGCGCCACACGCAAATGTGGCCTCCGCGTTCTATAAATGTAGGAATTAAATATATTATTTTTCCAACTTAATTTTGCACATTCATAAAAGTAATAAAACTGTACAAGTACATTTGCTATACAATATAAGCTTCCAAAAAAATTGCGCTTTATCACTTTTTTTTTATCTCAGCCAAATAAAAGTTAAGTTGTCTCCCGCCCGCTTACCTCCTTGTAGGATAAGTAATCGCCGACATATCATATACTAAAACCTCCGAAACACGCTGCGTCTTATAATATAAGATTATACTTATCGGTTCAGAAGTTTGAAAGTTGCGCCAGTGACGGAAAAGTTAAGGAGTGAAAGATTGACATGGTATGGACATGTGATGAAACGGGATGAAAGTAATGTTGTGAGGAAAATTTTAAGTATGAATGTTGAAGGCTTAAGTGGTAAGGGAAGACTAAAGAAAAGATGGATGGACTGCGTGAAACATGACATGGATAGACAAGAAGTGACCACAGAGATGACGTCTGATAAAGTTGTATAGAAGGAGAAGACATATTACGTCGACCCCAAATAAATTGAGATAAGAGCAACTTGATGATGATGATGACTTATCGGTTCAGTAGTTTTCACAGTATAACCGAACAAAAACCGGCTTTTGCATTTATTAGTATAGATTTAAGAAATTAACTTCACTGCTATGCCGTACACTGGATTCAGTAAGTAAGAACAAATTTATTAGTAGAGAGGTAAGTAAACTACTTTCGAAGACTGAAAAAAATCTTGTTAAAATATAAATTTTATAACAATGACCAATATATAAAAATTAGTACTATTAATTATAGTTAACGCTCTTAGTGGCTTGATTGCATTCTAAACTATCAAGGTCTTATCAAAACACATTAAAATATACATTTTAATATTAAAAAATATTTATTAATCTAAAAGAAACTATTAGTCAATAATGTAATCAAGAGCACTTTAAAATTATTGATTCAAAATTATACCGTGATCTTTATAAAGTTCTTTTTACGAGGGCTTCATTTTAATGTATATGTCCAGAGACAAAGCCGTTATAGGTATTTATAAATATAACTAAATAATTTATTAAAAATAAAATCCCATTTTAAATTTCGTGTTTTTTTTTCTAAACATACTAATTTTAATGACTTCTAATGTTTACGCGAGTATTCCACATTTGAAATAAAACTACTTTTACGGATCATGGTCACGGGTGGACTGAAATATCACTGTAAAGTGTTCGAAACGTCGGGAAATTAAAAATCAAATATAAACGCGATAGAATCCGTAAAAGTAGTTTTATTTCAAGACTAATTTTAATTAAACATTAATTCATATTTGTCTTCTTATAAAATTCAATTTGGTATAACACAATTTACTATTAAAATAAAATCTAGAGTTATATACATGTGTTAAAAATATGTCAAAATGTGCAATATATTCTGAAAAATGTCTTTACTGTAAGGCACGCAATGAATCGCGTTGACAACGAATAACCTTCGATATAACACAGATACTAATATTACAGAGAATGGACATTCTTAGCATAGTTCCGTATTCCGTTAGTCTGTTGAGCAAATTTATAAATAAATTATTATCTATGCATTCTTTTGAATTTTGGCGCAAACTTGAAAATATCTCATAGCACTGGATAAATATTAAACACATCCTCGTTTGACGTAAATGTACGTAGATTTAGCGACGTCGCGGTAAGTGTTTATTTGGTTATAACTAAATAAAGGCTTAGAATGGAATAAAATATAAAGAGAAAAATCGTTAGGTACATTAGTTTTATTAAGTTCGAATAACATGGTTACTAAGCGGGCCTTTATAGTTAAGGAAAAGAAGGACAACACGGGTGAGTTGTGGAGCCTAATGTTCCAGGTGGTTAGGCGGGGTAATGTTGCCCAAAAACAAAAAAAGATGATTAACAACTCTTTCAACAACTAGTATCTGCTAGTTTTCAACAAATGCAAACTAGAAAATAGTGATAGTATTAGCCCCATTTCAAATTTGGACCAATCGAATGGAGTATTTGTCATTAACTTATTTTGTTTATATACACTATCTGTTAACACGAATAAAATATTTAATTATTTTTAACAGGCAAAGGTATCAAACCCTATACTGGATGTATGGACTTTGTCCCCTTCTGTCATAATTTGTCTGGCATGATTTTCTTCATAAATATATATTATCATATTTATAATATAAAATAGTATTTCAGATTACTCATAACGCATTGCTTGTTCAAAATCACTATCCTGTGTTGTTAGTCAAGCAGTTGTCTTTAACTAGAACGCCACCCATTTGAAGGTTTCTATAGAAAATTTGATTGAGCATGAAACCACACATAAAGCACTGTCAAATCACATTCACTAAACTTTAACACTGTCTCTGAATTACATTATATATATGACAACAAAATTATATAATTAGAATGACACACGTCATTATCAGGCTTCGGCAAAAACTTGCAATACTTATGTAAACTGAAACTTAATACATTGAAGCTGAATACTGATAACAAAAGCCATAGATAATGAAACAAACCTCAAATTACTACCATAGATAATACTAAAGCACTACGCAACCAAAACTAATCAATTAAAAACCTAGTAGTTAATTAATCAAAACGTGTTCAAAATTTGAATCACGATTTGATGATTGATCACGACGTATTAGACAATCAGTCCCGTGGGATACGTGACCGATCATGATGCAGATCTAATCCATTATACGAATTAATCAGTTAATAGATTAGAACATTAGTAGTATAGATTGGTTGCTATGTTGTAACCAGTGGTCCTTAAATGCCGACCTCATAACTAAGCTCAAAGTCACTCAATGTACTATGGAGCGGATAATACTCGGGATTATATTGAAAGATATTAAAATACAGAAATCCATTAAAAACGGATGCAGCCGACATAGCTACGAATAATTAGCACGCTGAAGTGCCAATGGTCAGACATCTCTCGAGAAAATCAAAGACGAAGGGAAGACAAAGTTTCTAGAGTGGCGACCGCGGATTAGACGAAGCAGTGCATGACGTCTTCCTACCAGGTGAAGCGACGACTTAGGACAAAACCGCGCCTTATGACAATCTATGAGTGCCCCTTACGTACAAAACGGCAAAAGGCTAAATAATAATGATGATGTGATAACTAGTAATGTTTTATAGTAGGATCCTAAACAGCGGCTGGGGGAATATTTTTAATTCTTTTTTTTGCACACAACACCTGCGCTTTTCTTACCTTTTTTTTTTTTGGGACGAGCCATGGTATCGTCATACCCCGCTCGATCCGTCCAACAAGCCGCGCTAAGGAATAAATTGTTGTGTGGCATATGACTTTCAACATTATCATTATCTCAACTCATATAGGCCCATTGCTAAGCTTCAGCCTCCTCAGAGGCCAGGAGGGAAATAGAACTACTAGATCAGGCTGATAAGACCGGTTGGTATAGGATTTTATATCGAGTTTTCTATCTCTTGCATAGATGTTATATTCATATTATATCCCTTAGTCGTCTTTTACGATGCCCACAAGCAAGATAGTGAGTGGTTAATTATATTCTTAGTATATATTCTTGGCTTTAGCGCATTTAGGGGCCGCCATATTGAATTTATTGTTGTGAAATACAGCCTGCTAGCTAATGTCCGCAGTTTCACCAGCATAGTTCCTGCTGCCCTAGGAATAAGAGGATTAAGTATAGCCTATGTTACTCACTAATAATGTAGATTTACACTGTTGAAAGAATTTTTTAGGTGTGAAAACGTAACAAACAAATAAACTCACACACACATTTATAATATTAGTTAAAATAATTGGCAAACGATGAAGGCACTTCACAAGACATCATTTATCAAATTAGGATGCGTATTTTAGAAGCTATAAGGAAAAATATACTTAAATACATCATATATCGCGGTCAGACACATTACCCACCCGTATTCAGGTAAAAAATTACGTATTTGTCTGTCTCTATGTAATACAATGAACCTGTATGAAAGCTTAGTCACTACACTATTCGCTACAACTATTACAACAGTATCAAAGCTTGCTTCACACGAGTTTTCGCAACGCGGAATCAACGCATCGAGGGCACGCAAGACCGGTACCAACCCACTACCTTCGACGGAGGGGGGGAGGAGGTAAATAGGTCGCCGCAGCCGCATTCCGTGGCGGTTGACATTACAGGAAAGCATGCTGCTGCAGAATGAAGGTGAGAAATAACGGTTATTTAAGGGTGAATCGTGAAGCCGGTGTGATAAATATTAAAAAAAAATCTAAGTATCTATTAAAAACAACTTAGTCGTGACTTTTGAGTTATTCGATAAAAAATATTGATAAAGTAAAACATGATGAATTAAAAAGTTATATTTTTTTTAGTCCTGACAATGCTTGTCAAAAAAAAAGTTTGCTAAATTACATCATGTCACAAATACACACTTTTATCAAAATAAAAGTTCTATTAGGCTCTCGCATTGATGTGAGAGCCTAATGGAATGGTGTAATGGATATATATCACTGTAGGCTTATAGGAAGAATACCTAGTTTTAACGACAACAATAAGGGGCCATCCATTAATCATGTGAGGCTTGAAAGGGGGGCCCATGGTATTGTATAGTCTTAAACCTCACCACGTATCACCAAGAGAACCAAGAAAAAAACACGTGATTAATGGACGGCCCCTAAGGTTGATTATAAATAAAAATATAATAAATATGTACTTTAAAATGTCATTTCAAATGGTTTAGATTAAATATTCTCACGAATTCAGTTGTTCCGTTTCAAAAGATACTTTCAGTGGCAAGCCGTCCCCAGAGGCCAAACATACAAATTTGCTAACATAAAAAATATCCTTCGCACCAAATGCGTCTAGTCGAACCGGTCTAACCGTCACTCACAGTTTTCCGGTGCCTAAATTAAACCAACTAAATTGGCGAATAAAAAACACTCCGGAAATTACTATGTGGTGGGTCATGCGCTAATATTTTACCAAAGATGGCATGGCATTTCTTACTCGTCTTGGTTTGATGAACCCATTGCCTAAATGTACCCCAACCCGTTACACGAGTATAGCAGCTAAAGAAATCGATTTTGAACATATTATTAGTATTTATGACATTATTGCATTATTTTTATTATTAAATCAGTACCCTATGTGAAAGTTTTGGTGTTCAACAATGTAAGCCGAGTCGACTTCATAACCAACGTTAATGGTTAACAGTACAAAGTACATAATTAGGGTATTGATTTTGTATAAAAAATAAAAACGACAAGTTGCCGGCCAGTTATGGACAAAAACAGTAGACCAGTGAGTCAAAATCTAAGCGGCTCGGCGACTCAAGACCCGTTCCAGACAACCCTGTGACTCATTCGGTAGGTAATGATTTCTCAGAATCACTTTGTATGGAGGCGAGTTGAGAAATTTGTTAAGGATGTCTCATGATTTCGGCGTGCAATCACTTACGTAGAAACTGATGTACAGCGGAGAAAGTTCAGAGCTATCTCTAGTAAAGCATTCCAAATTTGAATTCTTATAATAAAATTTACAGAGCACGGCAATAAATCTCAGTGGCGCTTGCGTGGTTTCTTTTAATGCTCTGTGATGAACTCTATTCGAGAATAATCCACAACTATTTGCAACTATTTTCATTAGTGGTTTTCACGAAATTCTTTTGCCTAGATTATAATTTAAAAAAAAAGTAAAGCCTGGCATTATTTTTTTTTTGTTATTAAGTAAATCGGATATCACAACTTGGGGAAAATTATATTAAATATTATTATTATATATTTAAAAATATCAATTTCACATTAAATTGTATTTAAAAATGTAGTTTTCTTACCTGTGTGCTGTTTGTCAAGCGACAAAATTTTTGGTATAATATTATAACGTCGATATGAATTATTCAACATGTAACATGTCTAGAGGCTTAGGTATTACCTTCTTCTTCTTCTTATATATTGGCAATCAGCTACTTATACGAGCTATTGGTGCCAGTGTCAAGTTATAAATATTTTCACGTTTTTAGTCTTTCAAGTCAGTCGTTGTCCAAGTCAAATTGTCGCCATTAACAGTGCAATGGCGACACTGTTAATGGTATCTTGTGGGAATTTTGATGGAAAACGAAAACGTTGTAAAGCACTTTTATATGATATTCACTACATCCCAGTAGTTCAGTCGCTTCATATTACATAAAATACCATGAAGATTATCTAATATAACACGTTAAAACACTAAGATATCGAATATAATACAAGAGCACCACATGACGTTTTCAAATTCCCGTCAAAAGTCTAGGTATTACCTAAAATATAAGTATCGTAGATGATAACAAGCATTAATCAATTGTCTAAAATGTAGTTATTAAACTAAAGTAACTACATTACTCTGTGACAATTAATGAAATTCTTGTCTTTAGAATGTAGCTGGTATTAAAACAAATTGCCTTGATAAGTTACAAAATTGTGAAACAACTCAAAGGCGAAGAAACGTGTTGAATATAAATAGTTGTTTAAATAGATATTTCTGTTGAGTTGCCCGCTTACGGTAAAACTGGAATTGGAACTTGCTATAAACTTGTATCATAGACATGCAATCAAAAACGTTCTTATTGGAAAACGTACAATAAATAGTAATATCAATTTTCTTACTTCTGTAAAACTAAAGAGTTTTTAGTGTTAAAATTATTATGAGTTTGACATGATTGAGCATCGGATATGCACGAAACTCGGGTCGACATAATCGACTCTAATGAATGAGTTATCATCATTCCAAGCTATCTGTTTCTAATTTATAGATTATGATGTGGTGGCTCACTGAAAAGGTCTCTGCTTGCGGTAGCTACGTGGAGCGGGTCTCTCACTTCCCTCCAATGTAGTTGAGGGGCGTGATGGCTGTTCTAGTAGTTAACTCGTGATCGGGTGCCGCTTGTGGGAGATCTGGTCCAGCCATTTTTGTTTCTTTTTTGTTTTATATACGTACATATATTCTTATTTTAATTTTGTATTATATACAAAATTAAAAAAAATGAATCCTTACTCGAAGGGCACCTCACTGGAGCTAACATAAATTAAACATGTAACCGATTAGTTAGATAATAATGATATTTTCGTGAAAATATATAATTTAAAAAAAAATGACGTGCCCACTGAGTTTTTTGCCGGATCTTCTCAGTATGTGGCTGCTTTCCGATCCGGTGGTAGATTAATTTATGTCCTCTTTTTCCATACAGGCCTATCAGACGTCATATCTGTAGTCACTCCCTGTTTATCCATGTCATGCTTTACGCAGTCCATCCAGTCCCGTCCTCTGTGTGAATATTGCCGTAAAATACATTTATCTAACTAAAGAGTTTCGTTTTAACGGCCGATTCGAAAAAAAAAACCCTTTTCGTCTAAATTGTTTCGATTTTGTTTATAAATAAAAAGGGTAAATGGTAAGTGCAGTACAGTAACCATAAAAGTCTACGAATTCTTCTAATGTAGAGTAAGAACGGTACACAGCCAACATCGCATGGCGTATTTGCGGGGTTGCGACTGAGAAATTTAACACTTGTGGGCCGCGGACCGCTAGCACAGCTCCGAGCTCCGTAAACATAACCGAAACTACTGGTACTGGATATCCGAAATTATATAATAATAATTTCGGATAGGGTTCGTTGTCTGTGTGAGACAGATTACGATATGATATCTTTCAACCAGCCTAAACGTAATCCTCTCCAAAGGGGAATAATACGATAATCGCCACGCTTAGCATTTCCTAAAAAATACAATATCCGTAATCGATTATACAATCCGATATATTTTTTTTATTGCTTATGGTGGCAAACGAGAAAGCAGCATATCTGATAGTACATGTTACTGCCACTCATGGACCTTGCTTTGCAATACAGTTAGGCCGTTGCCCACTCCACCGAAGTCAAAAATCGGGTACCGGTGGCCTGCTCGCACGGCGAAGAGAGAAGATTTTACGGTGGGTCTATGGGGTCACGCGCCGCCTTTTCCGTCACCCCGGACCGATTTGGCGGGGCGAGACGCATCCATAGTCCACAAAAAAAAAAAAAAAAAAGAAAGGCCGTTGCCCACTAACCCAAATCTACCCAGAAAGTTGGGCTTCCGGCGCTCTCACTCACTGAACAAAGCACAACAGCATATTGCTCAGATGTCGATTTTCTGTAAAAATGTGGTATTACCCTGGCCGGACTGGTCCGCGGCTATAGACAGAAAACTGTCAAAAGTGTGGCCCTAATCTGAAACATCATATCAGCAATATCCTTAGATAATGACATTGAGTTCAAGTTTTTTGTTTATTGGGACTAATGTCACAATTGTAATTCCTGTAAGCCACGATCCAAAATGATCTCCATAAATGACACATAGCTTTGTCCCTCAGGAGGTCCCGATGCTTTTAATTGTCTTCAAACCCATGCGGCACGCTTTGAATATGATTAGTAGGATAACTAGAAAACCGAAACAACAAATTATAATAATTTACGTTAGTTATATTTTAATTTGTTTTTAGTTCAAATTATCACTGAACTGAAAAAGCGAAAAGCGCTTTACTGGAGTCTTACAAAACGGACTTCAGTGTTTTGAACACTGGGTCAAGTCTCCTATCGGTTTGCGAGAATGTGAAAAGGGATTGTATAGCTTGATCATCTCCCTGTTTATTGTCGAAAAAATCAGACGAAGAACTCACCATTATTGCTTAATAGCTTCTACTATTTTTGTATTAAGGTGTCCCATATCATCACAGTGAATAACTAGTCAATATATGAAAAAAAAAAAAAACCGGAGGTGTCAAGGGACACCCGGATGGAACGAAGTTCTATTTTAATTATATAATTTTTTTCTGCCTTAAGCGATTTTTATCGTTATATTTTAGCCAATTTGCATAATATCTTTATAAATTATAGCCTATGTGTTATTCTGATGTGCAAGCTATATTACTATAAATTTCATCAAAATTCATTCAGTAGTTTTTACGTGAAAGAGCAACAAACATGTTCACATCCATACATTATTACAAACTTTCACGTTTATAATATTAATAATAGGATATACAATTCCACTAGACTACCAAAACTTTTCGGCCCCGAGCTCGAACGCGAGCCGGCCACGCGGCCCGGTCACGGGCGAAAATAATTTCGTTGCGCATTATTTTGATTTTGCTATATCTCTTAAGGTATTGATTTAATTTGCATGGTCTGAAGGAAAAAAAATATCTTCATGAAATGCTCAAGCCAACTAATGTATTTAAAATGATAAGGATTAATACAGTATTTGTGTAAATAGCTTTTCAATTACCGTTTTATAATAGAACATTTTTTAAAGTATTAAAATGGATATAGTATGTTATCCTTAAGAGATAGATGTATACCATCGCGGACTTTTTTGTAGGCCTTTTTAAGCTGTATAATACTGTAGTACTTTATTTTGATCTATTTCGTAGGGTTCAGCCAGCGTTTGCAATGTAAGCGCAAAATAATGTGTTTATTTACAACATCACATTAGAAACCTCTAAAATTATCAGTGTTTCATATGTGTGTTGTATAAACCTTCCTCTTGAATCACTCTATCTATAAAAAAAATCGTCGCGACACCACACTGTTCAATGCGAAATAGAAATGAAAATATCTGGCTTGCTTTCTATAAGAGAACCGACGAGCGACGCCGCACAGCTTACAATAGCTTACTATAGCAAAAAGTGTCGTGACAACTTTTCGTAAGAATTTTTTCCGTCTAGCCCCCTTTCACAACGCGCGATAAGGAACTTCGTTCCAAAAACTTTTAAACGCCGCCTATTTAATTGTCAACAAACTGTCATCGCCCTATTCTATTCCGCGTGTATCGTTCACATGCGCTACCAAAAGCAATTAAAAAAAAAACAAAACAGTCATGCTGCCGACAAAACGAAAACGTAAAACTATAAAAAAATAAATTAAAAAAACTAATAAAAAAATAAAATTTAAAAAAGGGCGCTCTAGTGAATATATACATATCTATACATCCACAGCTGGCTCAGCGGAATAAGTTATAACTAAAGATATAGTGTTAGCGTTAATACGTCACGTGACCATGTCGATGACGACTTACATGAACTTACTCTCCGTCCAAACCTGCCTATAGAAGTTATCACTTTAAAAAAAAATATATATATTTTTTCATTTATATAATTGTGAATCAACTGACATCAGTTGCAGTATAGGATCGCATTCTTATCCTATCTTCAAAATTCTATCAAGTTAATTTATAAAATTAACACATTACCAAAAGTTATATTGAAAATCATTCTATGATGACTTTTGGTAGTGATACGATGGAGTGTATTTAATTTTCTTTTTTATATATTTAAAGATCTTTTTTTTTATTTTGAGGGCAGGCTATGGTCTAGTTATATCTACCCCGATCCGTTACGGACAAGGAAAGAGACAGCGTGCAACCCCATAATCTGTCGTACGTGTCCCCACATGGGCGGGTCACTGGAACTGGTTATTATCTTCGGTGGAAAGACAACACCTTATACTAATTAACATATAACTCGTCATGAGAAATTGTATATTTTTACAACCAAAGCCACAACAGTCATCTATGGACCACAAGCATGTTCTTTAGCAAATCAAGAGTGACTGCATATTTTTCATGCGTCCCCGGACAGGAAAGTAAGGCTGATACTTCTATGTAATTAAAATATCCAACTAAAAAGAGAAAATATTATTCATTATACATTTATTAAAGCTGCCTTTCCAACATAATATATACATGAATTTCAAGTGTACACCGTTCTCCATTCGACCATGCATCCCAAGCCTTTTACTTTTATTGCAACACGCGTCCCGGGGTCAATGGTGAGAGGCCTCACGTTACAAATATTTAAAACACCTGCCATATAGTAGATTGGGCGTTTAAAAATAAATGCACAAAGGTTGCAAACAATACGAGTCTAATACATACTAAAATATAGTACTACCAGCACAAAATCGATCCCCAAGTAAGACTGCTTTGTACCTATGCGATCAAAAAAATGATTGTTCCGTATTTAGGTAATATTTGTAACCGTTAATTGTATGTTTTGACTTACAGTTAAGATACCGACCTACTGTGCCGTAGGACGGGAAACAATGCCGTGTAGGAAAATAATGTGTGATCCAGAAATTGTTTGATAGTGGTAGGACCACGCTATGGACAGTTCTCTGTGTACAGTACCGGTCCGTCCGGGGTAGTACCACACTCTCGCAGAAGATCGACGTCTGAGTAATGGCAATGTGCTATTGCGCTTCGTTCGGGGTGGGTTTGGGGTTTGTATTGGTAGGCAGCGGCCTAGCTATTGGAAAGGTCCATGTGCGGCAGTGACACTTACCATCAGGTGTGCTGTTTGCTCGTTTGCCACCATAAGCAATAAAAAAAAATTGCATTTCTGAGTCCAGGTGAAATTTATGTTCATTAAATTGATCCCCGCAATATTAGAATGGTTTCATTAATGACAGTTGTCTTGTTAAAAAAATATGTTCCTAAAGTTCCCTATGACATAAGGATTATAAATTCCTTAGTGCGGTGTATTAAAAAAAAAAGAAATGAATGGATTAATGACAAAATGAATGGAATAATTTGACTGTGCCGATGTTGCCAATTGTTACGAGTAGGTATATAGGTTTTTAGGTCTAGATGCCGACCCCAAGACAAGCACCGCTGACTTTTTGCTAGTTAAAATTATAAATTATTTACAAGCGACCTGCTCTCACTTCGCTATGGGTGAATGATTTTAACCCCACATATAATGATTTCAAATATAATATGGCTTAACCTCGCAATTTCGACCGCGCAGAGTTGCTGATCATTAATTTCGCAAGAACAAAAACTTACATAATGACAATGATCAATTAAAGCTTTTTTAACGTATTAAATGATACCGTGACCTAAATTTAAGAACTAGGTACGTTATATAGCGGCCACCGAAAACAAAGATCGGGTACCGGTGGCCCGCTCGCACGGCGAAGAGAGGAGTCCTTGCACGGTGGGTCTATGGGGTTGCGTACCGTCTCTTCCGTCGCCCCGGAGGGATATGGCGGAGCGCGACCACATCCATAGCCCACCGCAAAGACAAAAAATAAAGAGATACGTTATATAGTCAATTTTTCACTCTAAGAATTAACTCGCCAACCTGCCTGCAAAATGTAACGATTATAGCACTATCACTCCTTAGAATAATATAGTATCTATAATTCTATATCCGACATTGGATACTGATACACTAGGTGGCTATTTAGCAAATTTTTGTTCAAATTATGTTTTTTTAAAATCAAAATAATATACGTATAGCATATCTCCGTCAGGGATAATGTAAAATAATTTTGACATTAGTTCTAGGGATAAAATCTGCTGTATTAGCGGCTAAGAATACTACCAACCGTTACTTTGCTCGTGGATGTCGTAAAAGACGACTAAGAGCCTTATAACGACCTGGGCCAACTCCATCTGATGCTGTTTAGTCAACAATTACATTCCCAAGGAGGGTTGACGTCTGGCTGGCGGCCGGTCGTAAAACTATTGCCAATAATTTTTACAATATGTACTATGAAAGAAGAGTACATATTGTATGGACCTCAAGGTCCTCAAGTAATTGGGATAAGAGTAGGAAAATGATGATTCCAGGGATAAAATAGTACTTACGGTTCTGCTAGTACGTTCTCCCGCGGGAATAATACATCTTCTTAGGATAGAAGGTGGTACCTACATAAAAATCAGACATAATACAGCTTAGTGAATAAATATTTGAATTAGAAATCGATTCAATCATTCTAAAGGTGCACTTAATCGATACTAATGTTATAAAAAGCATTATTACTCTGTTCTACAATTAACTAATATAACATTAGTATTAATTAATTCCACTTAAAATACTAGTACCTATATATCAATTAAATTTATGAGTCAAAAAAGATGCCGTACCTAGATATGTGAAAGCCGCACCAGGGAATCAGAAAGTAAACTTAACTACTCCGGACATCTGGTTTGATCATAAAATATCTTTATCCCTTTGGGCTACGAAAATAGATGGCAATCGTAGCGAATAAAAATTACAATTGTACCGAAACCTGTTAAATTAGAAAATCGGCTCTAAATAGGATTAGGAACATTAAGAGCTTGGAGAATTGCGCATAGCTGATTTTCTCGTTAACATAGTAATAAGTCAGCCAAAATTCCTTGACTTAAAATGGACTATGATCTATGTCCATCTAATGAAAACTTGAGAACAAAGAAGTGAGTTATATGTGTGTGTTATCTGTAAGCCGTTCTTTCCCTTCTGTCACAGCTATAAATACCTAATACCTTCCATAGAAACAACTATAATAGTATTGATATCAGATATCTTAAAATAACGGTTCTTGCAGTGAATATCGTATGATCTCAACGTATCTGTTTCTATGAAGAAACTGTGGCATAGTTCTTACTCTGGGGTCATAGAGAAATGCACACGAAGATATTGAATTCACGGAATATAACACAGATTATAGTCTCGATTATATATGGATAATACAAGATCCTTTTGGCTTAGCACTAAATTTTGATTCATGTCTCCCGCTTTGCATAGGAAGAAAGTGGATTTTTTTCAACTTCTGTTTTTCTTTTCTAATTAATTTGTTTTTCCCAAGACTATTAATTAATATTCCCGGAACTGCCTGTAGGTCAAGCCTTGATGTAATTTATGGTCATCATTTTGGATCCTGGCTTACAGGAATTACAGTGGTACGATTAGCCCCTACATAAAAATAAAATTTAAAAATGACAGTAAGTTAGCCAAAATAGTTTTATTATAGGGAAATCTAAAGATGAAAAGCCACCCCGCACAAATTATAATTTATTCACTGAATATCACCAGTTAAATCATTAATTGTTTTTCTAGTCATGTGTATAATTATAATTTTATGGGTTACTAAATTTATACTTTCTAGCGTCAATATGTATATGATAGATGCATAACCGAAAAAATCAAATTTAACTTGAGTAGGTTTTAATAAAATGACTAATTTCTGCTATGTCGCACTGTCTACTAGGTAGGTTTAATATTTTTCATTTTGTTGGTGACGTTTTTTAGTTTTAAATTGTAATTAATAATATTAAAAATGCATCTTTTTCGTTTTACCATCTTATTTCACTCTTATTTAGGTATTAGGATTTGCTTGTTTAACAAGGCAACGAATTTTGGAAAATGTAAAATGTCTGCAGACGCTATGATTATCTTTTAAATACCTAGATAGCTGTAAATAATAGGTATTATATAGGTAAAGGAACATACTAATACTACATGACCCGTTTCATATAATATTTAACCCCTCACCTTCCTCGGTGAATATTTATCTTTATTCTTCCTTATATTTATTATTCTTTAAAAGTCGGCAATATTTTATCAAAATAATTACTTAAACAAGTAAAGGACTAAACTATGTAAATTGTAAAGGAACTTGGAAATGCACACATTGACATAAAAATGGTGCCATTACAGAAAAATATTTAGAAAGAGTAAGTTGATTAAAATAATAATTAATTATTATTATATTATTTGAATTATTAATTTCATTTTTTCACAAATATTCGTAATATATTATAACCTAAATATACTACGTCTAAAAATATTTATTATTTTCATCTTTACAAGAAGTTATGCAAGTGACGTTTAATATCGATGTATCGGCTTTTTTGTATTTATAACGGCAACACCATATAGAAATTCACAGCGGCGGCAAACGTTCATTTAAGCATTCAACGAGTTTTGGCGCGAATGTGGAAATGTCATGTCACGCTCTTGTATTATATTCATTTTTTTAGTGTTTTGTAGTGTTATATTGAATAATTTTGCTGGTATTTTATGCAATATGGTACAGTTAAAGTGCTGAAGTGTAGTGAATATGGTATAATAGTGGTTTACGTGTATTTTCATATTTTGCCAAAATTCCCAAAGAAAACCATTGATTAGGTTATCAGCACCCGATTAATGGTAGCGACTTGACTTACTGACAGACAATGACTATTAAAGCTACATAATATGAAGAAATGATGAACATATATGAAAAATAATTAAATAAGACTTGGCTGTATGGGCTTCGATCCCTTTGCCTGTCCGAATGGACGAACAGAACCAAAAAAAAAAAAAAAAATTAAGCATTCAACTTTATTTAAGTGTTTAATAGTGTTAAAATCTACGATTTATACCTATGAATACTGACACTGGTGATTCTTTAATACCCAATGACTCGACTCGAAAATGGCTTCTGATTCTGCTACTCATGACAACACGAGCGAGAACTTGGATTTGGTATTAGATACTTCAAACAATGATCCCGACAATCGCTCTGTGAGTGGAGATCTGTGCCATGTAAACTGCATGTAAATAAATAATAAGAATAATGTTAAGAATATCGATAGACTAATATGTAACATACAGTTGTTAAATGAGATGATTATATTACTACTACTTGTTACAAATATATCAAGTTCTTTTTTCTTTTCTTTTAGGTACAAGTATGCAGTGATAGTTTGGTGTGCCATACATGTTGGACCAATGTCTGGGCCAAGATACGACACCCTACAAACCCTGAGCCTATTGTTGGTCATGTCAATATTATTAGCTGTGGCACATCACTTTTAAGGAAATGTTCACATACTTAGGTTCCATGTAGATAGGCTGTGTAAAGATGCTATTAAAAACTATCATTGCCCAATTGCACCTCATCAGGTAATAGTCATATTTACAATACATTTTGGGTATCTCACTCTTTTAGTTTTAATTATATCCGTTGCCTTGTATTTCAGTTTGCAAGAATAACACTTCTCTGCTATTCTTAATGGAGAAAAAGTAGCAGAGCAGCATCATATTCATCAGGATCAAACACAACTTTCTACTAGGGACGCTAACTTCACAAAAGCTTATGCATGTTACATTATATCGCTAGATAGTGGAGGCTGTAAATGGCATTTTCAAAACAAAGTTTAAAATATTTAAATAAACTTTTTTTTTAATAGAGCTTTTAAGCATATAACAATAGATTAATCTGTGGAATGTGCTCTTACTAATAAATATAATTTAAAAGTACATGACAGGGAAGAAGCTGCTCAAATACTAGAAATAGTAAACTAAAATGTACCAAAATAATGATCTGTCTGATTATGTTCGGGTTTAAAATCTTAATAGGATAAGAGCTGATTTTCAAAATATTACTGTAAGTAATGAAAACATAATGGAATTTCCTAGATTGATTATAAATGTATTGATATTCATTGCATGTGGACTTACCAGCTCAAACAAGCTCACTCACATTATGGCGAGTACAGAAGGTTAAATGAGTGCTATAATATTGAAATATGCATGAATAAGAGGAATAGATTAGTAGACCAAGATATATTTGGACATAACTGCTCACTGCTTGAGCAAGAATTGCTACCTGTCATATTTGTTACAGAGTGTACTTCATGTATATACATTATTATTGCTGTGCGGCCCGTATTATCACTGCTGATTATAATATATTAATCAGCAGTTATAATACATGCTGTATAGCAATAAAACAGTATTGCTGTAACTGCATTGTTAGCTAGCTGTCCTATAGTTATCCAACTATTATTTTATTATTATCCAACTATTATATTATTATTATTTACTGTCATTGTGTGGGCTCACACAATGACAGTAAAATGGTATTTGGTATGGGCACGGCATCAAATTAATATTTTTTTACCAACTCAATTTTTAGATGATAATTAGTAGTAGTATGATCATGAGATTGATGAATAAAGCTGTAAAACTGAAATATATTCCATTTTATTTTATTCCTAATTGATTGTACTCATAAATAAGAAATAATGTATAAATTGGTATAGCACATGTTTAATAATACTTGTATTGATGAGATATAAGAACATATGATTACTTTCAAATGCAAAGTTTTTTGTAAGTCACTTCTTATACTATTTAATCATTTACATTGGTTACTATTATCACTAGCCTTTATAGGTGTGCACTGTGGGCCTAAATTACTAAAGCAACTTGGCATGCCCCTTTAATAACATAATGCGAACAAAGAACCTCTTTTTCGAACACACAATGAACATGCGGTAGGCCGTTATTCGATGCTCGTATTAACAAAACATTTTATAAAGCATACATTACGTGTAATAACCATTGATTTCTATAAATAAAATAAAGCGAATCGTTCAAAAATAGTAAATTATAAAAATCTTCAATGATAGTTTTAAACACTACCGGTGTACAATTCGACCTCGGTAATTGCGTCTAACTTTTAAATTTCGAACAAAGAAGGGGGCCGGAAAACTTCTAAGTATGTAGGTACTGAATGGATCATGGTACTAGTAGTATAGATGTTACGCGAAGGTCTCTGCTCCCTGGGCAGACGCGCGCTGACTCACACGGCCGCGCGCTTCCGCCTGATAGCAAGGTCACCGGCCGAGACACACACAAACACAGACACTCAACTCACACAGCTACACGTGAAAGTAGTGAGAGTACACTCGCAACAAAACGCGATTCTTTTTATTCAGTTTTTACCTTGCGCCAAATACCTAACTACAATGTTAACAAACTCGACCTTTGGCTTTGATAATAATATCAAAGCAAATTGACAATGCATCTATATAATTTATACGTAAGTAGGTAGGTATATCTACCTCATTCAATTATTTACTTTTTTTTTAAATAAAAGAAAACATACACTTGTATTATAGATAGGTAGATAGATCGTTTTTGAATAATATTTCAAATTAATTCGAAAATTAAAAATGGGTAATCTATTAGTGTGAAAAATTAGTAGGTAGGTAACTAACAAATTAATTAGCTATCTATTTAAGTAGTAATAACGACTATATGTTTCTGACTATGCCTAATGAATAAATGTAGATAGTAATTAATATACATAGATATACACATACCTAAGTAACTATTTCAAGTGAGTAATGATGACAAAAAAATATAAAATTGAAAATTCTGATACCGTCATTTTATTGACAAAAACTTAATAATTTGCTGCTTCTTTTCAATTTCAATTTGCATCTTAGATAGAACAACTTAAAATGATTAATTTAGAATGACTAAACTATTTCCATGTAGTAAAATTTGAAGTTGTAAAAATTCGCAAACATGTTTTCTATTTTAAATATGAGTTGTTTATCTGGTCGGTGCAGATGTAGCTTAGCCAAAAGTCATCAAGTTTTATTAACAACTCAAATTAACCACTAACTGTAAAATTAATACTTTTAATTACAAATTACAGCAATAGTTTTATGATTAATCAACTTCAAGTGGCTAATAATCCGTGTTATGCTCAATAGAATTCTATTTTAGTATTTATTTTAGCCATTAGTCAATACTATCAACAAATACTTATTTTATTATACAATATACATATAAATAACTATATAATATATATCCATCCATGAGCCCGTAGACAGTCTTTCCCACGAGAGTATCATTCAGTACGATACTGTTGCATTCATCAGCTCCTCATGATTTTTGAGATGTCGTTAGTTCACCTAGTGGGGATCGTTTCACGATATACATAATATACAGCCAAGACTTTTGTATCCATCAGAAAATATATGACAATGAATGTGAATGAAAAGTCACAAAAGTGGGATGAGCACAATAAAATAAATTAGGTATATAAGAAACTAAAACTAATGATGACTAGGCAGTAGGTAGGTAGGATATATTCATAAGCTGATTTGTTAGTAAGATAAAATTAAGATTTATGTTATTCACAGCTACGCGTAATTTATGAAATACCTAGGTTCTAAAATCTAAATGAAATAATTCGTAAAAAAAACCCTAACAACAAAACAATAATTACATTCGTAGATACCTAAATAGGTATCTATTACAAAATTTTTAAAACAGAATGTCAAATTCTCGCCATCTTAGATAGATATCTAATTATTGAATGTCGTTTTTGGCTTCTACTGCATTAACTGTAAAGTAATAATGAAAACGAAGAAGATTAAATACCTACAGACTACAGTTCTCTTAAAATAAATTGGAAAGTTTTCAAATTGCCAGCCAACTCTTTCCGGAATCAAGA
The DNA here is from genome assembly GCA_905163515.2 of Lymantria monacha. Classification (NCBI taxonomy): domain Eukaryota; kingdom Metazoa; phylum Arthropoda; class Insecta; order Lepidoptera; family Erebidae; genus Lymantria; species Lymantria monacha. The sequence continues at coordinate 32,219,601 of LR991082.1, read as the reverse complement.
GTTTAAATATATTAGCAATTTTAACGAACATTTACGAACGTAAGTACTTGTCGTAGGCAGGACCTACCTAGTTGCCAGTTACCCTAATATATCAACTACGTGCTAGTTGCTCAGTGTTGCTATCATAACGGACATCTTTCCAACGTGCATGTATACCTATTTTCTACTCTAATGACGAGTAATAGAGGAAGGACTTCTGTTAGAAAAAGCAGATTAATTAGTCCAATATTTCAGTAGTATTAGTCCAACATTGGTGAAACGCGTAATTTAATATTATCTCTGGGATTAACTTTTCGTCTATTTGATATCTGTCTTTGAAATACTTTTAAACAATATACTTGAAAAAAAGAGATAAAATGCCTATTTTAGACTTATCACTTATCTAGTTGGAAGAATGATCGAGTGGCCAAATCTCACATTGAATTAATAAATATGTACTATTGCTTTTAGCGATGTAGTTTATTATTTATTCGCTTTGTTTTTGGCAACTTCATTCATTCATCAGCCTATTGACATCAACTCCTGGATACAAGCTTCACTTATTGGGTAAAATGCCATAGCAGCAACATTTGGACAACAATGCACTTCGATAACAAGACTGTTTTAAGAACCCTATTATAATAAATACTACCTGGTTATAAGAACGAAATTTGAAATGCATGTTTACATAAGTGTTTAATAAAAAATAATGATTGAATACAGGTCATCATCATCATTTTGCTGTTATCCCAATTACTTGGGGTCGACGCAATATGTCATCTTTTTCCATACGATCCTATCAGACGTCATCTCTGCAGTCACTCCCAGACTATCCATGTCATGCCTCCCGCAATCCATCCATCTTTTCTTTGGACTTCCTTTACCCCTAAAGCTTTCAACATTTATACCTAAAACTTTTCTCACAACAATACTTTCATCCCGCCTCTTCACATACCCATACCATTTCCATCACTGGTGCAACTTTCAAACTTCCTCTAATGTTTGAATATAGGTATTAATTGTATTAACCGTGTCTACAGCTTCGCTAACGCGGATAACTACGTCGACGTCGATTTCTTATTTCGTGTGTTTTTAGCTGTTAGCCGCAGATGGCTTTGACAACTTTACGCGGACTATGGGTGAGCGCCGAGGGCTCTCAACCCGATAATGCAGTTAACGTGTTAATTATACTAACATCTACTACACATTAACTAAAATGTGTAGTAACACATTAACCATTATTTTATTATCTCAGCAATTGCCATGACAACGGTGATATTGCATTACGCTGCATGCGGGATGTCATATTCTTAACAAATTTTGCACTATTTAATAACATTTAAATATAAATAATCCTCGGGTTCTATTTATCACAGCATTATGTGTGTGTCGATAAACAGGCTGGCTTTACACAATAAGATTTTTTACAATCCAAGTGGTACCGAACACGAAAGATTAGCGCGTTCAAATAAACAAGCAAACAGACAAACTATTAAACTTTAAAATATTATTATAGATTATATTAAACCTTTTTTTATTGACAATATAATTATAGTTCATCTAATCTAAGAAGTGCATTTTGACGTTTCGCATTTTTTAATACACAATAACTTTGGTCAAACGTATACACATGATTGCAAACAATAAATCTGAAATTTTAAAGAAATATTAAGTTATTTACATAATTAACGTTGCGAGTGAGTTTCTTGTACAATAATGTAATGTTGAAACTCGTAAAACTAATTTAAAATTAAAATAACATTGTAAATAGTAATTATTATGGACGATCTTACAATATCACGTCATAACGTTCTAAACAGTATATCATCGTCGCGAACATTCAAGTAATACTAATGATTCTGAACAAATAGCTATTTTCAAATCCAGTTTTTGTTTTTACTTAACCTAATCCTACTAAATATGATGAATAGATTTTATGATGAAATAATTAAATTTGTTTAGTGTTAATTTAGCACTTAATATTTCATCTCCTTTTTGAAAAAAAAAAAAAAAAAAAAAACCGATTATTAATAACAAAGAATTAATATCGATTTCTCATCAAAATCGGATATTTTCGATAGCGATTATTTGGTTCACATACCTAGACAACTTACTCTGACAGCTGTCAAAGTGCACTTCTTAGATTAGATAGACTATAAACACATTAAATTAAAAGGTTTAACATTTCTTCTTTCCTAAATCCTATATCGACTTTGACAAAACGAAACCTTGACCGAAGGCCGGAATCATTAGTCTGGACCCATACCTGAACATTATTATACGATAAATATAATATTAGTAATTATTTATATTCATTGTGAGACAGAGAAAGAATACAATTCACCAGATCAGGTAGGTCTGGTGAATTGTACCTGTGAGTGTCGTAAAAGTCAATTAAGGGTTATGGCAAATGTTATATGCATATTGCATATAACATTTTACGCAAGGGAAGGAAAACTAAAAATAAAAATCCTATACCAACCCATCTGATCACTGTCACAGCAGGCACAATTACCTTTACAGACGAGGCTTGAATTCCGCAATGGCATGTACCTATCTGAGCCGAGATGACAATATCAAATTATTTATTCACAAATCTTAAATAAAAATAATATTTTTAGGATATTTGTTCTCTACGAGTTTTTCAAAATATTCTGATTGTGATATATCATCGCTTATTAACTAAGATTTAGAAATTTCATTATTATTAATGATATAAATATATCCGTGTGGTGACGGAGTAAGAATACAATTCACCAACCCCTATCTTACCCGTGGGTGATCGTACGAGACGACTAAGGGATATGTAAAACGCATATAACATCTATGCGAGAGAAGGAAACCTCGAAACAAAACCCTATACCAACACGTCTGACCAGCGTGGTATAGTAGTTCAATTACCCTCCCATTATGAAGGAGGCTCGACCCCAACAGTGGGACATGTATGAGCTGAGATGATGATGAGATAAAATATGTATATCGACCTATGCGAAGAACAAAGTTATATATGATTATGATACCAAATCGTTTTTGTTGTAGTTATAAAGCTAAGCTGATCTAACAAGAGGAACTAATATTATGAAATGAATCAATCCCTATACAAAACAATTAAGAAAAAATATGTTGCTGATTTTGTGTTTGACACATTTTAAATCGCTCTCGTCTAAAGTAATGATTATGCAGTTTATTCTACGGATAAGGTCGAAAGATGTATAGACGCATATTCTATCTATTTAGATAGGTATATATGCTTCGGTATGGAGTACCTAAATCATGAAATTTAAATTAGTGGTAATAGGTGTCTCTAGTGAGCAATAAAATTTCGTAGGCATGCTAAATACCTATGTATCCACTTGTGTAAGTGCCGTTTGTGATTCAGACAATCGTGATATAGGTTTTCACCGTATGTCCGTTCTGAAATTTGAAACTACTAAAGTATGATTTTATGGCATGTTTAGTAAACTGACAGATATATATTTTAGCATGAATTCAATAAAATTAGAATATTTATGATATTTTCCTGTCTCTTCTTATGCTATCTTGTAATTAAATTGCATAGCTTCGTTGACCGTACCCTATACCGCTAGGTATACTTATAGCAACTAGATGCGCTAGACAATGCGATTTAAAAATAGAAGCAAGTGACATTACTCTGTCTAGTCAGGTATGTCCGTTATTCAACCGCTTACTATGCTCCTACTGGGTGCCTAATTCTGAATAGAATCTAATAGGAAGTAATAAGTGAATGAAAACCTTGAAACTAATAATAACTGTTAATGATATAGGTAATGCTTGCCTGGTTTACGTTACATTTACACAAATCACATCCAATAAGCAAATATTTCGTGTATATAATTATTTCAGATTCCTATAAGAAAAACTTAAAATTAAACTATCGTTTCACTTATGAGCACGACTGTAAACAAAAATAACAGAGACAGCAAGGGCAGATTGAGGGACGTGCGAGGGGTGCGCACCCTCCATATCACGTGACAAGCGACCTTCAGGCGGCGCACCGACCTTGAGCGGCGCTCAACCCGCGCGCGGGTCAGAGGTGAATGCACGCGGACGCATGCCCGCGCCCCTCAAACGAAAACTACCGAACGCTACTCACCTCGATGCTATCTACGACTCCATGGTAGTGACGACCCGGCTGCCGCCTCCGGCCTCACGGCCATCATCCCGTCCTTCGGCACCCACCCGTCGCAAACAGGTACAAGCGCGACGCGGCACACCTTTCCCATAAAATACAACCGACAAGTTTATTGACATCGAGTCTCACCACTATTGCGCAAATGTTGTTATTACAACTGCTCTAACACACGCACAGTCTTCGTTTAATTGAAAATAAACTTTTCATACAGATATGTATTGTCTATTCACTCAATAAATATATTAATTTAGAAAAACATTGAACACAACGCACGCAATATTTCTACACTATGTCCTTTCACCTCCGCAAAACAAAGCGGAATAAAGTTGTAGTGTCTATAGAGACTTATAGAACACGGCTCAGTGAGCGTGACATCTCGCGAGCAGTCGCGAGTCGAGGTCGTGAAAACAAAAGACAAAATATTATCGACACCTGGCGGTTACTAAACACAACAGTTGAAACTGTGCTTAAATAAAAATAAAAGTTATACCTATTCAATTTAATTCCTCAATAGAATCTTTTGATAAGTCAACTAGATGGCACTTTAACCAAGTCTCGACAGTTTTAACAATTTATTTAACGATCTGCAAAGGTTTTTCGTTAAAGTATACCTAGTTCCGTTGTAAATACTTTTTATTAGACATGATTATTGAAATATTTTATCTGTAATATAAAAGAGAAACATAAAGAGTACATATTTACAGTTGTCAGTAAAAGAAGTGAATAATTTTAATAGATGGCTCTTAATCATAAAATCGTAAATTTATACTAGATGGCGGTAAGTGTACAACGCCAATTTGACGGTTTCTCGTAACAGTACGTACGTAACTGCCTGAAGATTCAATTAACACAGAAATAGCATTATACCATAAAAATATTACCGTAAAATAGTGGACTATTAACATCATAACAGGAAATACGTATATATATATCTTATTTTCTATTCAGAAAGTAATCATTCATCTTTCTACCCTAACAGTATATCAAAGAGTAGTTATAAAACTGAAAAAGAGTGGCAACTCCATGATAAAATATGCATGTATGGAAGGTGCTGCTACGCAGAGTTTACGCGGTGAACTAAAGTTGAAGTGATATATATACATATCTACATGTGTATGTGTAATTATATAGAATTTTCTTTTACTATGAAAGCTACCCTGAAATATAAAAAAAACATATCAGCTGATAACGAAGCAATAATAATATCAGCTTAACAATGAAAATTGAGATAATTTTCAGAAAGTACATCAATAACCGTAAATAGATTGATGACAATAAATACCTACGCTAGGAACAAAAAATAATAATTCTCAGTTGTCAAACGTTTGACATACAGGACAAAATGGCAGCCGTTAAGTTTGTACAAACAACCTGTAGGCGGCGCGACGGTCAGTAAAAATAAGTAATGTTTTAAGTGTGCCCCCCCAGCAGTATATATAAGTATTCGTGGCAATGTTGGAAATATATGAATATAATATATATTTGATTTGTTTAAACGCCCGACGCTATATTCGTGGGTCTTAAATGATAGTGTGTTTATTTTAATGAGATAGTAATTTTATATTGAATTTCAGTTGTAATTACTATTCAGACGATAGATAAAGCTAAAATTCTTTTTTTATCTTTTTTTATAGCCTTATATAAAAAAACACTTTAAAACTGCATCAAATAGCTAAATCCTAATAGTGGTAGGCAACCACATTGTTTTCTGTCTACAGCTGCGAGCCAGTTCGTCCGGGGCAGTACCATACTCTCACAGAAAACCGACGTCTGAGCAGTGGCAACGTTCTGCTGTGAAGTGCTTCGTTTGGTGAGCAAGAGAGCCGGAAGCCCAACTTTCTGGATCAGTTTGGGATTTTCAATGGTAGGCAGCTGGCCTGGCTGTATACCTGGTATTGCAAAGATCCATGGGTGGCAGTAATGCTTACCATCGGGGGCGCTGCTAGCTCGTTTGCCATAAAGAGCAAAAACTCCAATAAAATATATTTGCCTGGACAGCAATTTTAGCCTAGATCAAATAATTAAGATAAACATTCGAATTCGAACTTTGTACAAACGGCATTGTTCCGTTCTCGAAGACTCGCCGAGGACAGACTAATTCCGTTTGAAAAAGTTTGAATTACGGTGTCGAGCTATATTTGAATGACGAGAATTGCCCCCTATTCCAACATATGCGAAAACACAGAAATTTTAATGCTAAATTATACACTAATGCTAGGGTCGCACCTGCGTGTATCGTCATGAAGCTTCGTGCAATGAGACGATATACGCAGATGTGACCAGTCATTATTGGCTATCGTTGCGAACATTCGGGCTTCGTGTGCGTTATCGCTTGGGTGGTGATAAGTCAAAAGGTTTTAGCGCGCTAATATATCGCGCTCTGTAGCCAGACTAGCGTTTTTCATTTCGGTGGAAATTTTCGATGTGCTTAGACGCGTTCGAGGATCTTCAGTTAATCAATAAATATGGAGTGGAGTATAAAATGGTGTTGGAATTTTTACACCATTATGAAGCGGAACTCATGAAGGGATCCAAAAATATCATTATGTAATTATTAGCATAATACAGCTGTAATAGTAAAGCAATTCGTCATCTATAGTTAAACGCATGAAAATGATTTCGGCCATCTTTAATTATTGCACGATACTTCGTGTAAAATAATGAAGTCGTTTATGTGACTACAGTTTTATCGCGATAACTTTCTAGTGTACAAAAAGTACGAAGCTTCGCCACACATTACTTCGGGACGATACGCGCAGGTGCGGCCCTAGTATTAGTGTAATTACACACTTAGTTGGCACTAGCTATAATAGAAAGACTATTCGATATTAGAATAAAATAAAAAAAATCGTTTGTACTTGATTTTTTAAAGTGGCTTAAAAGTCCTGCTATCAGCTCCCTAAAAGTCACTAAATTGGTTGACAATTGACATTTGACATATAGTTTATATTCAGATTCATTATAATAGTTTGTTTGACTGTTTGAGTTTCGATTTGAAACAGCTGTGAGTGAAGGATTCATTGATCACAATTATTTACATTAAATAAATAATTCGTGAGATTTATACATACTTTAACTCATATTATATTTACATCTAATACCAGCATAACTTGTTTTTTAAAGTGCTCTTTCCAAGTTTAATCTTTTGTAGTTGTTTAAATGAGTCATTAATTAAGTGTTATTTAGCGATCGTATTCCTCAAGGCTACCGTAATAAAAGAAACGTTTTACTGACTATGTAATTCGACATAATGGTGGAAGATAATGATCATGGTTTTGGCAGAAATCCTACTAAGAGTACCTTATTGAAGATCGTGATTTTAGGAGAAGGTGGAGTTGGGAAATCATGTTTGATGAGTAGATTTGTATCAAATCATTTCGATGATCACAGTTTTCATACCATAGGTGTTGAGTTTATGAACAAAACCATTGAAGTGAATGGGAAACCATATACTTTACAGGTATTTAATTATTTATTAACTGTACACGTAAAGTTATGCTTGAAATTGTATTTTCTATAATGTTTACAGTATTGTATGGTAAATAAAAGAATTTACTAGAATTTTATAAACTATATTTTGCAATATATATTCACTTTTTACCTTGAGCTAAGATATTTTACAATGTCACAATTAGATGTGTCAAGAAGCATAATAATTTATTAATATGTTTATGTATATGAGTGTACACATGGCATAGTGGTTAAGATACTGAACTTCCGTGGGGTTCGATTCCCATGTAGGACAATACTTTGTGCAATCCACAATTACACCCAGACTCCTCTGAGTCTGGGTGTAATTTGTCTTTGTTAATTGCATGTTTGTAAAGTCCCTCAATACAAGTCATTAGTCTAGGATGGCCTATTTAAAAAAAATATAAAAGAACAATAGGTATGTAATTTAAATTGTTACATATCTATAAAAATTTAAATTAAAAAAAAAATTGTTCTATATGATTTAGATACTATAACAAGTTTAAAATATATATTTAATTAAAGATCTGACTAATGTGTAAAAGCTATTTTTTTTTGAGCATAATCATGCAATTAGTCCGTCTGACTATGGAAACCAAGGTGAATTAGACTTGCTTTAAAATAGTTCTCGACTCTTTGAATTTTTTTTTGTCTTGGAATCACAGGGAACACATCCCTATAGTTGAATTCCATAAAAAAAATTAATTGTTGAGCAAATTTAATTATTAGGTTTGGATAGTTATAAGGAAGGATATTTATATTTTCAATTGCATCACAAATATAATTGTATTAATACACAATGTTGCAAAGATTTTGAGATTTATAAGAAATATTAGCTGATGACTATTGTTAAAATTTCCCTGAGGGGGATAATGTCATAATCACTCCATGGTTTATATGACTTCAAATGGAAAGTAAAGGTTGGTGATAAATTGTATTCCTATCCCATCATCACAATGGGAATTATGTGAAATCCACAGTTTAGTAGTGAATAATACCGAATGAGGGCCATCATATACAATAAATCCCTATTTCATTCTGAGATCTTAATAACTTTAAAGTGGCTCTACTTATGTTGAGATTTTATTAATAAAATTATAATCAAAATGCTACCCGTTTAATATGACGTAAAGTACAATAATTATATATTGTCAGAAATATTTTTCCTTATCATCTGTGAAGTCTACCTTGAAAATCAACCTTGCATTATCATTTAAGATCCATCTTTGTTTGCACAATGCTAAGTCATAGTAAACAATTTTAGGCTGTATATAGTATTGTTTACGATTGATAATTTTTGCTTGAGTCTTAATTGAACTGTTAAAATATTTTTACCAAAATTAACTGTCATGTTTGTGCTATTAAATCAATTATACCATTAGCTTATTGGTCAACTTAATTCTTAAGCCAGCTTTTGTCTATGGGATATAGAATAATATATATTACATCTTGAGATATAATATTTTATCGGTCGTCATACATTTTGTATGAGATCATTCATACTGTGCTATAATATTACATTCCAAACTATAAATATTTTTTCGACCAAATAAACGATATTTTGAAGAAGTATATTTTACCTCATGTCCCCGTACACCGCGCCTCCCCCCTGCCTCGCCCTCCGTTTGAATGATGACTGCGCTGAACTGTTCCAAAATATATGTCTTATGTGTAAACAGCAATCGCTGGATGTTATATATAACTCAAGATGTGATATATATCATAGTCAAAATCCCATAGTCAAAAGCCACCTTTAGTTTCTAGTTCTAGACCAAGTAGAATAAAAGTAGTTAACAAGATTAATACAAATTTGTCACTACAAATGTTCCTATAAAATGTTGAGTGCTGAGACGCCTTTTATGATTATGGATCACGCTCACCGAACTTATGGTCGTAAAATTATTATGTCTCTACTTAAATTGCGTCAGTACATTCACACCCCATTGGCATGGAAATGAGTTTCAACATCCTAGGGAGCTTTTGTGATAATTCTTAAATCTTAGTGTTGTAATTATCGTGAGTTTGACACATATTAGAAATTGTATTTAACGACAATACTCACGCGTTAGAGTCGAATATGTCGACCCGGGTTTCGAGCATAGTACCGACGATAACCCAGACGCAGCTGCGCACTCGCCCTGATGATGAGCATCGGATATGTAATGCAATACAATACAATTTCTAATTCTAAAATCATAGTTTATAATTTTAATAAAAAACGGCTTATTTTTATAATTTTTAGATTAAGATGTTAAAATTTCTAGATGTATAATCTATAAGTAGATATTAATTTATTATTCAGGTGCACGCAGACTAATTACGACACGGAACAATGACTGATCTAAACAATTATATTACAATTATACTATTTTTTATAAAACGTGGTGATTGTGCGGTTTTTACCTCGCTGAGCCTTATTTTATTTCGTATGCGTACCATGCCGTCATATATGGCAAGGTGGCAGCACCAACTGGTTTAGGAGGCTTGGCTTTCCTACAAAATAGCACGCGGTACACTTGCGCGCTGTCATTTTCAATGCGCTGTTTAGCTAGGGCACTGAAATTAGGAATTTCGGCGCCTTCCGTCATTCTTAGACGTGAGTTTATGGAGTTTAGAGAGTGGTCAGCGCTATTCGCCTCTCGGCATATCATCTCATTTAGGACGAGAGGTTACTGGTCACATCTCGATCGTGAGGTTCTGCCTCCGCTGCGTATGACCTCCTTATAGAAGGCGGCGACAACGCTCATATATATTCGTTTTTTATATTTGTCGATTAACTTTGTTATTATATACTTACAAGGTATGGGACACAGCGGGCCAAGAGCGTTTCAAGTCTCTGCGGACACCGTTCTACAGAGGCTCAGATATATGCATCTTGGCGTATGCAATTGACGACCGCAGCTCCTTCACTAATATCAAGATGTGGCTCAACGAGTTTTTACATTACGCAGGCGTCAAGAATGGTATAGATAGATATCCCTTCATGGTTGTTGGAAATAAGGTATGTAAAATTTCTCTATTCTGAAAATATTTTTCGTTTTCTTCAAAGCCCATATATGTGCTATATTTTTCAGGCCCGACGCCTTGCAATCACAATCTCAGTTCATATGAACTGAGATGGTGATTGGGGAGGAGGGGGATATATATATGTCCCTCTCCTCTGTGATCGTAGAGAAATTAACTTACTATGCCACATTGGCCAGACGAGTTGGTACAGGGTATTATTTCGAGTTTTCCTTCTCTTGCAGTGATGTTATACTCAGTCCTCTTTTACGATTACCCACCGATAAGAAAAGGTATAGTTAATTGTATTATTACTCCATCACCACACAGCACACCCTTTAGAATAGCAGGGCAGGGTAATTTAGTTTACTATATCTACGATACTAAAGTAGTTTGTGGTAGCTGCTACGAATACTAACAATCCTTACTTTGCTCGTGGATGTCGTAAAAGACAACTAAGAGCCAACTCTATCTGATGCCGTTTGGTTAACAATTACATTCCCAAGGAGGGTTGATGTCTAGCTGGCAGCCGGTCATAAAACTCTTGTCAATAACTTTTACAATATGTACTATGAAAGAAGAGCACATATTGTATCGACTACAAGTAATTGGGATAAGAGTAGGAGAATGATGATCTACGATACTTAACAGTCGGTTTGGAATAGTTTCGTTTAATGCGACATTGGCGGGAAAGGACCAGATGGTGACATATTGTTTTAGCTCACCATACTTAATATAGAAAGTATTATTGACTGGTATTAAGTTTATCATTATTCACTTGCTCTTATACTCTTTGCTTTCTTAATCTTTATTTGAATGTAGTTCGTATCATACCCATTATAAAATTAAACATATTCTAAAATCTTATATATTAATTAAATATTTTTGCTTCGCGAGACATTGACCAAATCAGTCTATAAATACACCCATTATCTAACCTAATTGATTACCTAATCTTATTTCTCTCGTATTAATTCCGCACACATTGCGACAAACGAATATATACATCTTCTATTTTTGCTATAGACCTCGCAATTAAGCGAATTTATTTTTTTCATTAGATATCCAAAAGCACCAGCATGTGTCTCGACCGAACCTTATAAGCAGTAATCCACATTCTACGACTGACCTCGCGAGTATTAAACCGTAGGGATACGAAGAGATTTATTTTGAAAAACTTTATACCATATACATCTTAATCTAGATTAATGAATAAAATGACGTTTCCTACACGGAATTTATATAGAATATTCTATTAAAATAGATATCTATATATGTGTAGTACTTCGGAGTTCGTGGGGACGTTAACAGTTTTTAATATTCAACACTTCTCATTAAATCTATAAGAGAAAGTGTCGAATTGGTATGTTATGTATGCATATTTCAACTATTTTATTTTATTACATAATGTACCATGTGTATATCTATATTTTCGATATGTTAACTTCCAAACGATATTATAATGCTTATATGGTTTATTTTGCAATCATTTCAGCTCATATATGTCCCATCGTTAGGATCGAGCCTACTCCGTAATGGGAAGGAAATTAACCTACTATACCAGGCTGGTCAGACGTGTTGGTAGAGGGTTTTGTTTCGAGTTTTCGAAGGTTTTGTCTTTTGCGTAGATGTTTTATGCGTTTTATATCCCTTAGTCGTCTCTTATGATCACCCACAGGTAAGATAGAGGGTGGTGAATTGTATTCTTGCTCCGTCACCACACAGATATTTTTTTTGACAATAATTTATTATTATTAATTTCTTGATACACTTTCCAGATATAAGTAATAAACTATTTCACTGTAAGTAAAATACTGAACATAGTGGATTACCCACTGTATAAAGGAGTCACCTGTTTTTGTGGGCAGATTAATCTGATATTATACCGCCCATCCTGGTACACTATGTCACCCATAAATCGCCGTACCCACGCTATCCGCTTTGCTAATAGCCCACTAATAATGTGTTCAATTTTAGTAGCTCGCTCGGTGGTTTAGCCTATTTCTATTCTATTTTTTAGAAACTTTTCAATGGTTCATATGTTAAGGTCTTGAATGAAATACTATTATGCATTAGTAATACAAAGCCTGTGGTTTGTTCGAATAGGTCATGGACGTTTTATCTGTTGCGGTAAATCTGTATTATTACACAGCCCCACAAAAAACTTGGTTGTGCGACGATTAGTCTATATTTTCCCGACGTATTTTGAGCTGCTAAATTGATATCCGAAATAACATTTAAGACCTGTTTATCATTTTATTCCGTGTGGTGACGGGTAGGAATACAATTCACCACCCCATATCTTACCCGTGGGTGATCATAAGCGACGACTAAGGGATATAAAACGTATATAACATATATACAAGAGAAGGAAAGCTCGTAACTAAACCCTATACCAACACATCTGACCAGCGTGGTACGGTAGGTCAATTTCCCGTTATTGAGGAGGTTCGAGCCCTAGACTGGGACATATATGAGCCGAGATGATTACCATTTTTTAGATAACTTCAGAACTGTATTATTCTCGTTTAGGGTCGCCTAGGTAGTTTTGAGAGAGTCTTCTAGCTTTATTATACTTAGATGTACAAAGAAGGTTAGAAGTATTAACACCGTATAAACCAAAAAAATGGATCCAGGATCCACGGCACCCGAATATTTAGCGAAAACTACGCAAACAAACATATTTTGCCCTCATTTTCAACGCCACCAAGTTTCTAATACATCTGAGCCTTATATATTTGTAAAATAAAAAATGCTACACAGGATTTTTGTAATTTTAACTTCGAATATCAATATACGTCGAAAAAGTATCGCCTGATTCGTGATACAACCATATTTTTTTGTGGGTTCGTGTATCAAAGTGGATATTCTGAATAACTTTGACAATGACTTGATAGTACCTATTAAAACCTGAAATGACTGGATTCTCATATTTTTTTAAGGACGTTCTAAGGAATGTCTCCTCGCATCGTGGTGCTTTTACAAACATACAATTAAAGGACACGAATTTTACCTAGACTCAGAATAATCTTTTGTATACAAAGAGCTGGAGGGCTGCTCTTTATACTTGATAAATCAAGATTGGCATTGAATTTGTACAGTTTGTTACTCTTCAAGGCGATACCAGCATATCATTCGATTCGATTTCCTGATTTTTTTTTTGTAACTGAAAAAAAAAATACAAATGGAAAAATCCACTGAAATCGATTCCAGTGGTGCGTTAGTGACGCCTTCTTGATTAGAAAACTGTACGAATTCGAATCCTCTCCCGATTAGGGTTGAAACTCTGTTTGGATGATCTATGTTTAAACCACTATTGCGTCTGTTCAGCAGTGTCTGTTGTTTTTTTGCCATATTTTGTTATTAACTTCTTCGGTTCATGAATATTTCATATTAGTTGATTAAGTCATGAACATTAGTAACCAAAGCGTGTGAACAATTGTAATCAGTTGGTAGGTGTTGTAGATTAGCGTGAACGAATATCATGACACGTGTATTTAATATAATTATAATTGTCACGCAAACGGACTGTCGCATGACGACTACGCGTTACAACGTAAGTCGAACGACGTAGTCAAAACCTGTATTGGTTTAGCATTGAAGTCATTCTTCCAAATTGTCATTTTTTATGGGGGTCTATGATTTGTACAGATTCGGTCCGTTCCGTACCGGGCAGCGCGCGGCTCTGTAACCTACCTAGTTCTCTTATCGCCATTTGGACGACCACTGGTGCTGGCCCGGATTGCGGGCCACTAGAAGTCGGTCTTTGTCGTCAGTGGCCCGTTCAGCGAGTTATCGCCCTTCAGGTATCGCCTAGAGTCAACACCCCAGCGGTTTTCAACCTCACGCGGTTGGCTTCTCCCCGGGTGAAGGATAAATAGTCCTGAGTAAATATTTTGTTATTATCTTTGGTGACCTAGGCAATACCAGGGCCACAGACAAGTCGCAGCCTATCGCAGATTCAGGAAGGGAAGTCGAAGGTGAGCAGTGAGATGAAATAATATCCTAAGGCGATAGGTCGTCGTCAGAGGAACACTACTAGGCAGCCTATACCGTTGGACATGTTTCAATTTATTAAAAAAAAGAAACGTTTCTCAACGCAAACGCAAATTAAATCTCCCAACATTAAAATTAAAATATCAGTTACATTATATAATTAACTTCAAATTATATTAGCCTTTCCATTTTGTAGACTTAAAAAATAATTGTACAATCTACTCACTCAACAAATTATGTATTTGTATTGAAAATTAGAAAATATGTAAACAATGGACTTTTTGAGAACTTTAAATGTCTCATGTGGTGGTTTCAATATCTTAGTATTTTAATGTGTTATATTAATTAATTTTGATGGCATTTTATGTAATATGATGTAGAGGAACTGCTGATATATAGTTAATATGATATAAAAGTGCTTTACAAATGTTTTCGTTTTCAACTAAAATTCCCCTAAGACTGTGGGTTAATAAGTGATTAACAGTGTCTCCATAGCACTGTTGAAGGCCACGATTTATAGACAATGACTAATATGAAGAAACTATAAAGATGTTAATAATCTAATAACTTGTGAGGAAAATTGTAACTAGACATTGGCAAAACAATGTTCTCGTATTCGTATCATCGTAGCTGATTGCCAATACAAAAATATAACAAAAAGAAGTCAAACTATGATAATCAAGAGTTTGTTTTTGTTTTATTATATATTCATCTTATCGTCGAAGACAAACAATACATTCAAAAATATGTTTAATAAATACGTTCTTATACATTTCGATAGAGATATTGTTATTAATATCTCGCCTCATATACCTTCCACTGTTGGGCTCGAGCCTCCTTCACAATAGAGGGGATATTGACCTACTATACCACGTTGGTCAGATGTGTAGGGTTTTGTTTCGAGTTTTCTCTCCCTCAGGGACCGGATCTACCATATGGCTTTTAAGGCTTCAGCCTAGGGCCTCGTTGATTCAAGGGGCCTATCTAAGTAAAGTCTAAGTCAAAAATAGGCGATAATAATCTAAAGAATTTGCCACAGGAAAGTGCAGAAAGGTCGTTTTATAATTTGTCAATTTATTTACGGTTGTTTTTAACAAACACAACATACGAGCACTATATTATAATATAAATCAGATATTTTATTGTCATATTTTTTTTCCTATACTTGGAGTAATTAGGTGGGCCCCTAAGTAGCATAAGGGCATTTTCACAAAAATAGGCAGTACCAAAAAAACACATGATTTTTTTAAACTTTCATTTTAAGGTGATATTATATTTGTTAGTAATAGTCTAATTTACATATTTATCGAATTTCAGTTTTTAACTTGGATTGATTGCATAATTTATTAAAAATAAGCAAAAACGTAGGCCTAGTCAGACAAAAAGATGTCAGGTTTGTTACTTTTGTATAACATGATTAAAATGAAAATATAAATGAAATACCTCTCTTTTTAATAAAAAACCAAAAAGAACATGGTTGAACTACCTAATGATGTAACTTCGTCAAACAAACTTGAAAAAATACTAAAAATATGACAATAATTAGCAAGTTTTGTTACTGTTGATAACAGAAGAAACACTTATTTTTTTTTGTTTTTTTATGTAAAACTAAGTTTCTTTTAATATAATTATAATAATAAAACAGTTATCATATATCTTAACTTAAATTAAGTTAAATTACGGTATTAAAGCTTGAAATATAAAAAATAGACAGAAATTAAATTGAAAAATTTGGGGGACAGTAACAAAACTGATGGTAACAAAATTATAAAGAACCATTTACATTATCATCAGAATCCAATAATAAGTTCTAAAATCTCTAATTGAAACTAAATAATTACTTTGATAAAACCAACAAAATCAATTAGACAAATAATAATCAAAATAAATTATATCAAATGTGTTGCTTAACATCCGTTTAAATTTTTAATCATATACATGGACACAAACCTCCATTCTACAAATTGACTTGTTAAAAAAGTATCTTGTGTGTATGGTTATACAGAGATTATGTTTGCAAGGTGAGAAATGTAATTACCTAATTTCTATTAAATTCACTAATGTAACAGTAGTACAGTACAGAGTAATCTTTTATATTCAATCATAAAATAATATTAAAATATGAATACTTGTTGCACAATTTATTACGAAATTACGAAATATTATTGTACTTATATTACGGTAATACACATAGTAAAATAAATTATACAGTTACTTTTTGGCGTTTTTAAATTGTTTACATTAAAATTATGTTCAGTCTTTTTAAAATATGTGGTGCGAATTAGTATGTTATTAAACATACTATCTCGCACAACAGTATAATATATATATTACTCTTCGTCATTAAAATAAAAATATTTAATAAATTAAAATATCAAACATTGCTGGCATTCGTCTGCCGGATAATGATCATAGACACTAAAATCACAATACCACCAAAAATAAGGTGTCTTTATTAAGAATTTGATGTTCTGTCGACTCATTGGCAGAAAGAAGTATAATAATCATAAATAATATAAATCATAAATCTGAAGCCAGGATCTTCTTTTTGCATCCAAAACAGTATTTCGACAAAATAAAATGTGTGTAGAGGGGTGAATTATGTTTTTTTTTTCATATTATATCGATACTCTAGTAAAATTGTAAATATCAAAAAGTCTGTTTATTAAAAGTATGTCATCGACAATCCGGTTTCATCATATCTGTCTGTCCATCTGTCACTTCTGTTACCTAACAACTTTAAGAGCTGAACGAATTTTAATAAAATATGGGAGGCATACATACCTCTTTTTGGTAAGATGGTAAAAAGTGTAATGGCCAGTCTCCTTTATAGTCAGTTTTGTTACTTTTTAGGTCATACTATATGTTACCATACAAAACTGACGTAACGTTATCTTACCCTCGCATGATTAATAATTATTTAAAAAATATACGATTGTGGTGATGTCTCATCAACAGTTTTATAAGTTGTATTAGATGATAAATATTATGAAAATAACCACAAAATATGTTTACTAATTAATGCGTCAAGAAATATTGGTAACACACCTTGACAAAAAAAGTACGCCCACACGAAGCACTGAATCATAATGTGCTCCTCACATGAAATTTTGGAAGAAACTAAACAATGTTTACAAAATAGGCACCAAATAAAAGACTGTTATTGTTGTTATTACATAAAACATACAAAAAGTGTAGTATTTTAGAAAAAAATGTGGTAACAAAACTGACTGTGTCAGGATTTTTAAAATGCACGCCGGTAATTAAATTCTATTTATTTTTTTTATTTTGCGTTGTGATACTATATATTTTTCTTAAAATGACCCTACATTATCACTAGAAAAATAAAATACTGCACTGATAGCAAATTTTAACAACTATAGTTCATCTAATCTAAGAAGTGCATTTGGACGTTTCGCATTTTTTAATACACAATAACTTTGGTCAAACGTATACACATGATTGCAAACAATAAATCTGAAATTTTAAAGAAATATTAAGTTATTTACATAATTAACGTTGCGAGTGAGTTACTTGTACAATAATGTAATGTTGAAACTTGTAAAACTAATTTAAAATTAAAATAACATTGTAAATAATAATTATTATGGACGATCTTACAATTTCACGTCATAACGTTCTAAACAGTAGTGCTTGACAACTTCCAATTCGCGAATATCTAAATAATCGGTAAAAATATTAGATTAATATATTTAATCGAATATAGATTTTGACAGAGATGTACGTTTCGACAATTTTATTGATAAGGATATAATTATTAATGTTCGCGACGGTGATAATTCAAGTAATACTATAGATTCTGAACAAATAGCTATTTTCAAATCCAGTTTTTGTTTTTACTTAGCCTAATCCTACTAAATATGATGAATAGATTTTATGATGAAATAATTAAATTTGTTTAGTGTTAATTTAGCACTTAATATTTCATCGCCTTTTTGAAAAATAAAAAAATAAACCGATTATTAATTACAAAGAATTAATATCGATTTCTCATCAAAATCGGATATTTTCGATAGCGATTATTTGGTTCACATACCTAGACACCTTACTCTGACAGCTGTCCAAATGCACTTCTTAGATTAGATAGACTATAATACTTAAATTCGATGTTGAAATATCGTCTGGTTGCAAAGGGACACGGTAAAATAGTTATACTACGATTGGCATTAATAATATTATAAAATATTAGTTAAATGTATAATAAACCCAATGTAAAATTTTGTTCTAGTTTCAAATAGAATTAATTGTTTAAAAAAAATAATGTTTTAGAGGGACAAGCCTGGAAACGCCCTTGCACATTTTTATGAAAAGCCTGGCGCCACCTAAACTCACGGTCCGGCCCTCCCCTCCCCTCCCTTGCATAAATATTGTGTATATACATATATCCCTTCGTCGTCTTTTACGATAGCCACGGGCAAGATAGGGGTGGTGAATTGTAATCTTACTGCGTAATTGCACGACGAAGGCATTATATTGATCATAATTTTACCGTGGTTTCAAATATAGTGGCTAAAATAGAACGAGTACATTTAGTCTACGGTTATAGAGGAGTGGGTGGTGTATTAGAATGTTTTAATGTTAGTGGGCCCGTCTAAAATTGCTTTTTTAACAGGCGCCAAATGGAAAATTATCATATTAGCCAACATACGCTGATATGGCGCTGACGTTTGACTTTTTCCCCTCATGAATTTTTGTAAATTTTCAAAAACTACGTTCTTAAGAACAATATTGTCCCTTATTATCACAAAGCGATGTAATAACTATCGTTTATGTAATTTCAAACCTGTTCTATAAGTATACATTTTTTTATTAAAATCTGTTTTGTAGTTTTGTCGCGATGAAACAACTAATTGATAAATAGAAATTATTTATGTGGAGTTCGTAAGAACCAGCTAGAGGAGCGCCAGAAGAGTGAACAGACACTCCGATTATGAACGGACCTATCATTCGTGGCGATTATACCATTACACCTTTCGTTTGACTAGTTCAAATTATGAATAGATTTATGTTATTACTTGCGTGACTGACTGGGAATACAGTTTTAACATTACATTCTACTAACAACGTATTAGAATAATTATTTTTAGTAGGTACAAAGTCATAAATGACTGAATTAAGCGATACACGGACGGAAATCCATTACTATTTTAAAACAGAGGAAAGAAAGGGAGACCCACCACTTGCTCGCAGATAATCAATGTCGGTATATTGACACTTCTCAAGAAAGGAAATAATACAGGATAGGATTAAGGTTGAATAAGATATAAGATGTGATGAGCAGCCTACAGAACCTTTACTTGCAATTTGTCGTAGAAATGAAAAAAATCTTTCGTATGTTGATTAACTGTGGGAAAGTGACAAGTTTATCTTCCTTTCCGCCATTTTAAAATCAAATAAGTATAGTCGTACAGGGCTTGTATTGAATAATACCTTAGAATTTTGCGGACCAGTGGGTATATTTACTCTGTATATACGACAGATTACTGTTTCTGCTTTTGCAATTGCGACAGTTATGCAGGTTATTGGTTTTATAATGAAAATTTGAACGGAACTTTACGACGTTTGAGGAGAGAATTAAATCCAAACTATCATCATTAATGATGAATGCATTATTATAAATGATTATCCAGATTGTTAAGTGTAAATATAGCCAAACAGCTTTTCTTAAAATATAACCTACTATTAATTTTGAAGATTAATTTGTTAAAAACAGTTGTATTTCCGGCAATACTCACGCGTTAGAGTCGATTATGTCGACCCGGGTTTCGAGCATGTCCGATGCTCATCATCAGGGCGAGTGCGCAGCTGCGTCTGCGAGCCCCCGACGCGCACTGCGGCTAGCGTAACGTGCAGCACGTCGCGACACAGCTTCGGGCGGCGGGGGGGTACTGCTTGCTTCTTGAGCGTCTTCAGCGGAATCGTCCGATGAGTCCCGATCGTTACCGAGGGCATTTGATGGTCTCACAGCAAACTCGCTCCGCGTGCAATCACCCTGACATAGCACGCTGACCACGTCGCTCTCCATCCCAGACAAAACCTTGTGTGTCGAGGTGGTATTGAGTGCCGGTATCCATGCTGAAGGGAGCGTCCACCCACAGTCTCTATTAAACGTACGATGTCGGTTGATTTCTATAGCTTCACGCATTTTGCGAGGTATAAAATACTTTTCTGTGGCTAATACGGAAGCTTTGTCGAACCGAATGTAGTGTGTTGTGTTCGAGAGACTGGCGTGCTCTGCTATGGCTGATTTAGTGGTGTCCATGTTCTTAATACTCCTGACGTGTTCGGTTAGTCTGGTGGCGATGCTGCGGCGAGTTTCTCCCACGTAGCTCTTGCCACAGTCACAAGGTCTATAGACTCCTGGTACGCTCAGGTAGTCCTTGTCTTTGGGTGAACGTAGCATTTGTCGTACTTGACCAGGTGGACGGAAGAACGTTCGTATATCATACTTGCGTCGCAATAGGTACCCGATTTTGTCCGTTGTTCCCTTTACGAACGGTAGGTAAGTCGGAGAACGTTCCACTCTTGTTGGTCGCTTACGTTCACTAGACTTGGCCCAGCGACGACATTGTTGCCAATTATACCCGTTGGCCTCTAGTACCTTTCTTACGTGCTCGAGTTCTGTCTTCACATATTGTGGGTCACATATTCGAAGAGCTCGGTTAATAAGTGATCTTGGTACTGAGGACAAGTGTGCAGGGTGATGGTGTGAACTGGCATGAAGATACCGGTCTGTGTGCGTAGGTTTACGGTGGATAGTGTGGTTAAGACTACCATCTTCTTTATGGATGACGCGTACATCCAAGAATGGTAGTATTCCTTCTTTCTCTTCTTCTACAGTAATACTGATCCTGTGATGTAAATTGTTTAGGTGATCCGTGAATTCAGCTAGGTTAGTCCTCTCCACCACAGCGAAAATGTCATCGACATAACGCCACCAGTACCGTGGACTAATTCTTGCAGTACTTAAGGCCAGGGATTCGTACCATTCCATAAAAATGTTGGCCACCACTGGGGCTATAGGTGATCCCATCGCCACGCCGTCCAATTGGAGATAGTATGCTCCTTTCCAAATGAAGTAGCCGTTCTTGAGACACAGCTCTATCCCCTCCATGCACTCAGTTGGTAAGGCAGAGTCATGTACCACAGTGCCTATCAATTGTATAGTTTCATCAACGCGTGAGTATTGCCGGAAATACAACTGTTTTT
Source organism: Lymantria monacha (assembly GCA_905163515.2). NCBI lineage: Eukaryota > Metazoa > Arthropoda > Insecta > Lepidoptera > Erebidae > Lymantria > Lymantria monacha. The sequence goes on along the minus strand of LR991082.1, from coordinate 32,197,769 downwards.
AATGTGTCAAACTCACGATAATTTTAATACTAAAAGATTAATTTGATTAAAATAACCATAAAAAAGAATTTTCACTTCAACATTTCCGTTGCTGCATTGGTTTCCGTTCTATTTCTGTTATGACACTTCCGTTGCATCGCGCTGTGTGGTAGCGGCTACGAACACTACCAACCATTACTTTGCTCGTGGATGTCGTAAAAGACGACTAAGAGCCTTATATTTGGGATAAGAGTAGGAGAATGATAACTTCCGTTGCATAGTGATGCTATCAGGATATTTACTAACAGGCAATTTTTTTTTATTTTTTTTTTTTTATTTATTTATTTTAGGTCGCTATTTAACAACTTCGGTCATTAACGACCACAATTAGAATATTACATTATATTAACAGAAAAATTAAACTAGTTTATAAACATTAATCATTTTCAAGAATTTTAAGGTTTGCATATATCCGCTTTTATTCAAACAGTCTATAAGGTTATCTGGAATATTACATAATTGTTTCTCTTTATCAAAAGCTAAACATTCTACCAATAAATGCTTTACAGTTATTTCTAGTCCACATTGACATTTGTTTTTATCACTTTTAGTAATTAGATGAATATGTGTTATATTTGTGTGTCCAATGCGCAATCTGGTTATAGTTACTTGGTCTTTTCTGCAATTGAAAGATGTGGGAGATTCGTCAAAAATAGATTTTCTTATATTAAATAAAACTGTTGAATTTTCTGATTTCCAGTAGGCATCCCAATAAGTTCTAATTTTGGATTTAACGTGTTTTTGTAACTCACATGGAGTTGATTTAATGAAATAACAATTTTCATTTTCATTTACTGCATGTCTCGCTTCTTTATCTGCTTTTTCGTTGCCATGAATGCCTTGATGGCTTGGGATCCATATAATTTCAAATTTATAGCAATCATTAATGAGATTTATAATTTTTTGTTTGATTTCAATAATAAGAGTGTTATTATTATTTTTATTCTGCAGTGCTGTTAAACATGATTTTGAGTCAGTATATATTATGTAACTATTGTTATTAGTTTCGTTGCGTATTAATTCTAAAGCTTTAAGAATAGCTATTGCTTCACAACTGAAAATTGTATTAAAATCTCCTAGCTTATATCGGTAGCAACTATCATCAGATACTATTGAACATCCTGATTTGCCATTCATAACTGAACCATCTGTATATAAAATCTTATAAGCAGTATATCGACTATTAATCTCGTTAAATAAGTTTTTGTATATATATGGAGGAGTATCGTCTTTTAGATTATTTGCGAGCTCAAGGTTTATTGGCAATTCAAGGCTTTCCCATGGACCAGAGGTGAGCAGTTTTTTTGGAAATATTTGTGGAATTGTAATATTAAATTCTTTTAAATATTTGGTTGCTCTGATTCGTACTGGTTGAGACAAATTAGGTTGAAGTTCGTATTCTGTATTTACGGCTGTTAATTTAATATAGTTATAGTAAGTTGGATTAGCAGGTTGAGATAAAATATTTATCGCATATGAAACGACAAGCTCTTTCCTTCTAAATTCCAGAGGCATTTCGTTAGCTTCAGCTAAGATACTCTTAATTGGACTTGTCTTAAATGCACCGATGCTAAGACGAAGAGCTGTATTTTGGACGCTTTCTAAGGCTTGGAGTGTACGTTGTTTGGCTGAATCATAAATTACCGAACCATAATCAATTTTTTGTCTTATTAAGGCACGATATGTATTTATTAAGCATCTTCTATCGGCTCCCCATGTTGTTGATGACAAAACCTTTATTATATTTAATCTTTTATAGCATTCAGATTTAAGATTATTTATATGCGAATTCCAAGACATTTTCTTATCAATTATTAGTCCTAAAATTTTCAAATTATTTACTTCTTTAATATTATTTTCATTCAATGTTAACTTTATATTTCTATTTTTATTTTTCTTATTCGATAAAATAATGAATTCAGTTTTAGTTTTTGAAAATTTAAATCCAGATTTCTTAGACCAGTCTTGAAGATTATTTAGTGTATTTTGAATCAGTTTTAACATAGGTTTTAAGGTTCTGCCACTACAGATGATTGTTAAGTCATCAGCAAACAGGAAACCCTTTACCGGTTTTTTAATAGCTGAAAAAACGTCATTAATAGCCAGTAAAAACAAAATCACACTGAGCACTGAGCCTTGAGGCAATCCATTTTCAGTAGGGACAGCTTCAGATTTCATGTCATTTATTCGAACTCTAATTTTTCTCTCCAACAGAAAATTTTTAATGAATGCTAAAGTATTTCCTTTAATATTAATGTTTTGTAATAATTGCAGAACTCGGTGTTTCCAAACCATTTCATAGGCTTTCTCTATATCTAATGCTACGATTGCAATGAAGTTATTATTTGCTAAGCTGTCAAGTACTTCGCTTTCAATGTTCATTAAATGGTCCAATGTTGATCGAAACTGACGAAATCCATACTGGAATGGCGATAAATAATTATTGGTCTCTACATACCACCTGATTCTTTTACTTACTATTTTTTCTAGTATTTTACATAAATTGCATGTTAAAGATATCGGCCTATAGCTTGTTTGTAAACTTGGTATTTTACCTGGTTTTAATATCGGTATAACTAAGGCTTCTTTCCAACTGTCAGGTAATACTTGTTTTTCGTAAATATAATTGTATAATTGAAGTAGATAGACAAGCGCCTTAGTTGTTAAGTGTTTAATTATAATGTTAGATATATTGTCAGGTCCCGGACTGGAGTTATTAATTTGAAAAATTACTAATAATAATTCGTGCATGGTGATTTGTTTATTAATTTGATTGGAATTATCAAATACATCAAGGTTTGATACACTCTCCTGACTATTTTTGTATTCAATAAAATGGTTATCATGATTATTTGAGCTAGAGTTAGATGCAAAAGTTTCAGCTAATATATTTGAGATTTCTATAGAATCAGATGTATATGTTTTATCATTCTTTTCAAGTACTATATTGTTAAATTTGATATTGCGGTGGTTCAATTTTTGTATCTTTTTCCATACATCGCCAATTGGTGTTTTGTTACTAATAGATGATACCCAATTCTCCCAATACTTCTTTCTATTGTCTTTGATAAGTCTTCTGTAAAACGCTCTTTTCTTCTTATATTCAACTTTGTATACTGAGTTAGAGTCATTCCTAGAATATCGTTTAAAAAATTTATGCGCCTTTTTAACCTCTTTAAGTGCTACTCTACAGTCATCATTCCACCACGGTAAAATATATTTTCTGAGTTTGCCTGATGTTTTAGGTATAGCTTTTTCAGCCGCCTTAAGAATAGCTTCTGTAAATTTATCAACAATATTGTTGACATGATGATCTGATATATTGTTTATGGGTGTTAGGGAAGTAACATTTAAATCTACTTCTTCAATAAACATAGACCAATCAGCTCTATCGTACTTCCATTTCTTTGGTAACGTAACACTGTTTGATAGATTATTATTAGCACATTGACATTTAATTGATATTGGGAAGTGGTCGCTGTCATATAATTCATCTAAAGCATTCCATTCAAAATATGATCTTATATTTTGTGAAGCCATAGTTAGGTCTATATTACTTGTGCGACCAGTGTTGCTATCAAAATGAGTAGGTTGACCATTGTTAAGCAAAAGAACACTATCATGTTCGTCAAGCCATTCCGCTATAATTTTGCCCCTAGTATCGCATTTATTTGAACCCCAATAAAAGTGATGACTATTAAAATCACCTAATATTATAAAGGGAGTCGGAAGCTGATTAATGAGGTCATTAAACTCATGTTTATTAAGAGGATTACTATTTGGTAGATAAATGTTGCATAATGTAATAGCTAACGGAAATTTAATTTTTATTGCTACTGCTTCTAAATTAGTGTTTAATGTTATTTCTTCTGGTATTGCACATGACTTAATAAAAATAGTTACTCCTCCACTAGCTCTGCTACTTTGTGATCGGTTTTTAAAGAAATGTTCATAACCTATTAAAGAGGCACAATGGTTAGATGTAAAATTTGTTTCTTGTAAACAAATGCAAGTTGGACATAAACGACTTATTAATAATTTGATATTTTCGAATCTTCTGTAGTAACCATTTACATTCCATTGTAAAATATCCATTTAAATACTAAAAAAAAATGAAAAAAAATATAATAGGTAATATACAAATTCGAAATGTAAATGGTTATAGTTAAGTTTAATAGCTACTCATGTTTATCCATCACAATTTGAATTGGATCAGGAATAATCATTTCATGTAATTTTCTGGATAGACGTGAGCACCTATTTTTTAAACTTTTATTCATTTTGCAATGCAGTTTATTACACATTTTAATTAAATCTTTAATATTATCTGTATATGAGTATACTAATTCTTTTATGTTTTGTTTTCCTCGAGCGTTATCTAATAAACTAATGAATTGATCTAAATTAATAGGGAATACATTATCAGTATTTAGTTCTACAATATTCTCTTTAATATTTTTCCATATTTCTTCTTCAGTTCTAGGATCAGTCTTTCTTAGTTTTTTTTTGTTTTTGTACTAATTTCTTCTTCAAGTGAAATGTTGCTTCCTGTGTCATCAGTTTCAAACTCCATTCTGTCAGAGTCCTCTTCTTGTAAATACTGGTTACCAATTTCTACTTTTGAAGATTCTGTGGTAGTGGGTGAATGAATTCGTTTTATTCCTTTTATGTTTGTTTCTGATGGTCTTGAAAATTCGTGTGCAGTTAATATGGTGTTAGTAAAGAGTTTACTAACGTTTAAGTCATCATTTCTGTCAAATACTTCAATGATTTCTTTAGATGTTTGTGTGTCCATTTCTGGAGGGTAGTCTTGATTATTTGTTTTATTTTGCGGACAATTTTTAGCTAGATGGCCCAACGTATTACAAGTGAAACATTTAAGTGCATCAGTAGACGTATAAATCCAGTAATTGGTACCTTCAAAAGTTATCTGAAATGATTCTGGCAGACGCGATTCGTCATCCGGGCTAATATATAGCTGTCTTCGGAAACTTAATATATGAGAAAAACCAGGATCTGGCACACCTATTTTCATAAATGTTAGTGGAGACATTATTTTTATATTTAATTCTTCAAATTTTTGTTCAATAATATAATTCGGTATGACAGGGCAAACATTTGATAATACGATTCTTTTATTTCTTGTAATTAATGGTTTTATCTCTAGAATATTGTTTTTAATGCTTAATTTTTTCTTTTCTTCTATTAAGTTGTCTGCTGTTTTTTTAGAGTCCATATAAATACATATTCGTGCGTTCGATATTCGAGAAATAAATCGAATAGATGCTGCCGGTGTTATGGATGATAAAGAAACAAGGTACTCCCTGAGTGTTATTCCGTCAATGGAATCCAGTATGATAGCTTGATCTTTCTTGGGGAAGTATGTAGACGAAGTAACATTGGCATAACTTGAAGCGTTGGGTGTTGGTTGAGACATTGTGAATTGTTGTGACACTTGGGGATTATGAGACGTTGAGCTTTGATACATTATTAAATTAGGGTCTCCTGTTACCAGGAGATACCCTATTTATATTATTACACTATGATAATATGTGGGTAGTCACTTGCCGCGTAAATAAAAACACGATAGCGGGTAAAACGCAGTGAGTGAGACACGCGCGTCCGCTGTGACCACTCGCGCGGAACTGGCAATTATTTTGTCAGTTTGGCAAAGAAGAGAAAGATAATATAGATCTTTTTCCTTACTCCCACTCAGAATTATTTACCAAGCTGTATTTATTTTCATATAGAATAATCTACTACCAATATCTACTTCAACTTCAAAATAAGTATTATACATTTGATATTATTTCAGTCAGACGTACCATCAAAGGATAGAGAGGTAACATACGAGCAGTTGAAGCATTGGTGCGAAGAGAACAAAATAGCGACCTACATTGAAACCTCCGCGAAAAATGACAATAATGTCATCGAGGCATTCTCCATGGCTGTACAAAGGTAATTTAAATTAAAGCTATCAACCAACACTTGTTCTTTGTTATTGAAGCATAACAAAGAATTTTATTTCGAAGTTTCCTTCTATTGCTATCTGCTTACGTCCCTGAATCATTTTGTACATCTCATAAGCAAAGCGTTGAGATGATGCTCTACTCCCGATATATGAAAATCAAGGACTTTTCAAAACTAAAACTGACTATTTTTTTCAAACTGCATTTATTGTATAATATATATGTGTACATAGATGTGTCAAGAAAAAATTCGTTTAAACGTATTTGATATTTTTTAAAAAGCTAGACGGGTCCGAATGTCTGTCCATATGGATCTGGCACTCTCACGACCGTAAAAGTTAATGTATCGAAGTTTTTTTTTTATAGCTTCATAATCTGAACGCGCTGTTTCCTTTCGAAAATTGCTTGGTATTTCTTTGTTATTTAATTGCAGTTAATAAATAACTAACCTGCTTAGTCTTTAGTGTATGTATACCTTATGATAATTGGGTTCGTTTACAATGCTTGCAAGTTATTGTTTGCTCTACGTCGGCGAGAATGGCGCGAAATTTCAAAGTATTTTTTTCTTTCATTTATGGCATTGACTAATTATGAGGCGTGCACTTTTGGATTTTCCAAACTATTTTATAATACCCTTCAGTCTATTTGGATGATATATAGTTATGCATATATCTTTAATTATGAAATTGCCGCTTTGTTAAAAACACTGACGTTTTGGACCGAGTGTTAATGATTGAAATTACTGCATAGATGGCGAAGGAATTTTTAATTGATGACCATATTTATTTCTATAGATGGCTGGATTTAGAACAGAGAGCCGAGAAGGAACTGGGTATGTTACATCACCCTGACACGGTGACTCTTCATGGCACCTCCACGGCTTCAGCTATAAGAGCCACCTGCTGTTCCAGGTTTAGCGAACTATGAGGCATGGGACCATCAGGTCTTAATATTTATCTAGGTACCTACGTAGTATTTAATGCTTGAATTCGACCTCATTCCTTCAATACGATCTGAATTGTACGTAATACAACGGAGGGAATCGTTGGATGCTATTAGCATAGAACCATTTTGAGTGACATTCTCCTGTAGAGGGCTATGTCCGATAGTGGACTTCTACGGGCTGGACTCCTACGAGATTTTTTTAAGGAATCCCTGATTTGGTTTTCATTCTTTCATAGCTCTTCACTTGCATGGTACTATTCCTAAAAAGGTTTTGAGCAGACAGATTGTTTCATTAACACAAAATGACTTGAAGCCTCATCTGCTGTTTTTATTCACTATTCAAACCCCTATCTTGAAAATGTTACGATATTTGCTTAGATAATTACTTTGGAATGATATTTGTTTATGATAATTGTTGTATCAGATTTATTTTTGGATTTGATTAAGGGTGTTTAATTTTATGGAATCTCCATTAGCGTAAGGAATCAGTGTACTGCGTTGACATGATGTAAATTAGTTTTTTTTTAACTGTTAATGGTTCTTATTGTCATAGTGTCTATTAGTTGATTGTAGCTTGTAAACACAATTTGTCTGCACAAAAACTTATTTATTATAAGCCTAAAGCAGTGGTGGCTGAAGATGTAATCGGAATCGCGGCTTTTAATATGTGCCTTCATAATGCTAACGATCCTATGAGCCGTGATTGCGACTAATCTCAATCTCAAAAGTTCTTATTGTTTAAATAATAAAAAAACTCCGACCGAGTTTATTATTGTACTTATATTCACTATATTCATGAACTTAAGAATTGCATTAAAATAAGCCGTCAAATTATAAGAGTGCTAGTCACGAAACTTGGTTGTAATCACGATATAGAAGGGTACCTGCACTGAATATTTATTTATATATATTTAAATTATTAGTAATATGTATCTCCTTTCTATTTACGAGATCTTCCCTAGGGAATATGTCTAGTCCTTTAGGAGACTTTCAAGGGGAAATAGATCCAACACGCAAGAAGTCGTTGAAGAAATTTAAACTAAAAATTTGGGTAGGACATCTGCCGATGACATTTCATGTCCGCACATAGCATTCGTGAACTGCCAACGGTAAGTATCTATTGCGTGTTGGTATTTTAAAGTCTATGGATTTCGGTCTTTACAAAACTTGCCTGTCTTCAATACTATTTAATTTTGAATCTTGGCAGAGTAATTTAGTATTATTATATATTTACATTTTATTAAAAATCGCTATAAATGAAATATAACTTGTGAAAATTAGTCAAAATTGATATAGATAGATTAAAAAAAAAGCATCATAATTGTTTAAAGGTGAAATTGTGTTATAAAATGGTTGTAAATTTTAAAAATAGCAAAATATTTCTTTTTATTTAGTTAATAATCGATTTTTATATAAGTCGATTGGCATGAATTTTTTTTTATTGTATTCAGCACATAAATTATATTTATAATGACTTCGATCACGTTTGAGGGTAAAAATATCACGAATTCTACAGCAAATAATATTAGCAACATAGTTTTGCATATGTCATGAGCAAATAAATTGCACACAAGATTTTTATAATCTTATTTTATTAATTAGTGCAATAAAATAAATATTGTTATTAAGAAAAAGAGCTACTTGTGTTTTATTCTTTTTCACTAAATATTTTTTTTTCAGTATATTTATTTATTAAGTTTAAATTTCTATTGTATATTAGGGAAGGTTTGAAGATGTGATGTGGAGGATTTAAAAAGAAATGGAGGGATTGTGTGAGTGAGGATACCGGTATGAAAGTAGTAAGTGCAAATATTGACAGGAACGTATGGCAGCTTAATGATGAAAGTAAAAATTTATATGTATTATTCTTTTGAAGGAGAATTCGATATATGCTATAGATAAAGGTGGTAGGCAATGATGGTAGGAAACCATAACAAAAATTTGAAGGGAAGATGTCAATGGGTCATTGACTCATCAGCTGTCATGTAAAGACGACGTTTTTCATACTGTAGCTAATGGAATCATTGATTTATTTAGGTTCTAATGAATATTTAAGAAAGTATGAGTATGTAGCAAATTATTTATCATTTACTTAGTACATTTCATTCAGTTTCAAAAAAAAAGCGTTGATAAAATTGCAAACTTTAAATGCTTCTAATTCATTAACGAATCGACATTTTCTATTAAATTTTTTGTTATGGTTTCCTACCATCATTACCTACCACCCTTCTGACCAGCTGCTCCTTCTCTGTTACACCCGGTATATGCTATATATAGATTATATATGGTACGCGTTTTTCTTTAAATGAGTGATTTTAAGATCTAAATTAATTTAGAAGCAAGTACCAAATAATATAGTTTCTTCTTACCATAAGTGTGTTTGGTTAGATAAAGTAAATTTTAGAGGTTAGATAAAGTGAGTCACTTTATATATAACTAGCTTCTGCCCGCGGCTTCGCCCGCGTAAAAGGTTACCTTCCTAAAGTTTTCCAGCTCCTATTTTTATTTTACCCCTTAAGGGTAATTTTCTACAAAATATTAATATCATATTTATTTACATCTAATCTATAGCCTAAAATAAGTTTTAAACTTCTGGCTTTAAAAATGACGATACTTCCTACAACTTTTCATCGCCCTTTACTACCCTTTTTTGCATTAAAGAGTAGCCTATGTCTTTTATCAGGCTCTAGAGTATCTGTGTACCAAATTTCATTTAGATCGGTTCAGTAGTTTTGGCGTGAAAGACCGACAGACAGACAGAGTTACTTTCGCATTTATAATATTACTAAGGATAAGTACTTCACAGCATTTATAATTGTAATTTTATAATACTTTTAAAGATGATTTTTAGTAATATACTAGGTATTACTCTGCTGGGTACTATTATTATTGGCTCTGATATAAAATTGTCCAAATTTTATTTTACTAAATGTTTTTAAAGATTATTTAAAATGTTTCTTTTGTAGTGAATTTTGTTCAATCAAAACGAATTTTCATCAAGTCGTGAGACCCTATTGTGTAATCAGATTAAATATGCCAATAAATTGCGTAATTTAAATCATTATGTTAAAGCTTATAACCACATTCTTTGGAAAGTAGGGCATTCCACCCCTCTTTGTAAAGTGTGTCAATTTGATTATTTAATATACAAACTGCTGGTAAATTATTTTTTTTACGTTCCTAACAATTTCAAATTATAAGCTTGTAAATTTTACGTTAATATAATTGAATGACGTCATAACATAGTTGTTTTGTTTCGCTTCACTTATTTGCATATCATAATGACATTAGTCATTTTTTTATATCGCAGCTGTCGTTTTACTTAATTAGACAAGTAATATTATTATTAAAAAAAAATCCCCAGTTTTTATTTAGTTTCACCTGTCTCTGTGTCTGTATAAATTTGACATAATTATGTACTTCCCATAATGAATTCGGATGCTTACGCGTGTATTACACAATTTAAATAAAACTATTTTTAAGGATTCTATCGCGCTTGTTTTAATTTTTATTTTCCCAACGTTTCGAACACTTTACAGTGTTCGTAGTCTAAGGTGTGTCACGTCCAACAAGATATCGTTATTACAGAGATTTCAGATGTACCTACTTCCCAGTGTCCAGTTCAGGTGAAATTTTGTATACATCTTTAGTTCTGATGATAATTCAATATCCAATACTCAATCATCATTTGCCTGCCCTCATCCCACGCTAAGTGGGGTCGGCACAACACGTTCTATCCAATACTCAATATTATAATAATTTCAATATGGCCGCCGTTCAAAGATGGTAGATCAATTTTTATACCCCCTTAATATACATAGGTATCAAATGTTAAAAAAAGCTAAAAAATTAAAAATAATTTATTACATAAATAATTTTGGATTTAAAACCCGAAAATGGTTTTCATAACCCAGGTTTTTTTTTTCACAGCAGTACTAAATCTTTTGTTCATTATTATATTCCTTTATAAAGCATTAATTTTTAATACAATCGTATGTGTTTTTTTTTAAATTATATTCGAAATATTTTATTTTTTACGTGTGGTGACGGAGTAAGAATACTATTCACCACCCCATATCTTATCCGTGGGTGGTTGTACGAGACGACTAAGGGATATAAAACGCATATATCATCTATGCGAGAGGAGGAAAACTCGAAACAAAACCTATACCAACACGTCTGACCAGCGCGGTGTAGTAAGTTAATTTCCCTCCCATTATGGAGAAGACCCGAGCCCAACAGTGGGACATTTATGGGCTGTGATGATGATGATGATTTGAAATATTGTCTGTATCGACATCCTATCCTTTGACATGTTCTGCAGACATAATGGCATAAATATAAAATAAAAACGTGTCTATGAAAAAATAATGTGATTTATCACACGTATTCTGTTCTGCATATATGTATGTACTGATAATTCGAGTGGATTACTTACGGTTCTTTGTTTACATACGTATCTCTAGATGTGTGAAAAACTACGCAATAACTATTTAATAAATAATAATGACTAACAAGACTTATTTTCTATATGAGTTACACAATAATATAATCTATGTATCTTCTTTATGGAAACTTTGAACGTGATTTTGATCCACTTTAAATCGTCGGTTAGAACTCTAGGAAAACTTTGTTTAATCATCATTCATCATTACCCTGCTCTTATGCCAATTACTTGGGGTCGACGCAATATGTTCTTTTCTTCCACACAATCCTATTCGAAGTCATATCTGCGGTCACGCACTTCCTATCCATATCATGATTCACGCAATCCATCCATCTTTTCGTCGCTGACTTGACGGCATCAGATGTTGGTCAAAGTAAAGCTCTTAGTCGTCTTGTACGACACCCACAAGCAAAGCTAGGGTTGGTAGTATTCGTAGCCGCCACCACACAGCACAAGGAAAACTTTGTTTAATATCTATACTAATATTATAAAGCGGAAGAGTTTGTTTGTTTGTTTAAACGCGCTAATCTCAGGAACTACTGCTCCGATTTGAAAAATTCTTTTTTCGTTAGATAGTCCATTTATAGAGGAAGGCTTTAGGCTATATAACATTACGCTGCGACCAATAGGAGCAGAGCAACAATGATGAATGTGTAAAAATCGGGTTTATGTTTCCTTTTGAGAGCTTCCGCTGCGTAAACGGTTAAAGTTGCGCAAAAATTATGTACTACATAATTGTTCCCCTTTCAAAGTTCTAAATAAAAGTCCGCGACAGCATATGTCTATCTTTTAAGATTGGCTCACTATAACCTTTTTTATGCTAATCAAATTTGTTTTAAAATAATGTGATATTTTCGAAGGTGTTTTTATAAACATAATATTAATCCTTATCCAAATAAATGAGTTATTCATCACAAGTATTTAATTTAAAACAAAATTGCTCTTTACATTATTTGATTTCAATGAATATCTTAGGAAATATCGCAGTTTAAAAATAACATCGCAGCAAAATAATGATCAAGTACTGGGCGCGCATTTACGATAAAAATACTGGATCTTATAATCTTATATTAAAAAAAAACTCAAACTAATGTTATTTCAAAGTACTTCTGCACACACTACATTTTTAGTTTTGTTTTCTTCTCATGACCTTCCGTCGGCTTTACACATCCTAAATAATAATAATAAGTATAGGAAGTATTAGTGCCTGCCCTCATGTATGGCAGTGAAAGTTAGATTTGACGGGGAAGACATGCAAATAGAATAAATGCTGTAGAGCTGACAGCTCTTCGTAAGCTGTGTGTGATGTAAGTATGAAAGATAAAATTAGGTATAATGTTATAAAAGAGCGCTGGTATGCTGAGGTGGGTTGGACATGAAGTTTATTTATAATGTATGTTACTGTAAAATAATTTGATGTTCAAGATTTATGTATTTCGGGAAGGAACTGTCTCTTGAAACACAGGTATTACCTAATTCAAGAGGCAAAGACATCTATGTCAACTGTCATATGTATTTAGTTTTCAATAAAGATTATTATTATTATTATTATTTTACTTAAGGTTAAATGTTCTACTCCTACTAATAAAAGGGTCATGTAGGTACCTAAAACAGCTTTAACGTATGTATTATTTAAAAATATTTCCACCTTTTACGTAAACGAATTCGCGAGTTGAAGTTAACGTTAGCCCAAAGTAACCAATCCACGCGGACGAAGTCGCGGGCAGAAGCTAGTGTTTTATAAAGTGACATGCGAATCTGTTACAGTAGGCCCCTAGTATGCAGTTTACGTTCCTGGTATTGCTAAAATAAAAAGTCAGACATACGCTCGAATCGCGCTTCCGTAGCATATAAAGTGCGAGTAGCTGTCAATTTAAGTAGTAAGTTGAACATTTTCTCACGCGGTGGTATTACTCAAAGACTTGACACGTGTCGTTCGTAATTTTGTATTAATTAATTAATATATATTACGTTATATTATCCCAGAACAGTTATGTATTATATTTATAAAATTTTATAGAATTTATAAGTAAGTATTAATGGTCTATCTTTTATGGTATTAATATTTTTGAGCATAAATATATTAACTCAAACAAAGCATAGGCTTGTTATATACTTGCACGTTATTTGGCAAAAGACATTAGCAATAAAAGTGTTATAAATCTATGTATAATTAAGGATAACGCCTTATCTTACATACAAATATGTAAGCAAAGGCTTATTTTTTTCGTTTAAAGCATGCGATTACGTAAGTATGATGAAATTGATGTCTTCTATTTATCTGTAGACGATGATCACTGAATTCATATTTATTCTCTTATATTACATACATACATACATATCATCACGCCATATCCCTTGCAGGGTAGGCAGAGAGAACAGAGTGCCAGAGAACTCTATCCTTGCATACTTCACTCGCTTCCTCAACATTCATAATTCTCTTCATACTCGCTCACCGGTTTCGGAGACTCTTGACTCCACCTTCCTTCAGTAGGTACGTGACCAATCGGTACCTACATCCTTCCACTTTCGCATTGTATATCTTCTTAACCAGACGTTCGTTCGATATTCTTTCCACATGTCCGAACCTTTTCTCTTATATTGATTTGTAGAAGTGCGAATTATAACCTGATTTGGATTTATTCATCAAACAGAACAAAGTAGTGGTAGTAACTATAAATAAGATATCAATATCGTGCCAGTTAAATCTGAACAAATTAAAAATGCTCCTTCTCATATGAATTAATTTTAGAACAATTTTAATTATTAATATTATAATAGATTAAAAAAAGATTTTAAATTAAATGTTGAAAAGCCGTGTTGTACTTTATTGAAATTAAAAGATTTTTTTTAATCATATAATTACGCTAAATTCTGTTAAAATCATTTGTTGTTATTGTTTTGTGTTTACATTTTATATTTTCGTATCTTAGTATCAAATATATCTATGCTACAGACAAACTAAATTAAATCAGATGAAACTAGTTTTTAGCTGTTGAAATAACAACTTAAAATAAGATTGTAATGATAAGATGAACAACAAAAACTCTGAAAACCACTCAATAACAGGTTTTATACAAAACTACTCTGTTATGAAATTAATTTCAAATGGCAACATTAAATGCGTAGTATATATAAGTGTTATATAATATATAGTTACTTTTACTTTTACACGAGTTTTTGCTCGGTTTGTTTTATATCCAAAATCCCGCCCTGAGACTTTCAGGGAAGAGGATTTTCCGATTCCCTAGAATTTAAATAATATATATAATTATATTATTATCAATAATATATTATATTATTATAATCCCTACTAATATATAAATGTGAATGTAAGTTTGTTTGTTACGCTTTCACGCTAAAACTACTCAACCGATCATCATGAAACATTGTACACATATTCTTGGAGGTATTAAAAGTAACATAGAATACTTTTTATTAAAAAAAAATCAAAATTTTTATATGAAAAGTAATAAAATTGTTTGTCAAAAAATCTCAAAATCTAGCTTCTTCAACGCCATCTAGCAGTCCAGTAATGAAGTTCCAACCCTGAGTATTGTAATGCAGTTGCACTGTATTACCGACGGTCACGTCAATATGCAATCCAATTGACTATAATTTCAGCTGTTTGGGATTTTTCTATATTTATTGTTATTTTTTTCTGTCATTATATATGCAGTATAAAACTATTTGAAGTTTTGAGGTTAGATGTCATTTTTGTGGTTAGATGCTATTATTTAGTTTTAATCTTCAATTCTTACTCTGTTCTTCTTTAAAAATGCATCGGAAGCGGAAATCTGCTCTATCCAAAAATTCCTCGCGGGCCCGTGCAGCAAAAGTTGCACGAAATTAAGAATCTTCGGTTCAAGGATAGTAACCTTTTACGCGGGCGAAGCCGCGGGTAGAAGCTAGTTATCTATAAATAGCTTTGAATGAACATTTTAGTGGTTCTGCATTTTATGTATCTGTGCATATGTATCATCATCATCTCAGTTCATATATGTTCCACTGCTGGGCTCGAGCCTCCTCCATAATGGGTGGGTAATTGACCTACTATACCACGCTGGTCAGACGTTGTTATAGGGTTTTGTGTCGAGTTTTCCTTCTCTCGCACAGATGTTATATGCGTTTTATATCCCTTAGTCGTCTCTTACGATCACCCACGGGTGAGATAGGGGTGGTGAATTGTATTCTTACTCCGTCACCACACGGAAATGAAAGTGGAAAGTGCATATAAGTTTAAATGTATTGATAGAGTAGTAGACTAGTAGTATAATAGTGCTGAATACCGTGGACATTTCTTCATACAATTCACGAATGGTTATGTCTAGTATTGCGAGATACAGATTATTTTAAATCAGTGCAAAAGATAAAATTAATCAAAACTTTGGGTCGTGGATCGTAAAAAAGAAAACTTGTTATAACAATAATTTGAAAAGAAAACAAAAAACCGATTGCAAAGACAATTTAAAAATAGACCGAAATAAGATTATAATAGGTAACAAAATTAAAATAAACTATAAACTCGGTTTATCAGACTATGTTATGCTCATAGTTCCAGCTATGAGCGGCAGCTTATAATATATTTCATTTTCTTTATTTTGATACTCAATAAGTTTTTAACGTTACCTATTTACATATATACATACATATCATCACGCCATATCCCTTGCGGGGTAGGCAGAGAGAACAGAGTCCCAGAGAACTCTAACCTTGCATACTTCACTCGCTTCCTCAACATTCATAATTCTCTTTATACACGCTCGCCGGTTTCGGAGACTCTTGAATCCACCTTCCTTTAGTACGTAACCAATCTGGTCTAGATAGGTTAGTCTCGGTCTCCTCCGGTACCTACATCCTTCCACTTTCGCATTGTATATCTTCTTAGCCAGACGTTCGTTCGGCATCCGCTATTTCGCGCCAATAATTCGATAAATTGTTTTTTCAACACCTATCTAAAGACATTTAGGTTTTTAAGACGTATATAACAATATCGCCCCGTCGAAATCCATCCCACCGTTTGGAAGATACGAGATAATAAAGACATTTACAATCTTCTATTGGCACAAAAAATACCCTTCCTTGCCAGTCGGTTAAAAATGAAGATTTAATTTATTGTGTTTCTTAACTAATATTACTAGTGAAGCAATATTGAATTTGAATTGCCTTTAAGTTTGCCATTTATAGATTCGTTATGGTACAAATTGGGATGCATTCTTGATTCCTGAAAATGGGATATCCAGCGAACATTGCCTTACCTGGCCACGATGTAAATACTTTTTTGAATGATATTTAAAAAGTATTATGTCGAGATTGGTAAATAGTACAATTTTAATTAATGCAAGACATTACAACAGTCTTTAGTTGGATGAGCTGCCGGCCTTTCCCTGCTTGTAAAGATCGCTTTCTTTATAAATCCATTGCTCAGTACTTAAGCGTATTTTTTTTTTAATGAAACAGTTTCTTGATCGCACTTCCAGTAAAAATAAAGTTTCAATTATTATAGCGGCCGAAGACTAGCCAACTATTACCAACTAAAAAATTGTATAAATAATACATTCAAATAGCCCTTTTTATGTTGTAGCAAGAATAAGGAACTGTTTATTAATAGAAATAGCTAATGAATTCTTGTATGAATGCTATATTTTATAGTATGTTAGGTGATCTAATTTATTTTCTCACTAAGTGCCTAGTCTATCAGATTATTATGTAATAGATAGCTTAAATTGAAAATTTGCGTGTCAATAAGTAACCTGTATGTACTTATATAACAATATTAGATGTACTTCATTAATTTTTCTATTTGTTTAAAAAAGTGAGCTTTTGACATTATCTTTCAATAATAGTAACACTGCTTTAGTGGCGTTTTGGAGTTTATAAAATAATAAATCTGGTTTGTGTTTGTGGCTATTAGTGACATAGTTTAGGCAAGCTGGTAATTAAAGTGCGATTGTAGCTTACCGCGAACTATTGTAAAGATATGCACGTAATTGCACCTCTCTCTTAAGGGGGCATCGAGGAAATTACAAAAAAATTGCGTTCGTTTGATGCCTTACTATTTCGTTATTGCCAACGCTTTAGTTGTGTAATTCTTATATAAGATATTTAAGGATTGACTCTATACATTCTAAGTTTTAAAAACACGATCACTTGTAATTTCCTCGATAGAAAAAAATCCAAAGTTACCAACAATAATAATTTATTTCAATATTAATTTAATTATATTATTTATTTTTGATTGTACTAAACATTAGCAGAACAAATATGAGTAACATAATTAAAAGTATTACAATAAACCGTATAATATAATAACGTTAAACTTATAAAAAAGTAAAATAATACCTACGTATTATTAAGTAATCACAGAAATGTACAAGTATAAGATAATGTGTAATGCATTAAAAATAATATAAAAATATATAATTTACTAATAAAATATAAATAAATAATTATCAATAATATTGTAAATTAGAAATATTTATATAAACAACTTTATTATTATAAAAATATTTTAAATAAACTAAAGTAGTGATCATCATATAGAGAAAAATAAAATATTAATATTTAAATAAAACAACTATGAAATATTATAATTACTACGCGCGGTGAGAAATTGCGCACGACTCCGCGTCGCTGCGTCTCACACACTACTATGTAGTAGGTATATTCTATCATATAGCGTGGCCGCTCGCCACGGCCTGTATCTCACGCCGACAATCAGGTTTACCCCTCGCCTATAGATGTATCACATCAAATATAAGAGAATGTGTACTTATAGTAAAAGTAGGGTGTCCTGAGACGAGGAAGTCAGGTCGGGACTGTCAGAGAGTCAATATGGGTTCTTCATCATGGGTTGAGCTCTACGGAGTTGTCTTGTTTCCATAGATTCTATAGCTCTGGTGCATTCATTGATTTGATTCCGAAGTAATCCAAGCATGGTATATATAAGTTGCCTGAAGGTCCGGAATTCCTCTGCAACTTTGGCATTTGTGACGTGTTCTTGTTTTCAGTTCCAGTTCCATTTCAGTCAATAGTTTTACCTATTTCTGTAAGACTTGTCACGTAGTCTTGTCTTTTAGCTTTTAATTTCATAGTTTTATGTATTTCTGCAAGTGTCCGGTTCTGAAACAAAAAACGGGACTGTTACTCAAGTGTCCCGTTATGAAATTAAAAAAAGTATGGTTATATTAGTTATATGTCCCAAGCTCTCTGTCAAAACCACTATGATTTCTGTATATGTGACATTTTTTTACAAATAGTACGGATTTGGTTCAAAAAAAAATTTCACCTCCCCAAATCTCCTCAATTTTTTTTACGTAGTTCTTAATGTATACTAACAGAAACCTAAGCGAGGTTTTTATTGAAATATTTTTTTTTACGGAAATACGAACATTGTGAATTTTAATGAATTATATACTTCTCAATAAATTAACTTTTGCTCCTGAATCATCAAACTTTTTTTGAACTCAGGAGATGTTGCCGTCAAAGCATAAATGATACATTTATTTTCTTCACATTTAAAATGATGATGTTTTTGTCTATGTGGAATCGTTTTAATGTTTTGCCATCTTTTGTTTAGGTTTGTTTTATGTTCCTTTATTTCATCAATACCACCAAAGAGAATATTCAGACATGTAATATACAAAAACTAACATATGTTTTTAATTAATTATATGCTAATTACTTTCTTTAAACACTTTCTGAAAAATGTAATCTTATATCGAAAAAATGTCGGTTATTTTAGAATAAAAATTTTGTTTTTCCCCAAATTAATAAAATATAGACTTTTGACAATGAGTTAGTACTAAATTAAAAGCAATTAGAGGAATTTTTTTTTATCGTTGTCCTCTTTTCCATGGAATGCCCCATCTCTAAAATATCGTTCTAATGTAATTATAATAATCTTGTTATCATTCAACATGTATTCCACTGATTGATGCGAAAGGGAATGCTCCGATGGTTTGGACATGTGGAAAGAATGCCGAACGTTCGTTCGGCATTCTTTCGGAAGGAAGGTGGAGTCAAGAGTCTCCGAAACCGGCGGGCGTGTATGAAGAGAATTATGAATGTTGAGGGAGCGAGTGAAGTATGCAAAGATAGAGTTCTCTGGCACTCTGTTCTCTCTGCCTACCTTGCAAGGGATATGGCGTGATGATATGTATGTATGTATATATAATTATTTTATAATTAGAATCATTTGAATTAGAAAACTTCACTCGGACGGGTATTGGATGGGGATTGGGATTTTTACCCTATTTAGCCGTCCTATTATTTACGTTATTGAGTTCACTTTATTGTATTTCTTTTTGTATAGTTACATTTTATTATTTTAGTAATATTAGATATTATTCAATTACAGTACCTAACTATACATACATATTTTCGTTTTGCATTGTCATGCAATATACCTGATGCCAGTAAATAACTTCAATAAAAGTATTTTAAATAACTTTTGTTATTTTATTTTGTCAATATCAGCAGCACCGTCGCTAGTCGATCGGCGCACGGTTCTCGTCGGTCGCTTTTGTTTGTGTGCCTCACGCACACATATACGGAGCGCACAAAATACCTAAAATCATTTAGCGAAAAAAGCTCTATGCCCCCTTAAAGGGCATGATGCAATCACGTACCTTGTGGACTTGTAGCCGCGGGTAAAAAGACTTATACATCTCAATCCCACACTCATAATATTATGAAAGATTAGGATTTTAAGTGCTCTATCTATGCTAATAATGGTCTTCATTAAAATTAAATATTTCTATTAGTTTCACATTTTCTACATATTTAAACTAGTTTAATGGATTAAAACAAAGGTTTTGTTTGAAATAAAACTACTTTTACGGATTCTATCGCGTTTGTGTTTGATTTTTAATTTCCCCACGTTTCGAACACTCTACAGTGATTATGGTCACGGGATTCTCCTGTCGGGAAATTATAAATCAAATACAAACGCGATAGAATCCGTAAAAATAGTTTTATTTCAAATGTGTAATATTCGCGTAAACATCAGAAACCAAAGGTATTGTGTAAGTAAACATTATAACAATACATATTTAATTTGCGACAAATAAAATAATGGTACAAAATAAACATCACGGATGGAAAAATACTTTATTGTCATAACGGAATAAACAGTTGTAAATACTCATCTAATATTCTGTTTAATTTAATACGAATGTAAATTCTAAATGAATCTCTACTTACATACATACATACATATCATCACACCATATCCCTTGCAGGGTAGGCAGAGAGAACAGAGTGCCAGAGAACTCTACCTCTGCATACTTCACTCGCTTCCTCAACATTCATAATTCTCTTCATACACGCTCGCCGGTTTCGGCGACTCTTGACTCCACCTTCCTTCAGTACATGACCGATCTGGTCTAGGTAGGTTAGTCTCGGTCTCCCTCGGTATCTATATCCTTCCACTTTCGCATTGTATATCTTCTTAACCAGGCGTTCGTTCGGCATTCTTTCCACATGTCCGAACCATCGGAGCATTCCCTTTCGCATCTTTACACCAATACTCTCTTTCATACCTACTCGCTCTCTTACGTCGTCGTTACTTTGTGCGTTACGTCGTTACTGTATCTCTACTTTGTGCTATTAAAACATGGTAGTTATATTTTATTTTAAATATCTTTTTTTTTTTATTTTTTTTTTATTGCTTATAGTGGCAAACGAGCAGACAGCACACCGGATGGTAAGTGTTACTACTTCCCATGGATCTTTGCAATACCAAGGGTATATCTAGGCCGCTACCTACCATTACCAACCCCAAACCCATTCCAGTTGGGCTTCCAGCTCACCGAACGTAGCGCAATAGCACATTGACATTACTCAGACGTCAATTTTCTGCAAGAGTGTGGCACTATCACGGACGGACCGGCCCGCGGCTGTAGACAGAGAACTGTCTGTGGACAGCGTGGTCCTAAGACTATTATCTGTTAAGATCATAAACATAAAATAATTTTAGCTATGGTAAAGACTTATCTATGGTCATCATCAACCTGCTCTTATCCCAATTTATTTGGGGTCGACGCAATATGTCTTCTCCTTCGATACAACTCGTATCAGACGTCATCTCTGCGGTCACTCCTTGTCTATCCATGTCATGTTTCACGCAGTTCATCCATCTTTTCTTCGGTCTTCCCTTACCCCTTAAGCCTTCAACATTCATGCTTAAAGCTTTCCTCACAACATTACTTTCATCCCGTCTCATCACATGTCCATACCATGTCAATCTTTCACTCCTTAATTTTTCCGTCACTGGCGCAACTTTCAAACTTCCTCTTATATGTTCATTCCTTATTTTATTCATTCTTGTCACACCACACATCCATCTCAACATTCGCATCTCCGCTACATGCAGACTTTTCTATGGTATAGAAATATAATTAGTGTTTTCTCTCTGCTAAAACTACACGGTCAACGCGTGATGCGACTGATACATCTCTTAGAAATCAATCGCACCTGTTTTGCCAGCTTCCGTAAGGAGGAGAAAGTGAACGAGATATTGTACATGTACCAGGTACCACTGTGACTTAATTGATAACTTTGCTAAGGCGTTTGAAATGAATTACCGAGATGTGAATTATGTACCTACATATATTCCACCTGTAATAATATATTTTTTACATTAACATAAGTAGTTTCTTAGAAATAAGAACACGACAAGTGGTTAATACAAAGAAATTTAAAAAAAATGTCACTGTCGCCTGGTAAATGTGAAACATAGATAGTTTTAAAGGTAACATGCATTACAAGATGGTTGATGGATGAATGGATGATGATGGCACAAGACGGAATAAGGAAATTAATATAGTAAAATTTAAAATAATATGTCCAGCTTTTTTAAGGAAATATATATAAAATTTCATCAGTGCCTTATAATTTGTTTTCAAGATAATTTCTTATTAGTTCTATGTTCATTCTTATTTCTATTGTAAAACTCTCTCTATTTTAATCATAGAGGCAGTTCTCGTTCATTCAATTTTTTTCCCTTTTTGTGATCTAATGTATGAATGAGTTGTCTTTTAAGTAATTCATTCATCATTCATCTCACTTTATATATATCTGACTGATGGGCTCGATCCTCTACCAAAACAGAGAGCAATTGACCTACTATACCAAGCTTTTTTTTTTTGTCATAAGTAGGGGCGGAGATGGCATCGCTATCTTTATTATAATAATAATAATAAATTTTATTTAGTTCAACAGTAAGTGCATACAATAATTCCATCTTAGTTTTACATAACACTAAAACAATTTAGGTACATATTAAGATGGAGTAAACGACGGTGTCTGAACTAGTATAAACTCTGCGACAGACACCAACGCCTTCCTCCGTAAACAAACAAATTGTATCAATCCGTGATAGTGTGCTATTGTGTATTTCTGTATGTATGCAAGTGTGTGTGTGTGTGTGTGTGTGTGTGTGTGTGTGTGTGCGTGTGCGTGCGCGTGCGCGTGCGTGTGTGCTTGTGTGTGTGTGTGTGTGTGTGTGTATGTGTGCGTGTGCGTGCGCGTGCGCTTGCGCGTGCCCGCGCGTGTGCGTGTGTGTATGTGTGTGTGTGTGTGTGACTTTGCGTGTGTGCGTGCGTATGAGTTTGAGTGTGTGCCTTTATGTGTGTGTGTGTGTGTGAATGTATTTGTGTAATGTACTATGATGTTAACATGAAAGTTTGTGTTGTTATTTATCAATCACAAACATGCCCTCAATCTCCTCGTATGATTTGGTTTGGAGATAATCTCTAAGAATATTTTTACACCTTGAAGTTGGTAAGGAGTATAAATTACATTCTCTATTTATAGTATTGTATAGATGACCACTGAGGCAACGTTAGTGGCGACTAGCAAGAGCAGTTCTCACACGCAAGATTGGACATATTCGATCTTTTCGTCGTTTTTTTATTAGTAACCCAGGTTCATAAGGCACTGATGTATGTCTACGCAAAATTATGTGGAATACACAAAGTTGTCTAACCGTAAGAACTTTCAGTTCTCCATATAGCAGTGTACTGGGGTACCGATAAGGTTTGCTAAGCATCGCTTTTAGGACAGCTCTCTGTGCTCTCTCCAAGCGTAATAGTGAAGTCTTAAAGGTACCCCCCCACACTAAGATACAATAAGTAAGTAGTGATTGCACCAATGCTAAATATATTGTTTTTAACAGCGGTACATCTGCCACACATCTTAGCTTCTTCATTGGGAAAATTAACTTACGAACACGAGAGACCAGCACATCAATATGTTTCTGCCAACCCAGTGTACAATCAATGTGCACACCCAGGTATCTGACGCATGACACTCTCTCGATAGATGGACAAGTACATCCACGTCGATCGGGAGAGGGACAAGTGTGGACTTTAATATCACTTATTATGGGTTGAGAATTATGGTTTGCAGAAAAAGTGACATAGTGAGTTTTTTTAATATTAAGACAACAATTTGGCGCTTAACCAATCGTCAACCATAGCAATAGCAATTTCAGCAGAACGATGTACCGAATCCCAAGTATCACCGCTTACTACAAGCGCGGTATCATCTGCGTATAGAAGAATCTTGCAGTCGGGTATTGAAAGCTGGCACAATCCATTCACATACATAAGAAAAAGCGTAGGACCGAGTACACTGCCCTGAGGGACACCGAAATGAAAAGTTTCATCATCACTAATGTAAGAACCTATTTTGACTCTTTGGGTTCTGCTGGTCAGACGGCCTAGTACCTACAGAGTTTTATTTTGAGTTGTCCTCTCTTGCATAGATGTTATATTCATACTAGATATTTTAGTCTTCCTTTACGACACAGTAAGGAAATTGTATTCTTACTTCGTCATCACACAGAAAAGAAGTTTAAGTAATTGCTGTGATATAACTGTACACACATGTGTCGTGACTCATTAGAACGGTATTAAGGGTCATACATTTATACGTGCCAAGTCCTAAACAAAATTATAAACAGTTTACTTATTGTAATGAAATTCCTACACTAAAGATATCGACACCGGAACCGACTTCATATCTATCAATAGACAGCACATACAAATTATAGTATTTTAAGTTATTTTGTACTTTTTAGTTTTTAAAGTCGGTTTTTTTAAACGTAGTTTTTTATTTTTTACTTTTTAGTGTCTGTGATAGGTTGTTCTATAAACTACAGTAGGACTTTTCTAGATTACATCAGGTAACCGTAACATTTCTTTGTTTTTTATTGTTATAGGTATATTAAATACTTAGTTATTTTTTTAAGTAGTTGTGGTTAGGCCTACGAAAGGTATATATGCTATTACAGTAAGTATAATGTTTTAATGAAGGTTACATAAAAAAGTACATGGCATTATAATTAGTAGCGCGGCGAATCCCACTTGTCGCGACAGCTTGCTATGTAGTTTAACATAGGCGCATCCGACACTATAAATAAAAAAAGGTTCACAAAATGAAATTTACTGAGCCAAATTATCTTGAATTTCTATGGGACCAAATGGCAGCTATTCCGCATTAAACTGAAGAAGAATCTCGTAAATCGGATTATAAATCTCAGTGTAATCGGTGTACATACATAAAAAAATATCAATCGAATTGAGAACCTGCTCCGTTTAGAAGTCAGTTAAAAATATAAAGCCGCGTTTTAGCTGTATACACCGTCAGCGTGACGACATATTTTTCGACCGTGTTAGAAGTTTTACATTGATAATTTAGAATAGGTTTACTCAAATCAGGGTCAGGATAGAATTGTTTGATGATTGCGTACATATATCGTATATTTTTACTTTGATGATTTTAATCGATTACTTTTATTACATGCTAGCAAATATCTACGGTTACACCCACTTAGTTTCTGTTCCCATGGGAATACGGGGATAATATGTAGTCTATGTATGTAGTGATAATGCAGCTTTCCATTTATGAAAGAATTTTTAAAATCGGCGTAGTGTAACCGTAACAAACAAACTTATATTCGCATTTATAATATTAGGATATAGTTACGAGCGGTCAAGCAACAGACATGGTTCTGTAGAAATTAAAAAAAAAAAGATTATAATCGATCGCAACGCCACCATCATCCAGTTTTAATTAATTTGTAGAAAAGTAAGTCTAAAATAACCTTTGTATTATTGACTTTCCAATGAAACTGGTCCGGGACATATCGGCTGGATAGTTACATTTCATTTTTTGTATTTATTTATTTCATATATGTAGTTATTTACATTCCTAAGCTGTGTGGTAGCGGCTACGAATACTACCAACCCTTACCTTGCTCATGGATGTCGTAAAAGACGACTAAGAGCTTTATAACGACCTGGGCCAACTACACCTAATGCCGTTTGGTCAACAATAGGAGGGTTGACGTCTGGCAGACGGTCGCTCATGAAACTATTGCAAATAACTTTTACAATATATACTATGAAAGAAGAGTACATATTGTATCGACCTCAAGTAATTGGGATAAGAGTAGGAGAATGATGATGATGAGTTATTTACATTCCTTTATTAACATTTCCCCCCCCCCCGTTTTTATAACACTAGGCTATATTTCAAAGAGCTATAGGTAATAGACACAAATGTATATTATTTATTTTTAGTTAGTATGTAGGTACCTAGTTGAAGAAATGTTTCTTATATATGCACCGACAAATATGTCTAACAAATAAATATGGAGTAAAACATTTTTTTTATAAATGTCGTTCACAAGATTTCGCCAATAACTCAATTTAGATTAACTGTTATAGGAGTTAGGAAACTAAATTCTAAGAAAATTAACGAGTTAAATTTTGTTGTTGGCTTTCTAATTTTCGGTCATGTTGGTTAGTTGGATTATTTTAAAAACTATTATATGGAATTATAAAACTATCAAAGAAGGATGTAGGTACCGAGGGAGACCGAGACTAACATACCTAGACCAGATCGGTCATGTACTAAAGGAAGATGGAGTCAAGAGTCTCCGAAACCGGCGAGCGTGTATGAAGAGAATTATGAATGTTGAGGAAGCGAGTGAAGTATGCAGAGATAGAGTTCTCTGGCACTCTGTTCTCTCTGCCTACCTTGCAAGGGATATGGCGTGATGATATGTATGTATGTATAAAACTATTAAACAACTAAAATAAAATAAAACTATTAATACGGATCTTTTTAATTGCCCGACGTTTCGAAAACTTCAAAATTCATGATCACAGGAATACTATAGTGTTTCATGTCTAAAGTCATCGTTTTTTCATCTATAGGTATAATACAAAATCATCTGAAGATAAAGATCTACTCTGTAATATCCAGCTAAATCTGTGATAAAATTTTATACAAATAAAAACTCTGTAATAACGATCTTTTGGACGTGAAACACATTAACTTCTCGTGCGCCCATGATTATTGAAGTGTTTGAACTATGAGAAAATATAAAAAAAAAATAACAAATGAAATCGCTATTAACCTCATAAAAAATAGTTTTATTTCATTTTTTTTTTGAGACTAATCCCACCACATATTCCCACCATTGTAACTCCTGTAAGCCAGGATCCACAATGGTCACTATAAATGACACCGAGGTTTGACCCTCAGGCAGTCCCGGGAAAAGATTTTAATTGTCTTGGAACCCGCAACAAATTTAATTAGAAAAGTTAAAGAGGAGGAGTTGGAAAAGAGTGATTCCACTTCCCTCCCAGGCAAAGCGGGAGACAGAAAGCAATATTGACTAGTCAGCCAATAAGTAAAGGCTTGTACCGCTACGATAAGCGCAGCAGTACGGCACCACGGATACGGGATAACTTAACGGGGCCTATATGTGAGCCTTAAGATTGGTTGCAGTAGTAGGTATGGCAGAAACGCCTAAACGCACGGCAATTTTCTCGAGTTGCTACAAGATCCGTATAGTATACTACTCCAGATCACCAGATGTTACTTGCAAACTGTCTAACATAAGGTCGCGCTCGTTACGCCAGAGATCGCACTCCCAGAGAATGTGATGTGCTGATTGTTCATACTCGCGGTTATGTGTAGAACATTGACATAATGGTGAAGGTACGAGTTTAAAAGAAAATAATTTACTTTTAAAGTTGCCATGGCCAGTTAGAAATTGGGCTACAAAATGGTCAACCTCCAACCACACTCTCTCTAGGCGCTCGCGGACGCATAGGAAAAATAGATAGAGGTGACGGCTCTTAGATGATGAATCCCATCTTTCTTGCCATTCAATTAAAAGTATTTCATAGACAACGGACTGCGGTGCAAACAATCGAGCGATGTTATTACGGTCGCGCGGTAGAAGGAAATCTGTGTTCATATTTTCCCTTGTCGTGTAATACATTGATGCCCGTATCTGAATCTCCAAGTCAACCGGAAGTACACCCGCGAGTACTGGCAAGGCTTCGGTACTGACCGTCCTGTAGGCTTTACACAAGAATATTAAGGCCAATCGTTGGCTTTGTAATAATTTAAGGCGAGCTGCCCCTATGGTAACCCTGTCAGCCCAAACGGGTGCAGCGTAACAGATACACCCCAAATATGTGGCCATATATATAGTTTTCAGTGTATTAAAACGAAGGCCCCAGGTCAGTGGCGTAACAATAGGGTGGCAGGGCTGGCAAAATGCCACGGGCCCCCGACCCAAGAGGGCCCCGGCCTAAGAGGCCGCGAGCTTACAAATATTTGTTTACATTGTACCTGAGTATTTTATTTTATTTCAAAAGTAAATTTTTATAAGTTCTGCTTAAAATCCAAATCCAAAAAATTCTGTCTATTGAAAATTCTATGGCCCGATCTTTAAACTTTGATGTTATAGACCCTTTTGCGGAACAGAAAGCTCGACAAAAAATTTTTCTTGATAAATATAAATATCTTATTGAAATTAAATTGTTATTTTTATTTCACTGTAAATGTATGGAGAAGGAAACCTCCTCACGATGTTGTTCCTTCACCGAAAAGCTAGCGAATAGATGGTGAATGCATTGAGATATTATGTTCTATGGATGAATGTGAAGTCTCTAATACGCATTGGGCTAGCGTGGGCACTACAGACCATTTTGCCATAGGCCTCCACTCTCGCCTAAGAGAGGAGGCCTATGGCCATTAGTGGGACATATACAATTGAGTACGCTGAAAATCTCGAAGTTTATTAAAATTAAATTGAGTACAACGTGACGATTTTTACTGATAGGGCCCCATCAAAAGAATTTGTCACGGGCCCCAGATGGTATAGTTACGCACTGCCCCAGTTAGACGTTGATATTCTAGTAAGCGCATAGAAATTTCGTTTCGCTTTTTCACCTACAGTTTTAATATGCTCGACAAATGAAAAATTTTTTCTAAGAGTAGACCAAGATAGCAAACTGAATCTTTCTTTTTGACTGTCATATTATTGAATTTTATACGCGGCAAAGATTGTAAATTACCTTTTAATAAAAGGTGAAACGTTTTTTGTGGGGCAAATGTAAGCCGATTTCGTGTGCCCTATTCGAATATATTATTGAGACAAATTTCTGCTAATTTCTCTAAACCGTCTCTAGTGTTGGATTCTACGAGTAGAAGACCGTCGTCGGCATAACCGATCAATTGACAGTGTTTCGACAGAGGTAATTCGAGGAAATCGTCAAAACCTAAATTCCGTAGATATGGACTTAGCACTGAACCTTGGAGGCAGCCCATCGTCAGTGGCTTTGACACAGTATGGTGACCAAGTTTCAGTTTAGTCGAGCTTTGTGAAAAGTATGACTGTATAATTAAGTAGATATTCCTATAGCACCCACGAGTCTTTAATTTAAGAAGTAGCATTGGCCACCAGGCGTTGTCGAAGGCACCTGAGATATCCAGGAAAACGCCTAGCACGTATTTAAAAGCGGATGTATTAATAACTTTTCTCACCGCAATGGCTGCGTCGATAGTTGATGTACCGCAAGTGAAGTCGAATTGCTTATGGTTGAATGTTGGTCCACCCGGCAATAAACGAGGAACAATGAGCCGTTCTAAGAGTTTTCTTAGTGAGGGCAGTAAGGTGATTGGTCGATATGACTTCGGCTCATCTGGTGGCTTATCACCGCCTTTAGGAATTATCCGTATATATCCGCGACGCCATGACCCAGGAAAAATACCTTCAGATATACAACGATTAAAACCATTAACATTGAGCTGCCCGATGCTCGACTAGCTTCTTTGATCATTTTATTTGATATTTTGTCTTCACCAGCAGCTTTGTTGAGGGGATGAGCTCTAACGGTATTCATAAACTCGGCAAAAGACGGAAGGTCAGACATACGCGAGAGAGGTGGGTCAGCGGCCCACGCGCGTATTTGTTTATGGTGTTCGCTGTCGACTGATATGTTATCGTTTGGAATTAACGTATTTAATAAAACTGCCGTGGTCTCCTCAATACTCGTAGTGTGTTTATCATTCACTTTGATATTTTGTACGTAAGCTAGGTCGATTGAGCGATTTGCTTTAAACTCATGATATAGTGGAGACCACGGACCTTCACTTTCTAATTTTTCTACAATCCTATTTAATAAAGCGTCTTTCGACTTTTCCACCGCAGTCCGGCAGCAAGACCAGGCAGCTTTCAGTAAAGATAGAGATTCATCAAAGGCCGCTCCCATCCTGCATGTCTTTTTGAGTTTATTATGTTTCCTACGCACCTTTCGGAAGCGTTTGCGGAGCTCTACTAAGTGATTATTCCACCAATCACACCTCTTAGTATTAGGCAGGGGTGTTCGACCCAAAGCTATATCGGCACAGTATATTAGAGAGTTTGACATTATTTCAGCACTTTCTTCTGCGGTTAATTGACTGCGAGTGAAATCCCTAGCACATGAGGAAAAGAACGAGCTGAAAAATTCCCAGTTAGCTCCTTTAGATTTATATCTAAAATTATAACTCTGTCTAGTAGGATTCTGCGACAGATTCGATCCAAATTCATACACGATCAGACGGTGATCACTACACGACGCGTCAGGGAGAACGCGCCACCTATTTAAGCGGACGTCTGCGCTCGAAAGCGTGACGTCAATAGAAGATTCACCCATAGGGCTGCAAAATGTTGTTGGTGCATCAGGTGTATTGTGGATGGACAGATTCATCTCAGCGAAGAAATCTTCTATCGCACACCCTCGATCAGTGTCGGTGTATCTAAACTTGCCATACCAGAGAGTAGATGACGCATTCACTTCAGCACCTATTATGATTTTACGGCCCGTGAGAGACCGCAAAACATGGCGAATGGCGGCGGTGGATTTACGGGGTCTGAATATTGAAAATAATAGCTCACAACGTAAACCCTACAGGATGAGGATGTAATCTCAGCGACAGCAGTGTGACGTCATAAGATTTTGTAGTGACGTAACCGTAAATTTGGAACTTGCAACATAGATGCTGGCTCGTGCTTTGCTGTTACGTAAGCGAGTACTATGGTATTATTCTTGTATAAGTACGAGATCTAGATTATATTCCATAGCTAGACGGTCTAGCTCTGATGTCGCTACCCTATCATTATGGAGGTTTAATTGCCCTATATTTAAACTATCCATTTTTTTTTAAATAATTTGTATTGAGTACTAATGGTGGTGTACTAATGTATTACGGTGTACTACTATGTAGTACTGTGGTTCGGACATGTGGCAAGAATGCACAACGAACGTCTGGTTAAGAAGATATACAATGCGAAAGTGGAAGGATGTAGGTACCGAGGGAGACCGAGACTAACCTACCTAGACCAGATCGGTCATGTACTGAAGGAAGGTGGAGTCAAGAGTCTCCGAAACCGGCGAGCGTGTATGAAGAGAATTATGAATGTTGAGGAAGCGAGTGAAGTATGCAGAGATAGAGTTCTCTGGCACTCTGTTCTCTCTGCCTACCCTGCAAGGGATATGGCGTGATGATATGTATGTATGTATGTAGTACTAATTGTTCTAACTTTTTTTTTTGAACTGCTGTTTCTTTGCTGACAGACGTCGTAGGACGCTCCAGAATAACAGCGTTGTGGTATCACTTTTGTAGTTGATACCATAACATTAAGCTGAGCAGCCATCCTTTACCGCATTTGCGGAGGGGACGCCTTTGTCATAATATTGTACCTATATGTATTTTTCTTTTTTAATGTTTTTATAATTTAGTGCTTTTATTTTTTATATATATTTATTTTTTGATTTTGTTAAACAGTTGCTGATATTTACCACTGTATGTCCTTTCCGTGAAGGAGTAATAAATAAGTTTTCATTCTTTCTTTCTAACTTTAACTTGTAGGTGGGGCAGTCTGATGCGCCACATAGATGATCATAAGGTTTTTTAAAACGTTTACACGACGCACATTTTAGTTTAAAATCTGATTTGTCTTTATAAAAATCTGATCTGATTTGCCTTTTATTTCATATGTAAGTAATATTTGCGTAAATATCGTAAATATATTGCGTAGATCTTAAATACATGTGATGTAAGGTACAAACATATTTTTTTTCAATTTATAATAACATCGAGCGGTAACCCAAGGAAATCTCAAGTTTGTATAATGCTTCATAATTTTTAATAATGGTTGCAATAAAATGGTTTGAGAACAATGATTTTTTTTATTTCTCTTACCAATCCTAATGCCAAAGGTGAATACAGAATGTTTATAAGGGTGGGTACCAATATCAGGTCTTTTGCTTTTCAGCTCATATACGTCTCATTACTGGACATAAACTCTCCACAATAGAAGGAAAATTTAACAAAATAAAACAAAAATATAAACCCATTTCTAAATTTAATAAATAATATAACAATCACATATTTCGGTCACTAACCTACATTGTAAATAAACTAACTATATCTTAACTACACGTTGCGCTGAGCGTCTTCGAGATTACAATCACTACTATATGCATTAAATCACCAATAACATGCTTAAAACCCACAAATAAAATATAATATACTTAAAAACAAAATAACAATAAAGAAACAGAGAAAAAAAATGTACTTTTTTTTTTAAGAAAGACAAAACATGGCACTGGATGTGTAGGTTGAACTTCGAAATAGTTGCTTGCCGTGTATATTTATTAATAAGTAGCTACCAGGAAATAAAATCCAGAACTCTGTAACCAAAGCATTTTCTTCAAATACAATATGTTCTAAGGAGCTGTGTGGTAGCGGCTACGAATACTACCAATCCTTACTTTGCTCGTGGATGTCGTAAAAAACGACCAAGGGCCTTATAACGACCTGGGCCAACTCCATCTGATGCCGTTTGGTCAACAATTACATTTCCAATGAGGGTCGACGTTTGGCAGGCGGCCGGTCATAAAACTATTGCTAATAACTTTTACACTATGAAAGAAGAGTACATATTGTATCGACTCCAAGTAATTGGGATAAGAGTAGCAGAACGATGATGATGTTCTAAGGAATAAATCCTACTATCGTCCTTACAATTACAAATTACGCCTTACGATTCAGAACAATCGTTAGTGGAACACACAGAGAATTGCCTTTTATGATAATCAAACTCATGAATTCGGCGCAAAGGCTTGCTTAGAGCACTTCGCCATTTGTGCATTCAAGTAAGACAAACCATTATATTTGTGTTTTTTGCTAAGATAAATAAATTTAATATACATTGCCATGAAAAACAAAATAATAAAACGGAGCGTTTTAAGAAAAATATTTATCTATGTATATGTAGTTGTCTTTTACAGGTACAAATTTTAACGTTTTAGTTATGCTAAAATAGGCATAGTAAAATTTATATATAGTTCGCTTAAATATAAATTTATTGTCTAAATATTAACCTGCTCATGTTTTGGTAGAGATTGAATAAAAACAAAGTATTACACTTAGAATACATTTTAACAAAACTAATTACTGTATATTCCTCGCATTAAGTATTTTTGATAGTAACTAAGTTATAGGGATTTAAAAATATTGTCCTTTTTTAAAAACTGCGTCCTGTGCTAAAAAAAAAACCTTGTATTTCGGGAGACTTTACAAACATATATATATAATTGATTTACACTAATTACATGCCGACTAAGAACAAAAATTTGTGTCGATCACACAGAATATTGTTCTTTATAAGAATTGAATTCATGACACTTGGCACGGTAGACCGATAAATTAACCATTGCGCCATCTGTGCAGACAACCGTATTCCATGTAAATGAATATAGCATATAGAATAAACAAAACTAGAATTATTATGTTATAGATATATTAATATAGAAAAAAAAAATTAAATATAAGGTGTCTTTGTTGGATTGTGATATGCTCAATTATACATATTTAAGATACACGTATCTATGGTTGCTTTCCATTTACAACACAGAGGGACTCTGCGGTACATTGTGAAACACTGCCAAACACTGTGTAAAAGAAACAGCTAGCTGTTTCATTTAAACTTTTATAGTGTTTGGCAGTGTTTCACAATGCACCGCAGAGTCCCTCTGTGTTAACTAAATGGAAAGCAACCTATGTAAGTCATATTTATTGTGAAAATATATAAAAATATTATAAAATACCATTTTATGGTACGGTCGCGGTGGCAGGCAGGCGGTCATAAAACTATTGCCAATAACTTTTGCAATATGTACGATGAAAGTACATATTGAATCGACTCCAAATAATCGGGATGAGAGCAGGAGAATGATGATGATTATATTATTTTATATTATGTATCTCCTTTTTTCACGGGATCTTCCATAGGGAAGATGCCCGGTCCTTTGGGAGGCTTACATGGGGATATGGATCCAACATGCAGAGGCCTTTGGAGAAATTTAATCTAAATATTGGGATGGGACATCATCATTATGTATATTATTATTATACGGCCACAAATTGAAAATTGAAGATCAATGTATATTTGAATAAAAATATATTGACGATTAAAAAAGGGCCATTTTTCAAAAAAAATGATAATTGATATTATTCGTTAAAACATTTTGTAATCATATCATATATACTTGCCTATTTAAAAAAAATACAAATCATCAAATGTCAAACACTATGCTGTCTGAAGTGTCACTTTAATAGGACTTTTGACGGGAATTTGAAAACATCATGTGGTGCTCTTGTATTATATTCGATATCTTAGTGTTTTAACGTGTTATATTAGATAATTTTGATGGCATTTTATGTAATGTGATGTGCGGCAATACTGGGATGTAGTGAATATCATATAAAAGTGCTTTACAATGTTTTCGTTTTCCATCAAAATTCCTACAAGATACCATTAACAGTGTGGCCATTGCACTGTTAATGGTGACAATTTTGTCTTAGACAACGACTGACTTGAAAGACTAAAAACGTGAAAATATTTATAACTTGACACTGGCACCAATAGCTCGTATATGTAGCTGATTGCCAATACATAAGAGGAAGAAGAAGTCACTTTAATATGCTATATCTACGGTACGCCGCCATCTTGTGTGTTGAAAAAAAACTTTAAATGCGTGTGCTGTAAAATTTGGTATTTTTGATTAATGTTACTTTTCTATTTCATTGAGGATGTATGAAATAAGATTGGATAAGGTAGTTGCTAGTTTTTTCGTTTAGTGTTGCCATTGTAGTAATTTTACAAAATATTCTTATCATTGATGCAGATTATTTCAAATAAGTATTTAAATCACACTTTTATTAATTAATATAAGATGAAATTAATCAAGTACAAAAATAACTAAGCATTATGATATGTATGTACTGATTCTAAATTGAACACAATTTACATAGCAGCCTTCGTTTAAAAGAAAAATAAATTCAATATCATCTGAACGGCAAAAAGACTTTTCTTAGAATAAACAATGATACTATCAAAACCTATTTGAGGAATTTACAAATTTAGCAATTAGTTTCATAGGGGTTTTCTAGCTTTCACCAGCTCCTCGCTGATATCCCACAGTTTTGTTTCAACGTCCCTGTCGAAGTTGTACTTAGAAGTGGTCTCTTCACAGTTCCGGTAGAACTTTCCAGATTTACCTTCAATTGTGTAGTCTGATGCGCAGTATACTATAGTTTCTGATCCCTAGAAAATAATTTAAAGATTTTTATATAGACAAACCATTTATACCCGATTACGAAACGAAAAATGATGTCACAAGCGGGGTTCGAACCCGCACCTATTGAGAATCCGGCCCAACCGTGCTGCCACTTACACCATCGTGAACTATTTTAGGACCCGATTACGAAACGAAAAATTTTTCGTTTCGTAATCGGGTATTTATAAATGTTATAAACGAAAAATTTTTCGTTTCGTAATCGGGTATTTATAAATAATTAAGCATATTAAATGCTAAAAATTTCATTAATTTGAATAACAAGGTTGTGTCATCGTTTAATACAATTCTAACTGTAAAGTTTGAAGTATTAAGCCTATACAATGTGTAAACATTGTCCTCTAGATGGCATACGTCACCTTGAAGACGTAAGATATAATATGAAGCGAAATTTGCATGTCCTAAAATAGTTCACGATGGTGTAAGTGGCAGCACGATTGGTCCGGATTCCCAATAGGTGCGGGTTCGAACCCCGCTTGTGACATCATTTTTCGTTTCGTAATCGGGTATTTATAAATAATTAAGCATATTAAATGCTAAAAATTTCAGTAATTAGACAAACCATCTAATTTAGCAAAAAATAATGCAATGGGGTAACAGTTTATTAGGTTACAATGTACATAAGAAACAGTCAAGGAGAAGTGTATGTATCAAGAAACAGAAGATTAATTGCTTTTAAAGATGCTTTCACTACCCGGGTATTTACCTTCTATTCTGTTCTATATCTTTTTATGACACTTGCTGTGTGATAGCGGCTACGAATACTACCAACTCTTACTTTGCTCGTGGATATCGTAAAAGACGACTAAGAGCCTTATAACGACCTGGGCCAATTCCATGTGATGCCGTTTGGTCAGCAATTACATTCCCAAGGAGGGTTGATGTCTGGCAGGCGACCGGTCTTACAACTATTGCCAATAACTTTTACAATATGTACCATGAAAGAAGAGTACATATTGTATCGACTCCAAGTAATTGGGATAAGAGTAGGAGAATAATGATGATCTTTTAATGACACTGGAAAATGTATTAAATTCTAATGTTGATGCAAGTATTACACATTTGAATTAAAACTATTTTCACGCATATTATGGCGTTTGTATTGCATTTCTATTATCCTAACATTTCGAACACTTTTTAGCGTTTTAAACGTTCACGAGAGGTCTCTACTCGCGACCCTAAACGCTGAAAAGTAAATATCCAAGTACAAACGCGATGAAATCTGTGAAAATAGTTTTATTTCGAAACCTCGGTAAAACTAGTAGTGATAATACGACATAACACTGTACTCTCAGTTCACACGTAACAAGCAAAAGTGAATATCTCATTAATTTTTTGTCTCTCCTATAGTACACCTCAGGAGAGATAAAAAATTAGATATTTTAGCGTTTTTGAACATTGTAATCCAATAAGTAATTCCATACATACATACATATCATCACGCCATATACCTTGCAGTGTAGGCAGAGAGAACAGAGTGACAGAGAACTCTATCTCTGCATACTTCACTCGCTTCCTCAACATTCATAATTCTCTTCATACACGCTCGCCGGTTTCGGAGACTCTTGACTCCACCTTCCTTCAGTACATGACCGATCTGGTCTAGGTAGATTAATCTCGGTCTCCCTCGGTACCTACATCCTTCCACTTTCGCATTGTATATCTTCTTAACCAGACGTTCGTTCGGCATTCTTTCCACATGTCCGAACCATCGGAGCATGCCCTTTCGCATCTTTACACTAATACTCTCTTTCATACCTACTCGCTCTCTTACGTCGTCGTTACGATTATTACGTTAAGTAATTCCACATTAATAAAAACCTTGTAATAAAGACAATGAACAATTAAGACATGTTTGTACGTCTTTGATTGTTGATAACCATGAAATGAATAGGTATATTATATAATAATTATAATAAAATACTCTCCTTAGTCGACTAGTATAATTAAGTTACTGTATAACTAAAGATAGGTTACAATCTTAGTTCGGAAAATAACCTTGTAATGCCGTATTTTCTGTTGATTGCCTCGATTTTCTCGAAAATTTCTCAACAAGAGGTTTATAGGTTAGAAGGAGACACACCTTAATAGCAATATACTTGCTTCGTATTACGTTAAACTAACGAATAGATTCTCATGTCGTGGGCGGACTTTCTTCAATTAACGAGTACAAATTAAAATGAAACTAAGAACAATAATTTGTGTGTGTTTCGCACAATGGGTTGTACCACATGAGGATCTTTTATAAAGACAACATATCCGCATTAAAGAATAAAACCTTATATCATGAATTAACTTCAAAAACATCCCATTAACGGACACAAATTACAATCAGTCTCGTAAAAATCGTGTCTAGATAGAACCCCACAACATTCGAAACAATACATCGATAAATAGACCATACCACTATCTGTGCTGCTGTCAGTCGATTGTGTACATACAATCATATACTATAGATAAAAATAAAATGAAATAATTAACTCACTTGTTTAGCTGTCTTCATAAAGAATAGCATTATTGGCGCCATCAATATGAAATGATACCATTTTACCGAGTATCTGTGAACAATAACAAAAAAAAATATCTGTTTAGTTACAAAGGCCTTTTTTTTATGACGGTGTAAGAAAACAATTCACCACTCTCTATCCAAGCGCGGATCCACCACCCACAATTGTGGGCACGATGTGCCTGCCCATAACCCTAATTAGACTTATGACGTCACATTTTTACGGTCTGCTATTGAGACCGATAGGCTGGTGATATAATAACCAATGCCTTGCTCACGCAATGCAGCGAGGTGAGTAGATACTTTGCTGCGTACTGAATTACTTACAATTCCATCGATCACGAGCAACGCCGATTCATACTTGACCGATATTTGGATGGCTATAACCATAAACTTATTTTGATAAGTAGATCCATGCCTATATTTACCTTGCCTGTGGCTGTCGATAAAAACAACTAAGAGATATAACAAGCATATAACATCTATGCGTGAGAAGAGAAACAGAAAACAAAATGCTATACTAACTTGTCTTATCAGCGCGGTGTGAAAGTTTAATTACCCTCTTATCGTGGAAGAGGCCAGCCCGATAGTAAGGCGTTGTGATAATGATGATGATGACTTATAAAGAATATACGTAATACTCTGCTGCAGTGGCAGAGCCATGATTCTGACAGTTTTCCGTCTGCAACTATAAATAAGATGACGTGGCCGGGTTGAGTACCAGCAAATTCGCTACTGTGTTTCCTTCGGTCAACGAGAGACCTGGCCGCCTAAACATCTTCATCTATTCTGTATCCTGTCATCATTTCATTTCCTGCAATCCTGCGACTATTGTAGGCAACGATTTGGCTGGTACTGCTGATGTCCATGTTAACTAGCTAAGTAAAGTTAAATCATAAATGAGATAAATACAATAGGTACCTGAACAAATTAGTAAAGCAAAATCCAGGACAGCAGGCATTGACATCGACCCCGCTATTCCTTAACTTGCTCGACAGCGCCCTTGCAAAGTACATATTCATCAATTTGGAATTACAGTAGCCAGCGTTATGACGACCAGTACCATTCTTCTTCGCAAGTTCAATATTATTTCTTAAGTTTAAATCTTCAAAGTCGATTTTCCCTCGTTCATGTAGTGTTGAAGCTACGATTATTATTCTGTAATGGATGTACAAATATGTTGGGTTGAATAACTAATAGAATATTTATTATGCATGCGTACATCATTGCCTATTAAAATTTGATTTCATTGTATATATGTATTGTATATCAGTTGACAACTTTTTGGACAGCAAGGACTACTTAGAGGCAAAACAAAGGTTCTTCTGTACGTGTGAATGTGATTTAAACACACCTGACGACGACTTAACCGATGTTGATGGTTGAGTTAGATTAAAAATTGGATATGGCGATGCGATCGTCTAGCCGGGCCGACGTAAGTCATACCAAGCGGTCAGTAGGATAGGCCCTAGGATAGATCGCAGCTCGTGCAAACGTTAATAGAAGTCACCCTTAATAGATCAGATAATTCGTTCATACAATTAGAGAAAATTAAATAGAAAATTTAAAAATATTTTAACCTGAGCAGGCCATCGCAGTTCCCTAAAACTAGTTTTAAAGATATCGGAACAGCAATAACTGTTGATCGAATCAATATCCAACCTCGATTTAGTCACACCTTGATAGAGCGTAATTGAGTTGTACTTCAAAACTGAGAATATTTATGACAAAAAAGCTATTATGTTACGACGAGGTCTCGAATGATACTTAGCTTCAATTATGACGAAAATACTGCGAGCAGTTTTATCATGCATCATAATATTTTGTTGAATAATATATTTATTATATATATTTATTCTATTACTGAAATTTAGCATTTAATATGCTTAATTATTTATAAAAACCCGATTACGAAGCGAAAAATTATGTCACAAGCGGGATTCGAACCCGCACCTATTGGGAGTCCGGCCCAACCGTGCTGCCACTTACACCACCGTGAACTATTGTAGGACATTCAAATCTCGCTTCGTATCATATTTACGTCTTTAAGTTTAATCATTCAAGTACATGTGTTAGGCTATAATGTTTTTAATTTATTTTTTACCATTAATCTTTATATATTTTTTATTACCATTTTTATTATTTATCACAAATGATTGTTTTATGAGTGATTCATAATAAATTCATTCGTACAAAGTTTTACCTGTACGGGAATCGCAACCAACACAGCAAGTTGCTAATGATACGCTATCTGTGCAGTCAATCAAATAAATTACGAATAAGCCTCTGTGCTTCTCAACAGAGTACTAAATACCTATAATATATTCGATTAAATAAATCTAAAATATCCAACACTATATAATGGAATGGTCATGCCCCGCTAACCTGCCTGGAGCGACGGAAGAAGCGACGCACGACCCCATAGACCCGCCCTTCATGAACCTCTACGCCGAGCAAGCGGGCCACCGGAACATATATAGGTATACATTTATGGGTAGCCGTTTTCGGGTTGAGAGCCCATAAGGCTCGCCCATAGACCGGTTCAGCTGTCAAAGCCACAACGGCTAACAGCTCGCAGTTGGTTTTTTTAGTGGGTATTCTGTCACCCTTCAGGGGCTGCGAATCCCACATACCCCGCCCGGGCGGCGTGCGGAAAATGCATTTTTTAGCCACTGCGTTACCAAAAAAAAGGGTAGCCGTTTATACATTACGAGAAAATTATTAGTCAAACGAGATATTTAATTATCATTTGACCCACTACATTGTGTCTACAATTAAAATTTACGATTACATCATACATTAGATTACAAGGTTACCAGTCTTGGTATAATAGAGTTATATTATTTTAGGCCTAAGTTTAATTTGTGTCCGTTAACTGTATAGTATTTAAAGACCTACGCGAAGCAAAATTCCTTAGTGTGATTTGTTTTATTTAAAACTAGCGATCCGTCCTAGCTTCGCTTCTGTTTTGGTCGTTCTGACCCCACATTTTAAATGTCTGATAACTTTTAAGATAATCATTTTAATGATATGCTATAAAAGGAAAATTTAATTTACTTTAAATGTATCTCGCGTATATAA
This sequence comes from Lymantria monacha, assembly GCA_905163515.2. Taxonomy (NCBI): domain Eukaryota; kingdom Metazoa; phylum Arthropoda; class Insecta; order Lepidoptera; family Erebidae; genus Lymantria; species Lymantria monacha. The sequence continues at coordinate 32,156,783 of LR991082.1, read as the reverse complement.
TTTGGTGCTATGCGGTAGCGGCTACGAATACTACCAAACCTTACTTTGCTGTGGATGTCGTAAAAGACAACTAAGAGCCTTATAACGACCTGGGCCAACTCCATCTGATGCCGTTTGGTCAACAATTACATTCACAAGGCGGGTTGACGTCTGGCAGGCGGCCGGTCATAGAATTATTGTCAATAACTTTGATAATATGTACTATGAAAGAAGAGTACCTACATATTGTATCGACCCCAAATAATTGGGAGAAGAGTGGGAGAATGATGATGATGATGTATCTCGTATCTAATGTATTTAATCGGATAAGAAATAATACTGTCTTGTTTAAAATAGCTTCGTAAATAATCCGTTACTTTTTAGTAATATATAAAAGTTTAACATAGTTACTGAGAATTATTCTGAGGAGATAAACATATATATATATATTTTTTTTTTTTATTTATACAATTTCGTAGTTAATTATTTTGTACTATCTCGTATAGTTTGATCAATCAATTAATCAACAAAAATATGTTATTTAACATGAAATTACATTTTTTTTCAATTCTCTACTATAATATGCGTGTTTTTTTTTGCTTATGGTGGCAAATGACCAAGCAGCACATCTAATGGTAAGTGTTACTGCCGCCCATGAACCTTAGCAATATCAAGGGTACAGCAAGGGCTGCTGCCCACGACGGGTTGAGAGCCCTCAGCGCTCACCCACAGTCCGGGTAAAGTTGTCATAGCCATCTGAGGCTAATAACTAAGACAAACAAAAAAAAAAAAAAGGTGCTGCCCACCAATGACAACTCCAAACCCACCCAGAAAGTTGGCTTCCGGCTCTCGCTCACCGAACGAAGCACAACAGCACATTGCTACTACTCTGACGCTGAGACGCTGATTTTCTGCGAGAGTGTGGTACCACCCCAGACGGACCGCGGCTGTAGACAGAAAACTGTCAATAGGTGGCCCTGCCATTATTAAATACTAGCACGTATAATAAACCTAGCTCTTGAATCACTTTATCATCATGTCGAAAACCTCATTAGAATCCCTTGCGTAGTTTAAAAGATCTGAGTGTGGAGTCAGTGGGAAACGACCTTGTTTTATACTATGTAAAAAAGACTACGTAAAGATATTGTGATATCACAATAGTTAATAAATCTCAGAAAAAAAAACCACAGGTTGTCTATTGTCAATCCATCGGCGTAAGAACCTCCACTATTGCATATAGATCACTCTGTGGAATATTTCTTAGAGCTGTGTCACCATGATCTAATAGTCTAATTTGTAGGAATGTTTGGCTGTACAATTCTTTGTGCAAGCCACAAAAGATTGATTTGAGTCAGGATATAATTTGTTAATGATGTGTGAACTATATGTTTATAAAATCCTCAATAACATAAGGATTTATTCATTGATCAGGCGTGTTGTCTTTAAAGAAAATTATCATCAGCCCATACAAGCCCAACGATTGGGTTCGAACCTACTCGGAACCTCAATGAGAGGGAAATTAAACCTACCGGTATAGCAGGTATATAGAGCTACTACACCACGCTTTTTTTTCCGCAAGGTGGACCATGGATGTGGTCGCGCTCCGAAAAATTGGTCTGGGGCGACAGAAGAGGCGGCGCGCAACCCCATGGACCCACCCTGCAAACACCTCTCTTCGCCGTGTGAGCGGGCCACCGGTACCCGATCTTTGTCTTCGGTGGCCCGCCCAGCGGTTTACCCTTGCGGGTAAACGCGGTGGCCTCACGTCGGGTGACCGGACAATACTACACCACGCTGCTGGTTAAACGGGTTAACATACGGTTTTATATCGAACTTTTCTTCTTTTGCGTCTATATGTTAGCTACATACCTACCACATCCCTTAATCGTTGGTTACACCTTTTTTTTTCGCAAGGTAGGATCATGGATGTGGTCGCGCCCCGGTAAATCGGCCCGGGGCGACGGAAAAGGCGGCGCGCAACCCCATGGACCCACCCTGCAAACACCTCTCTTCGCCGTGCGGGCGGGCCACCGGTACCCGATTTTTGACTTCGGTGGCCGTTGGTTACGACACCTACGAGCAAGACGTAGGGTGGTGAATTGTATTTTTAAATCAACACACGGAAATTAAAAAAAAATCCAATTAATCATATAAAACGATAGTGTTGACGAAAAATAATGATGACATCCGGCAAAAAAAAAAATATTAACGTATCATGACGAAGTAAAAATATAAATACAATCATATATAAATACAATATAAACGCTTCACGGGTTTGATTAGTAAGCGAAATGGGTACCCGGTGAGCGGGCCACCGCAGTCAAATAGCGTGGCTATTTACCACTAGTGGTTTATCCCATACTATACTGCTACATATTACAAGTAATAGCGCAAATGAAAATAACATCCTTCAATTTATATCAGTTCATACTATATAATATTAAGCTGGTCTCTGGCAATTCCAAATACATATGGATTGTTCATTAAGGCATACATACGAATATATTTAATCCCAATCAGTGACCATAGGTTTTTATTATTTTTTTACAGTTTACATAAGTACAATGTTGGTCACGATCTTGGCTTACAGTGAGAGTGGAATTTCTGCTATAATACATGGGCCAGATGTGATTGGATTTTCAGTTTTTCCTTATATAGTGATGCTAACATCATTATAGTGATTTTTACTTTACAGATAGTATACAACTGTCACGACACCAATTGATGGGCGATATGTAAAACAATATTTTTAAATATTCAACTTCAAAGATACTTAATTTGTAACTAGAAATTGGCTTCGTGTGTATGACTTGCATTTAAATTATCATTATGCTGGTATTTATGATACGCATTTCGTAATGATATTAGATGTTTACAAGATTATTATATATATGCAGACGTTTCGAACCCTTTCCCGTGTTCATGGTCACGGGAACTCCTCCTGACCTGGCTGACTAGAAATTAAAAATCAAATACAAACGTGATAAAATCTATAAAAAATATTTTATTTCAAATACTCATTGCGTGTTAGTATTTCTACAGTACATAAATAGGGCAAGACCCTTCACAGTGCCGGGAAGTGACGTGACTACGTTACGCTTTCGACAAACAGATGCGTACACGTTTTACACGCATCAAAAACATTCGACTTGATATAATAAACATGTTATTGAAAGGCAACAGTAATAAACATCTGTGCATTTATAATACTACTACATGATGCAGAAATAACTACTATAAACTATTGCGTACATACAAAACAGTTCTCTAAGACGTCATAATGAATATTTCTACTGTGTACGTTTGGCTCGAATTCGTTATTATTGTTTAAAAATTGTTGATAAATATACGTTTTATATTGAAAATACCTTCTTTCAAAATGGTAAGGGTAAATTAATAAAAATTAATATATACATATGTCATCTTTCGCCTGTTCTTCTCCCAATTAGTTGGAGTCGACGCGATATATACTCGAACATATTTCAAAAGTAATTTGCAATAGTTTTATGACCGTCCGCTTGCCTGACGTCATCCCTTCAACATTTTACGCTAGCACACAGTATTAATATATAAATAAATATGAAAATAAAATAAATGATTATATAAAAAGGATGTTTGGTCTAGATAGAGCTATAGCTATTATATATTTCATAAGCAACATGGGACCGTGAACACAGGATTTTTAATATATATGCATACAAACAGCCATTTAAATAAGATAGCAGAAGAGTGTTCTAATTAAGACGATATTTTTTATTACTAACAATTTTTTAATAAATTATTTAGAAAGACAAGTAAATTATTTAGTAACCATTGACAATTGTTTTATTGCTTGTCGAAATTAATCGTTAACATGGAATTGAAAACTCGTACATATAATGATTTATTTGAAATTATCAAATTGTAGAAATCAATATTTCTTCAAAACATGCAAAAGTAAGGTGGACCGATGACTTGGTGAAGGTTGCTAGGAGTGTAGGAGGCCTACGTCCAACAGCGAATGAAAAAAGGCTTTTCTCAAAATTCAGCCTTTTTTCAAAAATATATGATACTTGTATATAGATGGGCATAAAACATATATGGACATATACATAAATTTACATATATAATTAAAATAATATCTTTAATGAAAATTTCATATTAACGGATTTTATAGTGTTTGTATTTTATTGTTACTTTTCCGATGATTCAAACATTTCAACATTCATGGTCACTGGAGCACTAAGTTGTTTCACTACCAAAAAGTCATCGTTATTACAGAGGTTTTTATCAGTAACATCAAAAGAACGTAAGCAGATAACCATTATTGCAAACAAAAGAAAAACGAAATAAAACATTACAACACACAAAATGAAAAAAAAATAAAAATAAGACTGCGAATTCAGTTTGTTTTTATTTACACGCTATAATCTGGATAATACATCTGGTAAGCGTGATGTAAATTATCCTATTTCCTTTCCAAACCTTAGAAAGCCCGTTCTCATCACCCTACGTATATTCGAATCCCGGGATTCGGAGTGATCGTGATCAGATTTTGAAGTATACCTATATATTTGTAGAATATATTTATCAAATTGTTACGATGTGAACAGCTAATACGCGGATAAATACACGGATACAATTATCTGTAGATTTACCTGCATTTGCTATTATCTTTAAGCGTATTTATTGAAGGGTTAAATTAATGCAAGAGATAACGGTGAATATTGATATCTATAGATTATCATTATAAAGCGTTGACTGCACAGATGGCGTAGTGGTTAAGTTACCGAACTTTCGTGCCATTGCAGTAGGTTGTATTCCCACGCAGGACAATACTTTGTGCGATCCATAAATTCTTGTTCTGAGTCTGGGTGTAATTTGTCTGCGTTAATTGTATGTTTGTAAAGTCCCCCGCAATACAAGGATTATTTCTTTAATACAGGGTGGTGTTTTTCTATTTTTTTTTTAAAGCATGAGTTTATTATTAAGGGTATCCAATAGTCAACGTTATAATTAAGGATTAAGATTGCATTTGCTTTGGATTATACAGTCGTGTATTGCATTATACGCATAAAAAAATTCTTCTCTAGTACATATGTTATCTATTTACGTATCTTAGACATCTCATACAACAGCAGGGGACGAAGAATGGTGGATACATTGTATGAGTCTAGCGCCATAAATAGGATTACATTAAATTGTAATGACAATTAATACGATTTACATACAAATTTGACCTATCCTTTTAGTTGCATCGAGTCGTCCTACGATCGGCATTCAATTGGTCTTTTGTTACCCGAATAGGAAAGGGTATGTCGGGTAGATGGCACACGTCTCCTTAAAAGACGAAAATATAATACGACGCGAGAATTGACTGTCCTACAATAGTTCACGGTAGTGTAAGTGGCAGGACGATTGGAACAGATTTCCAATAGGTGTGGGTTCGAATCCCACTCGTGACAATCATTTTTCGCTCGCAATCGGGTTTCTTTAAATACATACATACATATCATCACGCCATATCCCTTGCAGGATAGGCAGAGAGAACAGAGTGCCAGAGAACTTTATCCTTGCATACTTCACTCGCTTCCTCAACATTCATAATTCTCTTCATACACGCTCGCCGGTTTCGGAGACTCTTGACTCCACCTTCCTTCAGTACGTGACCAATCTGGTCTAGGTAGGGTAGTCTCGGTCTTCCCCGGTACCTACATCTTTCTACTTTCGGTTTCTATAAATAATCAAGCATATTAGATGCTAAATTTCAGTAATTACGCAAGACCATTTTGTGACTCGATTTATTATAATTCGATGCATCAGCGCGTCAATTGATATTAAGTCTCCGAATCAGGATTAATAATGATTCAATACATCTATATCAAATTACATCCTTCTTCTTATTGTCTATACATGTTCCACTGGATAGAAGATCCGGGGATAGCAGGGTGCCGTAGGTTCTCATAAACCGCCTTGAGCAATTTTTTTTTATTAATTTATTACCAATACAAAATAAAGTTACAATGCTATAAAATTAATGACATTTAAAACCACTAAGCTTTGTTTTTAATATCATTGGCAGTAGTAGTTTACAGTGTAGATATAAAATACGATTTCAATTTATATTTTATGTAAAGGTGTAATAATTACAGTGGTCGGCTTATCATGCCATGTATACACCTCCTGAATGCCTTTCGGCGCACCATGGGAAAGATCCTATTTCGAATGGTATATTACCCACAGTATGTTCGTGATTACATCATTCTCATAAATTATAGCCTGTTCTGTATTTTTTTTTGAGCATACTCCGTTAAATCCGGCCGGGGTGACAGAAAGAACGTGCCACTCCCATGGACCCGCCTTTCAATATATCTCGACGCCATGCGAGGCCATCGCGATCCGCGGGTTCTACCTTTGCGGGTATCTTAGTCGACGCCGCGCCATTTGGACTTAGTCTGACGTTAGGATGTCGTCCTCACGCGGTATGGCCTCACTCCGGGTGACCAGACTAATCCCCGGTCCGGTCATCTGTTGCCTCGGCTAGGGCGGCGAACAGGTTTTTATGCCTGCGCCATCCAAAGCACCGGCGGCGGCCGGAGTTTTTATAGAGGATGTCCTCCCGGACTGGTTCTGCCGAGCCCGACCCGAATAACCACTAACAAATCGCATAAAATTACATTGTGTGAGGGAATCGATCCGGGTATACAGCACGGTGAAATGATATTTACGTCATTAAACCCTCTAATCTATATGCAATCTGATCATTTAATTCTTCTTATATATACTATCATTTATCAATCAGAATGAAAAGTATCCCACTGATAGATAGGTACTGACTAATAGATAGGGGTCAGCTTACAAATTGGTTTGATAGAAGAAATTATTCAATTTATATATTTACATTTTATCTCTATGTTTTGATCTCCACAGGATAAGATAATAGATTCATTATCTTATCTGTATTTATTTAATTTTCTCAAGAGGTTTTCAGGATATATTTCTTTAGTGATATTACTTGTATGATGATTATCGAACATAATTGATAATAATAACGAGGTTTATTATCAACGATCATTACATTATGTAATTTACATATGGAGAACTGAATTAAATTCATTGAAAACAATAAGATGAAAAAATTACCATTATAGAATACGAGTAGAGTAGAATGAGATTTATTGGCAATATAACAGCATGAGGAATGTGTTACAGTTACAATATTATTAACTTTGGATGATATAATATTAAAATAAAATTATTTTTACCGGTTTTATCGCGTTATGTTTTTAAAGATTTTTAATTTCCCGCAGTTTCGAACACTATTAATTGTTCTAGAACAAAATTAGAAACCAAACAAAAAGTTTATAAAAATCCGTAAAAACACATCTCAAACATGCTAATACTGTCCTAAATATCAATAGATGTCGATGCTGGAACTGTTAATATTAATTATATATAATCATTGAATGTAAACTAATAAATTAATTTATTAATCTGGACTGCACTGCCGTCCTTCGTGTGAACCACAAATTGCTATTCTGAGTCTGTAATTTGTGTCCGTTATTTAATATGTTTGTAAAGTCCCCCGCAATACAATGATTATTTCCCTAGTGCAGGGTGCTGTCTTTAAAAAAATAATCTTATTTGTATGAATGAATGGAAAAATCGAATGAAGCACTATTAATATGAATTCTGAAAACCAATTTAAACAAATTTAAAAGAAAATATTGCAAAATAGTAGCTTGTTAATTGACCCTAATTAAAATACATACGAGTTTTGTAACATACCTGCTTGGTGTAGCCTTCTTTAAATGGTCTAATAGCAAGTTAGTGAGGTAAAAGTGACCCAAATGATTCACGCCGAAATGTATCTCAAAGCCTTCCTTAGTCTTTTCATCCTGCTCCAATGGCACAACTACGCCAGCATTGTTAATTAGCACATCAATTTTGTTAAAACCAGCTTTTACTACTTCTACGAAGTTTTCAATAGATTCAAATGATGATAAATCCAGTTGCATGGGGATCTAAAACAAATTATTACATTAGAAATTGCTGAATTAAATATTACCAAATTTTCGTATGGTGTTCGTATATTTATCACCTCTTGAGCTGTGTAGTAGCAGCGGCTTCGAATACTACCAACCCTTAATTTGATTGTGGATGTCGTAAAAAACGACTAAGAGCCTTATAACAACCTAGGCCGACTCCATCTGATGCCGTTTGGTCAACATTTACATTCTCAAGAAGAGTTGATGTTTGGCAAGCGGACAGTCATAAAACTATTGCCAATAACTTCTACAATATGAAAGAAGAGTACTTATTGTATCTACTCCAAGTAATTGGGATAAGAGTAGAAGAATGATGACTTATAATTTATTTCAGAATAATATGCCTAGTACAATATTTTTTTATCGTGGATGTCGTCGACAGGCGACTAACGATTGTAAATAAATAACATTATTACTATATAGTGATTGACAACTCGAACTAAAACTCTATGCCAAACTAAATATGTTTTGTTATAATATGTCCAGTTACTGTTCTTTGTCTATCATTGTAAGTTTTGGCGGGAATACGGAAATGTCATGTTGCGTTCTTGAATTAAATTCATGTCTTTAGTGTTTTATAGTGTTAATTGTGCAGTTATTTTATGTAATATAATACAGATAAAGTGCTAAAACGTAGTGAATATAATATAACAATGGTTTGCATGTATTTGCACGTTTTTGACAAAATCATCGCCCAAATCATCATAATATTTTGATACTTACTGACGGACAGTGATTATTAATAGGCTACTCACTTGAAGAAATGTTAAATAATATGTAAAGACAATTACAGAAGACTTGGTTGTATGGTCTTTGTTCTCTTTGCCTCTACGAAAGGTCGAAGAAAATAAAAAAAAAACATTAGGACATATGTAGGCTTACAAAAATTGGTTGAATAACAAAATTAAAATGGTCTCATGTGCGCTGTTGCACACACATGAGTTTGTGTTAATACAAGCAATTATTATTACATATAATATTTTCCGTGTGGTGACGGAGTAAGAATACTATTCACCACCCCATATCTTACCCGTGGGTGATCGTACGAGACGACTAAAGGATATAAAACGCATATAACATCTGTCGAGAGAAGGAAAACTCGAAACAAAACCCTATACCAACACGTCTGACCAGCGCGGTATAGTAGGTTAATTCCCCTCTCATTACGGAGGTGGCCTGGGCCCAACGGTGGGACATTTATGGGCTGTGATGATGATGATGATGATAATATATATTTCATTTTCAAAATTTACTAAATATAAACTTGAATTATATTTAGTAAATTTTGCCTCTATTATGTTTCTGTAGTTAGATCTGTCTTGTATTATTATGATGAATGTGGATGGACATTATAACATTTCTATACAAATACACCAGCACATTGATAGTAGTTTGATATAGTTTATCAGTACTAAAACAGTGCAGCACTGTACAATTTTTGAGTGAAAAAGCCTTTCTCATAATAAACAAAAGCTATACAAAAAGACCAATTAAATTCTTCTATTTTCTGGATAATCTATCGAAGTATGCGAACATGGCCTGTGATACTATAATCACAGTGTAATGTTTCAATTTGATATTATTGTAGTGGCCAAACAACAACTTTCTGGACTACATGAATTTAAGAGAATCTTTCTAGGATAAGAAGATTCACTTTTATTTTTATAGATTGTTGAAGAAAGATAATCACAAATTAGGAAACAATAAATGGTTTTGATGGTTACTGTGTGAGACACAAGGAGGTTTCAGGAGTGGAAGGGGATGCATGGATCAAGTGTTCTCTCTGCGCAACATTGTGGAGAAGCATCTGGCCCTAGGTCAGAGGGTTTTCTGCAGTTTTGTGGATCTGGAGAGAGCATTTGACACGGTTGTATGAAAGGAACTTTGGGACATTTTACCAGAGTATGGTATTAACGGTAAACTGCTGCAGGCTGTGCAATCCAGTTACATGGGCTGTAGAGCCTGTGTGCGGCTGGATGATGGAATGTCGCCTTGGTTTGACGTCAATATCGGCGTTAGGCAGGGCTGCGTTCTATCAGCCAGGCTGTTTATCATATATCTGGATAAATGTCTCCAAAGGTTGAACGATATGAATGTGGGAGTCCAGATGGGTGACTCAGTGGTCTCTGCTCTGCTTTATGCAGATGATGTAGTCCTGCTGGCACAGTCAGCGACTGACCTGCAGACCCTAGTCGACACAATGACAGAAGATTGTAAGAAAAGGGGTCTACGCGTGAATGTGAGCAAAACCAAAATAATGGTCTTTGAAAGAGATGAAGCCAGAACAGATGTAAGAGTAACAATAGGTAATGATGTACTAGAGCAAGTGGATGAATTTGTATATCTTGGATGTGGATTTAGCCGAGATGGACCACTGATATAGAGCGAAGAGTGAATGCGGGAAATAGAGTGAACGGAGCGTTGGGGCAACTTCTCGGCAGCCCCCACCTCAGCCAGAAGGCACGTGTAGCAATACATAACGCAGTGCTTGTCCCAACATTACTGTATGGAAGCGAGAGTTGGGTATGCAGAAAAGAGTATGAAAGTAAAATTAATGCGGTCGAAATGCGATCTCTTCGGAAAATCTGTGGAGTTAGGCTGACCGACCGCATTCGTAACGACGACGTAAGAGAGCGAGTAGGTATGAAAGAGAGTATTGGTGTAAAGATGCGAAAGGGAATGCTCCGATGGTTCGGACATGTGGAAAGAATGCCGAACGAACGTCTGGTTAAGAAGATATACAATGCGAAAGTGGAAGGATGCAGGTACCGAGGGAGACCGAGACTAACCTACCTAGACCAGATCGGTCAGGTACTGAAGGAAGGTGGAGTCAAGAGTCTCCGAAACCGGCGGGCGTGTATGAAGAGAATTATGAATGTTGAGGAAGCGAGTGAAGTATGCAGAGATAGAGTTCTCTGGCACTCTGTTCTCTCTGCCTACCCTGCAAGGGATATGGCGTGATGATATGTATGTATGTGTATGTATGTAGGAAACAATAAAAAAAAAATAGTTTAAAAATTAATAGTACCTATGTCATTTTGTTATGACTTATTGTGAAATTTCTTAAAACATATCAGTTTAAAAATAGAACAGTATCAATAAATAATAAACTTATTTTTTAATTTAAATTTGGATAAAAACATTATACCAAAACTTAACAATTATAAACACAAGTTAAAAACACCCTAAATGACTCTTCTTCTTCTTCTCTTTGTGTATTGGCAATCAGCTACATATACGAGCTATTGGTGCCAGTGTCAAGTTATAATTATTATTACGTTTATAGTCTTGTCAGGTTAGTCATAGTCTAAGTCAAATTGTCACCATTAACAGTGCAATGGCCACACTGTTAATGGTATCTTGTCGGAATTTTGATAGAAAACGAAAACGTTGTAAAGCACTTTATATGATATTCACTATATCCCAGTACTGCCTCATCACATTACATAAAATGCCATCAAAATTATCTAATATAACACATTAAAACACTAAGATATCAAATATAATACAAGAGCACCACATGACTTTTTCAAATTCCCATCAAAAGTCCTAAATGACTCTATGGGTATAAAAACATAATTTGCTAATCTACCTGGCCATTATGTCATCTTAACTGTGGCATATAATATTCAGAGAATATCTCAAATAGTGGCACCAAGATACAGATGTCTATTACTTGTCAAGTTTAAATTAATACATTCATTTTATTTGGTTTATAGGTTATTATTAAGTATTATTAAAAAAATATATATTAACATAATATGTAGTTAGTATTAACATGTAGTTTAAGAGACCAACACATAGTTTTAGGCATATAATGATGACTAAATAATAGTATTATCTTAGTTGAGTGGATACAAAAACGTATAGACAATATTTATGTATTTTTAAAAATAAATCTCTAAATAGCTAAGGAACTGACAAATCCAGGCCTCTGAAATATAACTTGTATTCTGATAAAAGGATTTATATATCTCAATTAAACAGTGTAAAGGAGATTATGTTGTAATTTATATTTTAAGTAAATTTACTCACCATCTCACCACCGTTAGGCTGTTCCTTCCTGATTTCAGCAATACATGCCTTCGCTTTGGCAAGGTCTCTACATGCAAAAATCACTCGTCCCTTCCTTTTAACAAGGGCTCTGGCAGCCTCTAGGCCAATACCACTATTGGCACCAGTAATAAGGAAGGTTTTGCCTCTCAAACAAGTATTACTAATACATTTTGCCCAACTCCTAGCCCTCCATTTACGAATCAAACCTATTGCTACCAATACTGAAATTGGCACAGCGGCATACATTACATTAGATGGCACCATATTCATTAATTAACTATTGCAAAACTATGTTTATTATTTTTAATAATACTACAATTAGGGCAGGTACCACAATTAAATACTAGCACACCACAATCGCAGCACCACAGCAGAACAAATGTCAAAATAATGTCATTTGGTCAAAGGTCAAAAAAATAAAGATTTTATTGCGTTCGGAAACGCAATCGTATCTAATGTAGAATAAGCGATGAAAAAATTCTAAATGCTAATATTTTTTTGCATATTTTTAATTTGATCTATACAATTATCTATTTATTATAAATAAGTTCTGACATATGGAATTTACTAAAATACGATATAGCAAACAATTTGTATCTCAAATATTTCACAGAGAGTTACATTTATCTATTACTTCAAAACTGAGACAATAATACTGAAACATAATCTAATATTGCTCTTATTTTTTGAAAATACCTAATGAGGAGTTCTCATCCTAATACATTTCATTTAACTGTCATGGGCTTCACTGACCTGTGCACAGTGTCAGCGCAATTTATTTCACGTTTATTATCTAAAAAATGTTCAAAATGGATATTAATGAAAATACCGTAGTGAAGTGTCTAAGTATAAAATGTGATTGTTTACATATTCGTCGTGTCCCTATAGTTAGATGTAGTACTTAATATTAATATAGCGTCACAAACTTATCTGGCTCGGCAAAGTCGGCAATAGTATTTAGTATATTGATCTATGATAGTATTACTGATATTTTTTTTTTGGTTCTGTTCGTCCATTCAGACAGGCAAAGGGATCAAAGCCCATACAGCTAAGTCTTATTTAATTGTTTTGTTTATCATTACTTCATATTATGTAGCCTTAATAGTCATTGTCTGTCACTAAGTCAAGTCGTTACCATTAATCGGGCGCTGATAACCTAATCAATGATTTTCTTTGGGAATTTTGGGCAAATATGAAAATACACGTAAACCACTATTATACCATATTCACTACATTTCAGCACTTTAACTGTACCATATTGCATAAAATACCAGCAAAATTATTCAATATAACACCACAAAACACTAAAGAAATGAATATAATACAAGAGCGTGACATGACATTTCCACATTCGCGACAAAAATCAGATTACTGATATCGCATTTAGTGTTACCAACGGATTTTATTTGCTATAAAGTAGGGGCATGTCGATACGGTCATAGAACACATAATATGATATGCTTAGACTCTTCTATGTTTATGCTTCACCAATCACACCTAGTGTTACATTGATGTTTAAATTGTCTTGCGTGATACTCAAAATTTGGGTGCCGTTGGCGAAAACGGACACTAGTAAGAAATTATAAAATCGCATTTGTCGGGTAAATAATTTGGTATATATTATTCAATTATATATTATTCTATTACTAGGAATTGACTATGTAATTAAAAAGTAAAACTAGGAATTAACTAGTTTTATTATTCAATTTTATAATCAATTCCTAGTTTGAACCTTTACTTTCACGTTTGACTATCTAAGCTGATAATAAAAAAATGCGTTTAATTATACATAAACCTTCATTACCCAACTTTTTTTTTTATATTATGGCAATGATTTTCCTATTTATTTGCATTTATTTTATTTCAAGGTGTACTCACGTACTCGTACGTAGTACAATGCATTAGTCTGTGGGTGTACTCGAAGACAGAACCAAGGATAACAAATTCAAGAAATAAAACAAATTTATAGCTGGGCCGTTTATTTGAAATAGGTACATAAGGGACAACTAGATAAAAATCTGACTTCCAGACTTAGAAAAACAATTGATATGACAACATTATGAATATAATAATGAAATACATGAAAACTTCATAGCCATTTACAAGTAAATAGATAGGTTATATAGTCACAGTACATACATTAGTTTAAAATGTTAAAATTATGACTTTTGTTTAAATAGATATATGAAAAATTATCACTGAGTTATAGATAGTTATATTTGCATATATCGACTGCGTTTGTCTTGCGTCTATTTTAAATATTGTTCTAATAACACCTATTACCAGTCAATGGCAATGGTAAATACAATTTATATTTATTTTGAAAATCAACTTTTAGGGAGTCATTATTCGTCATTATATTTTTATTTCGTCATTCAGTTGTTAGATTCTATTTTGTTAACAGTTTTTATTTGAATAACTATAATGCAACGTAAAAATAATCAAGACATGCTTCCCTTTTGTTGACAAAAAGTGCTTTAAATAAATTACTTTAGAATAGCAAATAAAAAAGAAATAAGGATGATAGCGTGACTTGAACGCCTTAACGTGGCAACTCCAAAGTATTTAATTCCCATAATTTCAAGAACATTTTGTTAATTAAAGAACTCTCAGAAATGCAGATATAGTGTAAAAAACTTAGCGTTTCGCACTCTTTAAGAGTACCGTTTTTACCATAACAGCACGTGGGGTTCGTGCCTAGGTTCTATACACTGCAGAGGGCTACATAAATCCGTAGTATTCGTTTACATTATATGTATAAAGATTCCTTAATTTAGTTACCGAAACATTAAGGATTAATTGTAACCAATTCGTATGAATTTTAATTCATTTCATTTAATTCATAACATATCTAATTAACAATATGTTTTGAGTTTTTGATTTGTATTATAATAAATTAAAACAGAAAATCTTTTTGTTACTATTGAACATCTTTTAATTGTTTAAATAGGTGCCAAATAGGTACCTGTGCCCAAGGGCTAAGATGGCTCTGCATGCACAGGCTCTACATGCACACCTATTTAACAATTTACGACATACTTCGCTCATTACTTGGAGAAGTCACATTTTGTCGTCGTGAATCCCATATATATTTGCATGAGAGTTTATTCTTCATGTAAATTAATATTGGATTTTCGGTCGACCATGCGCACAATAACATACCGTTATATAAATGATTAACATGGATAAATATCAATAATTAAACATTTCATTCGCATGTTATAAAATTTCACTACACATATTAGAGTATTATGAGTAATAAGGTAATATAATAGGTACTTACTATAAGTACCTATTTATTAAGGAAACCAGTGCCGCGGATAAATACAGTAAATAATATTATTTTAAAAATGTTTATGAATATTCAAAGCTTGAGATGTATTTTCTATATATGAAAAAAAAAAACATTATGTATAAAAATATATGTAAAAAGCTGTACATTAATTAGCCTAGCCTGGGATGTAAATTAGGCACAGTACGATTATGAGTGCATCGGGACCTGAGACAAAGCACAGGATCAAAACAAATCCTCACAAATATATATTTTTTTTCATTACTTAAAAGATATGGTTGAAAAAGGTTAGGTAGGTTAAAGATATGGTTGAAAAAGGTTATAGGTTACCAGGTCATAAAAACACAAAAAATAAAAAGATATGAATATAAAAACTATTTATAGTTCCACAAACTTATCTGACCCAGTGGCAAATTGATGAACTGACGCCATTTTGAAATGTCATCAAAGCATCAAACGTCAATCGTTTGCCCGATATGATGGTATTTTAGTTGTTGGTTGTTTACTCCTTGCTTATTTATTTTTTGTGGTTTTAAAATGCGAAAAGCGATGCAATAAATGTTATACTACAAGTTTTAAGTTATATGAAGGAAGAAAAACATCTTCAGGCATCATTAATACCTTTTGAAAAATCGTATGAGCGAGTAACAGCAGCCACATGTTAGTGTTGTTAGTTATTGAAAGAAAAAAAAAACACTATTAATAAACATTAAATATAGTTTATGTGTTAAATATAATGAATTGATTTGTTCTTAGAGTGTAATTATATTTTGAATAGAATTTTTATATATTTATACAAATAATACAACAATATTCTATTTATGTTTTAATTGTAATGAATGTGCTCGATTGTTATTAACTGCAACTGTAATGATTGTGTTAAAATATAAGTATTTATAAAAACTACATCTATGTTTCTTCTCTATTAAGCAAAATATGTATCACACTTACATGCTTCCCATCCGTAAACCCACGGGAGAAAATTCTATAATTCTATTTTTATGTCTTCCACAGGAAATTATGTAAAGGAGTGTTGACTAGTTTTTATAAACCCGTTACCACATGGGGAAGTACTTACCGATTTTAATGCAAATAGAATCTACTGGCAACACTAAATGCGATAACAGCGACGCTGTCACCGGTGTGCTGAGTGTGAGTTTTGACGTTAACATAACGCGCTCTACAGCGTGCGCGTAAGCTGCCATTTGTATGAAGGAATGTACAGCGCCACTAGCGGCGCGTTTTTGAAACTACATTTTTTCTTTCTTTTCTTTCTTCATACAAATGGCATGCTTACGCGCACGCTGTAGAGCGCGTCATGTTAACGTCAAAACTCACACTCAGCACACGGGTCAGATAAGTTTGTGGCACTATAAGTCATAACATCTTAAAAAAAAAATGTCATAACATAGGTAGTTGTATTTATTAAGATAGCATTATAAATATCTTTCATAAATATTGAATAACTTCGTAGTTATTCCGATTCTGAAAGTTTTTTTCTTTTTCATTTCCAATCCTAAAGATTTCATTAACTCTAATAGATATTAGTGAAATCCACAGAATCTGAGAATGATAATACCCGTGATCTTCGGCTGGTACCACATATTTAATACTTGGATCCCGATTCGCGGCCCTAACAATAATATATATTAAAGCCAAATTAGTACAATAACAATTCTATTTAATGGTTTAAAATAACAATCTTTAACAACGTAAGAAACTTAATTATATAAAATAATGTCTAAACCTCAAATAACAATGAAACCATTGATACATACATAAATCATGTTTTATAAGTTCTTCAAACATGATATTTGATTATGTTGGCACCGTGATATTCAATTACAATATTTTCTTTGACATATAATGACTAAAATAATGGAATGTAATTTTTTAGGAATATTTGACACTGTCCCTTCCCGCTTCAGCTAACTTCGGTTAGTTAAATTCTAGAATGGAATGTAATTGATTTTTTTGGCTCATGATTTCAACTAATATACCATCAGAATTATGAGAAATATATGTTCACAATATTAGGTATATTTAAATACAATTTTGATATTAAAATCTTTAATATATGAAGTTTTCATATGCCTTTGCAATGTTTTAATCATTTGTTTATATTAAGTGTAAAATTTCCTTAAAAATCTCAAATGGATTTATCTATCTAAAGATAAAACACTAGAATTGTTTAATTTCATATTTCTCACTAATCGCTCGCATGCATTTAAGCTAATGTATAAAAACGACTTTTATTTTGAATAACAAAAACATGCCACTTTTCAAAATAATCAATTGACTATAATAGTTTTCTATTTGCCAAAAAAGGCTTTGCATTAAATACTATTTTAGTATAAACTATTGTCAAATTACAGAAACAAGGTTTAGAATAAAATGTATTTTCATTAACAACTTAACATACGTCACAACATCTTGTAGTTTTTTTTAAACTTTAACATGTGCATTTTCATAGATACATTCATTTCATAGTAACGAAGAAAATAATGTTTTTTTTTATACAAACTTGATGGGTCAGCGCATTATTGGTCACAATTGTCATTAACTTTTTGGAGCAAGTATGGTTTTGAATATGCTAAAAATGTAACTTTATCTTGTACAAAGTTAGAAAAATGTATGTTGTTCAGATAAATACGAGACTTAGAATATTAAAGTTGGGAATTTAATATATTAGGTAGCTGACGCATATTTATACAATACGCTTAAAATTAAATAGTAGCAGAATTTAGTGATCAGTACTAAAAATAAATATAACTCTTTAGGGCACGTTTAACAATACTTCGTCGAGATTCATATACGGAGATTAAAATTTAAATATTTTTATTCAAGAAATGGTTTTGGGAAATATACCATCACCGATAAACACCGTGTCTTTTCACTAGCACATTGGTAGACATTACATGCCCGCTACTGCGGTAAATACGAATTACCTAAACTTTTAAATCATACTCTCACATCGGAGTAGACAGTTGGTGTCGGGATCTGTCTACGCCTACATCCACTGTTGTTACTTTACCGTCCACCGGCGAACCGCTCTCCACTTCACTATCTGGCATGATAATACACATAAACGATTTACCACTCGTCACATCTTTTGGATAAATAGTCATAGGAATAAACCTATCACTCGTACCATCTACATACGCTCCTAACCTGGAGTAAACTTCAGGAAAATGCTTCTTTAAATTTACTCCTCTACTTTCCAACTCATTAGATATATTTTGAAAACTTATTTCTCTAAATTTGTGTGCTGTTGCGGCATTCTTTTCACCAGCATTGCTTAATTTAGATGTTAAAATTAAAGTTTCTCTGTCTTCAGGTGTTGACTTGCTATCTCGCCTGTGTCTTCTTCTGTTCTGTTCTTGTATAGCGGCGGTTACTGTTTTACTGAGGCGTAGTTTAGCGCATCTCGACACCATCTGTCTCTCCCATTTCACTGCTCCTTTCGTCGGCACTTCACTGATAATACACACAGCCACGTATAAAATTACTCTTGTTTCAGGGTTGTACGCCTTACATAGTTTAACTACTTCTGTGTATAATTCTACCCCCATTTCATTTGGCTGTAGGGAAGTCCACTTCATATACTCCGGTTCGCTCAAGTGTTGGAAGCCATGTGTGGTAAATCTTTCAGCTGCCTCAGGGCTCGTGAAAAACACTTTCACGACGCCTCTACCGTGAGCTAAATACCCTTTGTGCCCTATAGTGCTAATTTGATGCAACGAATCGGCGTCTTCTTTAGCCGCTGATATGATTTGCCTGCACAGGGCGCTCGCTCGTGTATGCAAACAAACTTTTCTATGCTTCTCCCAGTGTGCCCTTCTGCATTCTCTTGAGCAATACATTGTAGAGCAGTTGTGGCAGGTTTTGTAATGTCTCTTAGCGTCTGTGAAAGGCGCCCGGGAAGGACATTTTGGATATTTGCATTTGACGAAGGCATCGTCTGTACTATTTTCTGTTTGTAAAGATATTAGGGAAGCTTTGGAATCTTGGTGGGTTAGGTGTGAATCGGCTGACCGTAGAGCTGCGGCGTCAAGGCTAGTGCGGCGGTCGAGGGAGACGCTCGTTTGGGCGAACGGTTCACTTCGGCGACGTGATTGGTGATCGCCCTGCGCCGAACGCGGGCGCCTCGATTCTTGCATCACGGCAGTATTATCAACTGTATCCATGCCTGAAATGACACAAATGAAATATATGTAGTTATATTTTTTAAAATGAATATAAGAAAGTGGGCATAAGCTAAACTGTAAGACTCAGAACCAGTACAAGATAACTATCAGATAAAAATAACCCAATAGACAATCATGCCACAGCAGACATTTCATGCTTACATATGATCAATCGTAATTGGACAAACGGTCATTAGATAAAAGATAATTCTGTACAATAAGACGGATATTAGCGTCACAAATCAAATACATCAAGCTAACAGAAAGAAACTTCTAGAACTAGTGCAGTACGTGTGGGTAGTAGTACCTAATCGGTTGTATGTGAGATAAGGTAATAAAAATTGGAACGGCTCAAACTTACATATCGTTCCTACCTGGTCGGTCGTGATCGGGGCTGTCAGTGATCGAGCTGGGGCCCTCGCTGGGAGTGCTGATAAATCTTGAAGCTGGAGAAGCGCTGCTATGTCCACTACTGGCCAGTTGTTCGTAGCGGGGACTCTGAAGACGGATTATTTAGGACTGGTAGGATGAATTGGGATGTGTTGTGAGTTGGCCTATTTTTGATTCAACATGAAATGATTTGTGATTTATAGAACAAAAAAAAATATTTTTACACCTGTTATTTACAGATGTAGCTTAGATCTTTCTTTTTTAGCAAAAAAAGTACCTGATTTGCGTTATAAAAATTAAATTTAAATATGTGCCTAATAAAGTGTATTATTTTAAATTATTAAAAGAAAAGTACCTTCCCGCCTATTAAATAGTAGGGGCTTGAAGCCTTCCTAGGGCTCGGCTGAGGTGTGGGTATTCTGGCCGGCTGCGACGGCAACCCCAAGAGCGAGTCCAGCACGTCCTCAAGAGTAGTGGAGCCTGGAGACGGCCGCGTGATACCTAAGTTCAGTGAGCGCTGGGACTCTTGCCAGTCTGGAAGTCGCCAGTCAATGATGTACATTAGAATGGATAGAGATGTATGCTAAATTGAAAGATGATGAATCTTGCATAGTATACTGACTGCACGACCCGCCTTGGAACAAGGGACTAAATACGTTAGTCAAATGACATTTAAATAACCTTGAATTATGTATTTGCATCATTAGATTTAGCATTTTTATTAAACGCTTGCGGCAATTGGATTAATGGGTTGAACGTACATAGAATAAACTTATAATTTAAAATATAATTTTTAATAAACGTATTACAAATCCCGTAATTTTAAAGTTTTAACAACTGTCCTTATACTTTTAAAACAGTAAACTTACCTCGATAATAGTTTACCATCCCTAGATATTTAAAGACGATAGGGTATTAAGGTTTATTTAAAATGGAGTATAAAAATAATATTATAAAATAAACAAACATTGTTGCTTGTACACCTTGAACTCATAGAGGTATTTTAAACGTATGTTAAAAAAAAAACCTAAAGCATGTATGATTGTGTGCTTATATAAATTTAGAAAATAATTCAGTGCTCAAGTTAGTGACGAAAGAAGCACAGTAAACATTGCGAGTGAGGTGTATTAAATTTTCTTGGAAGCATAAAAATAATTAACATTCACGTAAATAAAAAATAAAACAAATCATATAAAATAAAAATGAATATATTCAATAATCATTATGACTAAAACATAACTAAAAGTACAGTAATTGAAATGAATAAAGACAATAAATAATCATGTCTTTATAACACGAACAAGGTACCGAGATTCTAACGTACAAACATTTATAGCTTACAGCCTATAACTACTATAATTCATAATAATTAGTACATTTTCTTTTAGGTACTGTAGATTTTAATAGATTCTAGAGAGCTGTAGTAACTAAATAAACATACTAATTTGGCGCTATTTTATAAAATTCTAGGCGGCCATCTTACTTGCTGTCATAGACATTTATAATTTATTTTTTTACATATCGTCTATAGTTCGCTTTCGTAGTTCGACGGTGCGAATTGTGAACGCATTTTAAATGCAAATTTTTCTAACCTAATCAGAACCTGTATAATTTACTTAAGGGCGAAACCCCAACATAAATTACGAGGTGATTTAAGTAGAAGGAACTTGAAATTTTTAAATATTTCAGACTTATACCGTCACTTCTCACCACCACATTGAATTATGGTTCTGATAACTGTTGGTAACATTTTGTGTATTAGATATAATATATAAAATATGATATGGGCAACGTATATTGTTTTTATATTTACGATGTATATATGCTTTGTGACATTTAATTAAAGCTTGTGTTTAAAAACAAGAATTCAAGTGTATGCGTCCAGATTTGAAATCAAATAATATTGAATTAGCACCTAAAATAAAACATAGCAACATATTTTATTTACAATACTATATAAACTAACTAGCCATTATACTAAATAATTTGTTTTAAAATAACACACACAAAACAAAATAACTTAATCTGTACATACGGACGTAATATTATTAATAAAAGTTACTGGTTTGTGTCAGATTACTATTGTAATTAAAATTATGGCAAAAAATAATCTTAACTATGACTATTTCAATTAAAACCATATGCGATTTAGGTACTCCAAATATTAGTGGAAACCTTATTCCAGTAACAATGATAAATAGTTATAACAATAATTCTAAACAGAAATGCATCAATAATTAAAATTGCATTGTTCCTTACATATTTTTTTATGTACTTAACAATGTTTCAAAAATAGATATGGCGGTCATTGTCATATTTTTTTGAGGCTGGCAACCTAGACTTAATTGTCAATATATGATTGATTTTACCGCCAAAGTTAAACGTAGGTACAAGAAGCTGCGTGTGACAAACACATAAATTAAAAAATAAAGCGTCTAAAAGCAAGTGCTTTTTACATAATGCAAAGAAATAAATTAACTTTTACACAATATGATTAGGTAATTGATTTTGCGTGTCCGAAAATAGTGCATATATTGACACAAATAATAATTAATAATATAATATTATAATAATGGTCCTGAGTCTTACACACAGTCTATAAAGCTCTATTACACGTATATTTTCACAAAATGAAATCATTCAGCCGCATAAACTGAAAGAGTTCATTTCACAAATAACTAAATACACAGAACAGCACAAAAATAACGCACAGAGTATTAACGTAACATAAAATATAACAAAATGTAGACACTGCAGGCTTACAATAAATAAATGCAAATTTCATGATTTTCGCAATCATCATTTAAAATGTTTGTTTGTATTTTGACATTTCATTAATGCTATTCAAAAATCACGCGATGCGTTCGTCGTGTCGAATATCTCGGTAGTCAGCATGTTTATTTTACTGCTTTTACACGGGAATGTGTCGTTAGTTAGGTGTGAAACCTGCAGTGTAAACCGAGGCGGTCACGCTCGCTCACCAGGCGCCGCGCGGTGGTCGAGGCGTAGGGACGACGGAGGTCGTGGATGCGGTGGAGGTAGAGCTTCCGACACCACGAGCGGCGTTTGTGGCGACTCTAGCGGTTTTGTACCTAAAATAATCAAAAATAAGCAATTTTAATGATATTTCCAAAATAAATAATAGCCATTAAATTCTCACACACTCAGCGCCGCCGCGCCGTTACAAGTGTAATGTAGGCGAAATTATGAAGTGGAATATTTGAAGAAGCATAATATTTACAAATGAAATTTTATCGCACCCTAATTTCCTTTAATTTTTCCGCTGGTAATTAATGTTATATAAAATGTAGGTCAAAAATTAATAAGTAATGAGAAATACTGCAGTGGATAGTTAAAAAAATATTTAATAACGATGGAAATTGAATATGTTCAACCGCCATGGACGTTGTAAATTATCCGAAACATTGCGAAAGCAAAATTAAAAAAATGTAAATATAATTGTGTAGTTGTTAGTAAAATAAAACAAAACAAAAGACACTATGAAATAATACATATGCAACGCGAATGTAGTCATATTTTTCAGTTTCGCACTGCTCCAGAAATATGATCAAGTGGACTTTTTACTGCTATTGTAAATACAATAGATTGAATATTTATAACTGAATCACGCCAGAATAGCTAAACGGATCTTTATGAGAGCATTATCTGTCATATCTTTTTATTCTCTAAAAATGGACACGTCCCGTTAAAATCTATCGATTTTATTAACAAAATCTGCATTAACGCGAGTGTGTTCGAGGGCATAGTCCTGAACAAATTCCAAATACAATTCAAATTTATTTAGTTTGTTAGCATTCATTGCGTGTTCACTGTAAAGGTCAAGGCTTTCAGCTGATATTTAATGATCTAAACATACCAACAAAAGAACTCTCGAGCCAGTACAGCTTCTGGCTGGACCGCGGCGAGGGTTGTCTGTCGATATCGCCATTGGCCGGCTCTAGGCCTGACACGTAATGTACAATGGCTGATGTGACTTCTTTGATCGACGTCTGGATCTCTTCGGAAGCCTTCGATGCTTCAGATGCTTCTGACTTCGGAGTCGACTGAAGTAATGATGACGCTAGCCTGGAAAATATCATACGGCATTACATTATTATCATTATATATTTTTTTTCCGTGTGGTGACGGAGTAAGAATACAATTCACCACCCCCTTTTTCACCCGTGGGCGATCGTAAAAGGCGACCAAGGGATAAAATATGCATATACATCTATGCAAGAGATGGAAAACTCGAAACAAAACCAACACGTTTGACCAGCGTGGTATAGTAGGTCAATTTCCCTCCTAGTATGGAGGAGGCGCGAGCCCAGCAGTGGGACATAAATTAGCTGAGATGATGATGATATATATATATATATATATATATAATATGGATATATTAATGCTGTGTGGTGGCTACGAATACTACCAACCCTTACTTTGCTCTTGGATATCGTAAAAGACAACCATGAGCTTTACATCGACTCGGGCCACCTCCAACTGATGCCGTTTGGTCAACAATTACATTCCTAAGGAAGGTTGATGTTAGGCAGGACCCCGATCATAAAATTATTGCCAATAATTTAAAAAAAAAAGGTAATTGGAATAAGAGCAGGAGATTAATGATGATGTAGAATCCAGATAATCGAATATTACTTATCATACTAAACGATTCTAGTGCATACAGATTGAACAGCATTATGCAACTTCTATGGAGTAATTTTAATCAGCGCAATCCAAAGGGCCAATCTGATGATAAGTTATGAACCCTATTATAATATTTATTGTGGTGATGATGGAAGTGTACAATTGACCACTTCTTCTTTTACCGTGGACGTCATAAAAGATGGCTTAAGGATTAAAATGGATAATAAATATTATTGAAAGAGCCAACCCATCTTTCCAGCATAAATAATGCGACATTAATTATGCAGGACTTCCATGCTTAATATGTAGTTCGATATAATGGGCTGAAGATAATAAAACCGAAATATCAAAGTTTGATTCTCTCCAATCCTTTTATTGTTGCGGGTACCAGTGAATCGGCTGTGCCTATATACTATTGCTAAAGTTTCTAAGCAGCATTTACCACTTTCCATCAGATAGACTGCTTGCTCGTCAGAAAAAGCAGAATTATTGTTTGGCTGAAGCTGTCCGCTTTTCCTTTTCTGAGACTCTTTTCTTCGTGCATTCTTTGCACACACATTCATTTCAAATTAAGGCTACGTTTCTATCAGATATAAGCGAAGATGCCTAACAAGATATTTTTTTTAAACAGCCAGCACCAAGGATAAAATACAATTATTGCGGCGAACTTATATTTAATTTATGGATCACATATCGCTTGGCGTGGGAATCGAACATATGGGTACTGGCGCTGTAGGTCTGTACTTTTACGCCATTTGTACAGTCGTTTGTGTATATTTGTTAAAAACCAATAGAATTCCTTCATGTCCCTCGCTTAGCGCAGGTTCAGTGAAGACGGCCTAACTGAGCGAGGTTTTTATACGTACAAACCAAGCAAGGGATATGTGGGATCCAGGCTAGAGATGGTCCTGAGCGAGAAACGACTAGAGATAATTATTGTTAGAGGATTAAGTACATCGCCTGCTATGTACCCAGAAACGTTCATCTGTCTAGCACATTTCTGATGGAAATTTTAACAAGTTACCTCTCATGTGGAGTTCTCGGAGTGCTGTTCAGTCGCTCTTGACTTCTCCAGCCCAGGTATGGTTGGCGTGCACTGAACGAGGAACGTGCGGATGGTGAGCACAGCGGGCTGGTGCCCCTGATACTGCTTCGAGTCGATGAACACGGTGACGTCTGAAAAGATCAAAATTATTACAGTTTTATTCTCTTATAACTATTATTAATTTTAAAATGTTTTTTTTTTATTAGAATGTAACGGTATATTTTAGAAAATATTTATATTGTAGTTGATTTCACACGTACCTAGTGTTGTTAAAATAAAAAATAAAAAACATTTTTGCAATCCAGTTGAACTTTGTTTCACAAATTTAAGTGAAATTTAGTCTTCAATCTTTTAAATAAATATCAATGGTCCACTCGGTGGCTTACCAATGTAATTAATTTGCAGTAAAAGTATTTTGGTAGCAGCCATACAAATAAAATTATATTGACAAAGAGAACTACCCTAAGTGTTAGCCTAAGATTTTAGTGTTGTTAGCGAAAAACAAGTCATCATTCTCCTACTCTTTTCCCAATTACTTGGGGTCGATACAATATGTACTCTTCTTTCATAGTACATATTGTAAAAGTTATTGGCAATAGTTTTATGACCGGCCGCCTGCCTGACGTCAACCCTCCTTGGGTATGTAATTGTTGACCAAATGGCATCAGATGGAGTTGGCCCAGGTCGTTATAAGGCTCTTAGTCGTCTTTTACGACATCCACGAGCAATGTAAGGGTTGTTAGTATTCGTAGCCGCCACCACACAGCTAGTTAGTGTTAGTGAAAAACAAGTATTAGATATATTTTATATCGGCGGTAAAGAGAAAGTTAAGAACTTTTCGATGTTTAATCTGCCATCACACATAATATTGAAGTTAAATAAAATAACATTGTCATACCAAGGAAGTAACTTTACGCATCAATTGTGTTAGAATTTTCCTCAAAAGATTTAGTGCGGTCATTTTACGGTTGATTTGCCCGGTCACCATTTAAATTCAAAGAAATACAGTAACAATGGAATCGTTTACATAATGACGCTAAATCGGTGAATGAACCGTTACTCTGGGTTACTCAGGAAGCCTTATGAAGTTAGTGACAGTCACTTACACATTTCCCGACCACTATAAGGAATTAAAAGAAAGGAATGGAAATTCCTTTCCAATTGTATGAAACACTTACTTGGTTAGAATTAAGCCGGCTTGTAGACCACCGTCCAAAACTAGTAGTGTGTGGGCTGAGCTGGGGGGGTGGTGGCTGTGCGTTCCCACCAAGGCTGCCCAGTGACGTGGTCTTCGAATTGAGGCCACTCCAGCGCGCCGCCGACGCGGAAGCGTCAGACAAGCGCTTGCGCAACAGGAAACCTTCGCGCGGCGCGGGCGCGTTTTTGTACCTGGAAAGATACACTTTATATTAACAAACGCTGTCCAAGAAATTACTAACTAAAATATAAAAAGGTTTTTGAAGTGAAAACTTCTTTAGGCGCACCTCACACAAATTTTTTCGTGGGTAGTAAGTTAGGCTGATCCGTCATGCTCTGAGGTGAAACGCTCGATCGGGTGAACTCGAGACCGCCGAGTGTACCCGAGCGAGAAAGATACAGTCAGCTGCTCTTCGCAGTTGTATCGCTGTATTTCGTATGATCAATTCTTACGTCTTAATTGTCTTTATTAAATTAATAGTTATAATTGATACGTAATGATAATTATTATTATTTTAACAACTATCTGTTTTACATTGTGAGGTTAGTGTGGTTAGTAGATTTATATAGAATTTAATAATTCTTTAATTTCTGACTTGTTTCTCATTCAATCTACGAACACGATCCCTAATAATACTACATAATACATAATATTATTTACTATACATATATAAATTGATTGGGATTGGCCAATGAAGCTTTCACTTCTGCCGTGCAGTCTTAAGCGCACACTTTTTTTTTTCTTTTATACCATCACACGTTTATTCCTAAAAGGAGAGAAACCCCCTAAGACATTTCTTATTAGAAGTGAACTGTTGGATTCCTCATGTCAATCAATGTCAGAACTATGTACTGGCTAATAGGACGCAAATCAAGTTTGACAAACGAAAGCAAAATTGCTATCTATAAAACCATTCTCAAACCAATATGGACTTATGGAATTGAACTATGGGTTACTGCTAGTAATAGCAACATAGAGATTCTGGAAAGATTTCAGAGTAAGGCATTGAGAGCAATGTTAGACATAACATACTATGTGAGTAACAAATTCATACACCTGGATCTAAAAATCAACACTGTCAAACAAGAAATAGCTAGACGTAGCAATAACTATCAGTCAAGAATATTAGCTCACGTAAACGACCTAGCATCAAGGTTAGGAGACACAGGAAGTATTATACACACCCGATTAAAGCGGCATAGTGTTCCTACATTGGCTGCAAGATTCGACCAGGAGGAGAGCATCACATAAAGGAGATTAAGTAAAATCCTTTTGATTGTACAGGTCATGGAATCTCATCTTATTAGCTTATTGTGACATTCACAGATCGCCTAGTTGCATTATATCATAAAAAAAAAAGTCAATGTCTTCAAGTTGAGATAATGATAGGCATTGCTTTACTTGCAGACGAGTTACCAATCCACATACTGTAATAAGTTTCCCAGCCTAGTAAGTAAAGGGCGGTAAGAGTTGGTGACATTTTGTTTAGATAACTGCCATGAAAAAGAAATGTTTACGTAACTTTTTATGTCACATAATAGTTTATTTCTATCACCCAGTTACAGTCTAGAACTGTACTGTAGAATCTTGTACTGCTGATGATATACCAATAGCAAAAGCGATATCGAGCATTTCCAACTCAAACCATTATCACCAACTCAACCAGGGAATAGTTAAATAGTAGGTACGTATACATCGAAGAAGAAAAATTCTTTAAACTAGTTTCGTTTAGACAATTCATTTCATTCGATTTTTCCATGGGCAGCCTTGAAACCAATATTATTCGGTATACTCAATCACACTGGTGTTGGCAAATTATGAGTATGATTAAATAATATACTTTTTTACTTCAATATAATAAGAAGTACGTTATGTATAAAAATAATTTCTGATTTCGGAATTGTGTCATTTAATATAACTCCAAGGTCTGCAATTTCAAGGTGTTTAAAGATATGCTTGAACAAATCTAAATCACAGCTAGATCAATCAGCCTTTAGTTAAACTTAATCATAAAGCTATGTAGGAAATATTTGCTGTCACATGCCAAATTAGTATGTAAAGGCGAATTAAATGGTAGACAAGCCACCAAATGCAACGCCTCGGTACAGGTGGCCGGCCCAATTCATCCATCAGCACGTAGAAGTGCACTGTTGGACACAGGCCTCCCCACAAGAATGCCACTCAGAACGGTATGGAAATCCCAAATAACTTCAGAAATAGACAATACGGCAGGTAATGGGGTTAAACAAAATATATGCTATATTTTTGTTTAAAAACGAAGAAGGGTGTCGTGTCTTGTACTAAGAAAATATTTCTTGTATTACGTAAAATTCTATAAAAGTATAAGTATAAAATATAAACGGCCAAAAAATACACTCAGACTCAGAACAAGAATTTGTAAATCGCGCAAAGTATTGTCCTGCGTGGGAATTGAACACGCTACGGTATCTCAGTATCTTCACCACTAAGTTATCTATGCAGTATAAAGTCTTTGATGAATAATTAAAGTACTTCCCTGTAACAAAATGTTTCATTTCTATTGTCTTTCCGATCGTGTTTAGTTTTTATTTTCTAGATCTATATAATCTCTACTAGACTTAAATAATCTCTATTAGATCTAAATAATCTCTACTAGACCTAAATACTCTATTTCAAAAGATATAACTTGAATGCAAGCTTATCCTTGCTAAGTACCGTTGAGATGAGCTAAACAAGATACAATTAGAGCCACGTTAATTAGACTAAAGACCGGCTTGTACTTAATTATCATGAGCTGATGTGACTACAGTCCTAATTATGAGAATTATGTAACCCACATGTCATATTATCCATGTAATGTGAAATTATCTAGGTATAATAGAAAAGTACACTATGTTGGTGCCTATCATTTTCTTATCCTTATCATAATTTATACGGCATTGGCATAGTATGTAGTTTGTCGTTGGAGAACAGGCAATAAACATTACTTATACTTTAGGCATATAAACAATAAGATTTCACTCAACTTATAATAAGCGAAGACTTAATAAAACAATGAAAAAAGCCTTTTGTTGCAAGATTTAATCCGTAGGGAATAAAATCAAGTGTTAGACTCACTTCACTGTATGTCACTTCCTTTTTAACAAAGAGGAAACATGTCCTATATAGCCCTGTAATCTAAAAATATATTGCGTTTTACGTGCCCACAAAAAAACATGATTAATTCCAAAAAGTTCTATTGCGTGCGCTTCTAAATAGCGAGATTAAAATTAGGTTGACTAATACGATTGTTATAAGACATCTAAGAAACTAGTTAGTGAGAAGCTTAAAAGCTTCTATATATAAATAGCAGGACGTAATAATCGTGATATATTTATTGTACGCCTTTCTTAAAACCTTGACATAATTGTTAGTTAACTGAGACGTGGCTTAATACTTAATGCTTGTACATTTTTAAGTTATAAATCTAGCGTTTTTATTCTTCCAGGAAATACGTAAATAGAAGTGATTGCTAATCTACTAGTATGAAAGTATGTTGCCCGATCATGAGATCAGTTTCAAATAGGTATTGATTCGAATAAGTGTTATTAAAGTTTACTGTAGAAGTTCTTGAAAAATCTGAGATTGGAAGAATCTGGGCTTGCTATTACATCACCATCATCATCATTCTCCTACTCTTATCCCAATTACTTGGGGTCGAAACAATATGTACTCTTCTTTCATAGCACATATTGTAAAAGTTATTGGCAATAGTTTTATGACCGGCCGCCTGTCAGACGTCAACCCTCCTTGGGAATGTAATTGTCGACCAAACGGTATCAGATAAAGTTGGCCCAGGTCGTTATAAGGCTCTTAGTCAACAAAAAGCAGATAACAGTTTAGCTTAACATAAAAATATGTCCTTCGTGTACGATTGAAAGTGCCCAAGATTCAAGGAAACAATTAATGTTCAAAGCCCATTCTAAAGTGCAGATAAACTTCAACTTTAAAATAGTAGTAGTAATCATTTAAATACTAAACAAATAAAAAAGATATATAGTAATCATTTAAATACTAAACAAATAAAAAAGATATAACTAAGTTAATGCAATAAAATAGCATTTATTAATCACAGTGCTGCAAAATGATCAAGGACTTTTAAATTTAGCGCCAGATACAACTATAGTCAGTAACGTTAATAATAACTCAAGTAGTGCATGCACAGATGGCGTAGTCGTTTCGAATCCCGCGAACGATCTGAGTCTGGCTGTAATTTGTGTCCGTTAAATTACATATTTGTAAAGTCCCTCGTAATACAAGTATTATTTTCTTAGAGCCGGGTGTTGTCTTTTTAATTAAATAAATGTATTAGCGTACTCACCATTCCGGCACATTGAGCTTTTGCAACGATCTCTGGACTCGCAACTCGTGCTCCGACAGCACACGATCTGAATTCTTCTGCAATTCGTTCTCTGGAGGCTGCAAAAAACACGAATATGTTAATTATGTTTACAATTAAGTCTGAATCGACCTATTGACGACGCATTCTAAAAATATAATAATTTCAAAAAGCATTCCACCAGACAACATTTATATTACTAATTTGTTCATTCAATATTTGCAAGTTTCCATACTTACACTAAAGTATAACCTAAAATGTTAATAATGATACAGCATGAAAGAATGAATGTTAGAAATGAATTCTAAATTAAAGATTGTTGAATAAAATAATTTAATATTTATTGATCAGAAATTTTCCTAAAATATAAGGCACAGGTTGGTGTAAAGAAATTTATTCACTTGATGGTGTATTATGTAGCGATTCTCCACTATTACTAACGGAGTCTGGAACTAGACGGTACATTGTCCCAAAGAATGAAGAATTCGGCTTAGACTCTTTAGTAAATTTATCTTCGATTTTACTCATATCTTTCATTGTTGAGGAATCTAACATATTGTGGCCTTGTATCTTCAATGTTTGACATATTTTGTAAATAGCAAATTTTGCATAACCCGCTTCGTCGTCATTTTCATCGTCACTATAAAGGTCATCGATTTTAGAATTTGTATGTGATCTACTGATTACCTCTTCAGAAATAATTAATTTATCTTTATTTTGTAATAGACTGTTATCGTCTTTTAAGTCACATTCTTTAAATATTTCAGACCAAGAGGGAAAATAATCCACAATATCTACATTATTTGAATATTTTAAGTCGGATTTCTCAGCATGATCATCTTCTGAAATCCCAATGATAGGTTTAGATACACCATATATGGATTCGTACCATGATTCATCACTTTCAAATTCAGATTGAGATTCGCGGAGTTTGAAGCTCACTTTTCTTTTAGATTTTTTTATAGTGGAAGTTGCGGGTCGCGGGTTCTCTTTCTCCATTTCATGTATTTTGTTATTTTTAAAGGCATCGTACTCAGGTAATTCAATATCACTGAAGTCGAAACATTGCCGTGGTAACTCGATAGAATCAGTACTGACGTCGTTTGGAATTTTTAAATCTTCCAAGGGTGGTGGAGGAATATTTTCATGTAATCTCTTTAAAAAGTTCACTACTCTTTCATTATCATTAAGATTTTCACATTTTATTTGTTCTTTATTTTCAGTAGGGCCTAAATAAGGTTTCTTTTCAGACTGATTAGTCTGAGAGCTACTAACAGATAATCTTGCATTACCCGAGTTAATTGAAGATCGGTTTGAATTATGTCGTTTCGTGACGTATTTTCTTACGCAGATCTTAGATTTCCATTCCGTGTGTTTATATATAAATCCATTTAAACTTATTGAATACTCATCATCTGATTCACTTCTCGCTATATCAGGATATTTCGCATAATAAAAATCTCTTGAAAGAGGTTTAGCGAACAAGTGCTCTTGTTTTATTTCCTCAAAAGGTTCCAAATCCTCAGTGAACCAGATTGTATCCAAGTTTTGCCAAAATACATTTCTTTGAAGCACTTCTTCAGTAGTTAAAAGCACAACTGACACCATTTTCCATAAAGTAATTCACAAGTTGCCTCGTCCGAAATAACTAACACTACTTAAACGCTCAACCATTAATAAAACCTATAATGGGCAAATATTATTGTTTACTGTATTTCTATTCAAAACAGTTAGCTAATTACGGTAATTAGAACATTAGAAAAACAACAGAATTATGTAGATTTATCATTGCCATGTTTAGGTAAAACTTTATTAACAATTTTGTTAAAAAAATCGGTTCAATGAATTAGAAAACTATGCCCTGTCACTGAGAGAATGTGCTTGATGACTAACACAGATGGCTTTTAATGTATTTATTTTTTAAATTAAATCAATAATTACGTCTTTTAAACTATAAAAAGACGCAATTATTGATTTAATTTCATATTTCATTTAATTCAAGTATAGCAAATTGCATTAGTACTGATTTTTATTTTCATTTAAATTATATACTGCAAATTATTAACTAGCAAACAATTATTCTCAGAAACCGAATTGTACCTTCTCTAATTATCACTTGAGGTTTTCATATTAAAGAAACGTACAAAAAGATTTTAAATATTTAAATAATTTTTAATATATAAGATTTAACGAATAGCCGTTGTTTAGAATGGCCTGAGGGGTACAGAACTCACCCTGACAGAAGAAGCGAGTAGTGCGCATGGGCCCAGAAGTCCTACGCTTTCCCAGCAAGTCATTTCCACTAACAGTAGTTCACTCGCGACAAGTGTCCATAGAACTCACTCGTGTACTGATCTCACAACCGCATAGTGATGCACCAGTGACTCCGTGGATAACTCGTTACGTAAGTTGTCATATCACATTCGACGAGATTAATCATTCGAGACATTTAAAGCGACTATACAGAAAGCTGCGAGAGCCTTTTAGAGGAAGTAGTAGAAGCAAGCTGCAATATTGAAGCGGAAAGCGTTCGCCAATCAAATCAGAATAATGTTGCTTATCGAACGACAAAATCCAATTACAAGACTGAATCGGAGCGACCGTGGGGCTTCCGAGCTTAAGGTCGCTCTGCGGGCCGGTGTCGAAGCTGGCGCTGGGTCTTGCATACGGTGTTCGGGTCGGACTTACGCGACGGCCACTGCGGCACTCCGTATCGTGGGACATAAAGCTGGTTATGCGAGGGGGCAGGCGGCCACGGCGCTGCCTCCCGCCACACTGAGGCGCGGTACGTGTCCTTGGGAACCGCGCATGCTCCGCTCACACACCCTTACTATCAGATTCTAGCGCCTTCAATCATTTTATTACGATGATATATTTCATTTCTATTTGATTCTCAATAATTATTAATTAATTATTTATCTAATTGATTTACATATATTAAAAAAAAATCTTGAAAATACTTTGCCGATTTGTATTTAATTTCAATTATAATTTCAGTAACAAAGGAGCGATGGATATGTGTTGTATCGATAAGTTCGTGGTACGTAAACAGCTGATGTGGTCTTGTTCTCGTTAAAGTAGAGCATTTGTTTGAATGTGGGTGTGGCATGAGTTGACACTTGGCAGGTTGGAACCTCTTACCGGGACCTCAAGTGCTGTTAGAGGGCAAATATGATATCCTTAACTTAACGAGGAAAGTAGTATTATAATAAATACGTTATCTCACAAAATATATATGTTAGAATGTACGATATAAATAATAGGTTCAATCAGAACTTAGAACATAGTATGCTGAACTTACCTTACAACAGTTTTTTTTAATACTTCAATAATTAATAAAAATATATTCATATGCCATGGAGGCAAGTATTTTATTAACCGACTTCAAAAAAGGAGGAGGTTCTCAATTCGTCAGTATTTTTTTTTATGTTTGCTTTCGACTGGGCGAAGTGATTTTAATGATTCTTTTTTTATTTGAAAGCTGGTGCTTCCCGTGTGGTCCCATTTTAATTTGGTCCAGTTCTGACAATGGCACCCATGAGAAAACCATATAAGTCTAAAATTAGCATTAAGCATGTCGCGTTTAAAAAAACCGACTTCAAAAACGGAAAAGTACAAAATAACTTAAAATACTATCATTTGTATGTGCTATCTATTGATAGGTTTGAAGTCGGTGCCGGTGTCGGTATCTTTAGTGTAGGAATTTCATTACAGTAAATAAACTGTTTATAATTTTGTTTAAGGCTTGGCACCGATTTCAAACCTATCAATAGATAGCACATACAAATGGTAGTATTTTAAGTTATTTTGTACTTGCCCGTTTTTGAAGTCGGTTTTTTTATATGCAATATAATCTATATTAAAGCATGAGTTACTTAAAAAAATGTACAGAATAAACTTGAATAAATTTGAA
This sequence comes from Lymantria monacha, assembly GCA_905163515.2. Classification (NCBI taxonomy): domain Eukaryota; kingdom Metazoa; phylum Arthropoda; class Insecta; order Lepidoptera; family Erebidae; genus Lymantria; species Lymantria monacha. The sequence continues at coordinate 32,121,692 of LR991082.1, read as the reverse complement.
TTATACGCTTTCACTTTGCTTAAATTCAATTTTAGAATTTAAATGAACTTAAATTTTAGATATACGTTATCAATGTCATAAAATAGGGTTGCAATCATGGCGTGATTATGTCGCTTGGAATAGTGTCGAAATATCGACAAGTCGTAAGTAACAAAATCGTACTCTTATTCCAATTAATTACGGTCGACGCAATATATAACTCTTTTCCATAATATATATTGCAAAAAAATTGTGAATAAATTTATGACCGGCTGGAATGTAATTATTAACCAGAGGCATCAAATGGAGATAGCCTAGATCGATATAAAGCTATTTTTTGTCGATTCCGTCGCCTTTAATCGTCGATATCGTAAAAGACGACTAAGAAGTCGTCTTTTACGATATCCACGATTAAAGGCTGGAAGTATTCGTAGCCATCACTACACTGCAAGTATCTAATAAAATACATGGTATAAAATCACACCTTTAAACCACTTGTTGACCATAATATCGCTAGTTTTAGTTAGTATGATAGTTTGAAATCCTGTTAGAAAAAAAAAAGTTACCGAATAGTAAAACAATTTTCAAAGACATACACCCCACACTAAGGGGAAATTCTCGTGTTGCGGTGTTCTTCACAAACGTAAAATTAAACGGACACAAATTACATCCAGATTCGGAACAATTAATTGTCGATCATAGAATTACTGTTTGGGCATCGAGCCTTTCGCTACAAGAGTTTGGCACTTCGACCACTCTATCAGCACAATTTTGAATCGTTACAATAGACTAGGATTATATTATAACGGTTTCTGATGTTTTCACGAGTATTACACATTTGAAATAAAACTACTTGTACACGTCCTGCCGTGACCATGATCACTGTAAAGTGATCGAAACGTCGGGAAATTAAAAATCAAATACAAACGCAATAGAATCCGTAAAAGTAGTTTTATTTCAAATAGGATTGTATTCTCTTAATAATTTGTTCACTTACATTTGGAACGGAATAAAGGAATAACTTGAAGTAGGGGAAGAGGGAATTGTGATCTATAAATAGGACAAGGCGGGAGAGCACGTGATTGCGAGAGGTAAATGGGAATCTTCCGTGTCTCTGACAAGTTTATTTTTTCTCTTTTTTTTATAAATAACAATTCATTGCAGTAAGGAATATATTCTTGTAACGCTGAAATCTTAAATCATAAAACTAACGGACATAATTTACTATGCAAATGGGGCTAAAAAAAAGATGATTTCAAAGTTATTGTTCCGTGTGAGCATCAAATCCATGACTTGTCCCAGTGTCTTACGATATGCTCGGTATTTAAAAAAATAATAAAAAAAGTCTTTGTGAATTCTTTTAAAACACTTAATTATCCTGGAGATTATTTATTAATTTGCGATAGTCTATATTGCTATTTTTTCCGTGTGGTGACGGAGTAAGAATACAATTCACCACCCATTGTACCCGTAGGTGATCGTAAAAGACGACTAAGGGATATAAAACGCCTATAACATCTATGCAAGAGAAGGAAAACTCGAAACAAAACCCTATATCAACACGTCTGACCAGCGTGGTATAATAGGTCAATTTCCCTCACATTATGGAGGAGGCCCGAGCTCAACAGTGGGACATGTATGAGCTTAGATGATGATACTACTAATTTTAGTCCAACAAGAGAGCCTTAAAGCTTATCGTTAGTTATATTCGATTTTATACTTGATAACATATTATTATTTACCGTGCGATACCATACATATGTTATAAAAAACAGTTATTTTTTCCATTTAAAGAAGATTATTAAGTTCTGCAAAGTGTCGTGACCCGTTAAAAGTATACTTTAATATCCTTATTTTCTCAGGCTGACATTACATTTTTAACCGTTTCTTACTTAGAGCTTACTATATGTATTATTTTCACAGTACATACACGTCCCATTCCTGGACTCGAATTTCCTTCAGAGAGGCAAGTTGACTCACCATATACTAGTCATTTCGACTGGGGCAGCGCAGGCGCGATTATCTGCGCCTGATGCCGCCCTAGCCGAGGCCGCGGGTGACTGGATCGGGGAATTAGTCCAGCACCCGCCGAGAGGGGGACCCTACCCGAGGGGGGGACGTCGGTCGAGGAGAGGGTACTCCTCAGGGGTATTCCGTCGGGCCGACCACTGACGTCAAGTCACTCTGCTCTGGTGGTCGGCCCAACAACGAAGGCGACGTCACGGGTGGGTTACGGGTGTGCGTGCTTACGCCCCTCTGTCACCCCGGATGCACAGTGGGACAAAATCCCGAAAAGCTGGCCAAAACCTCGAAAACCAAAGGTTTGTTTCGGGTTTCTTTTATTGCAGAACGTGAAGTGGGGGTATCGAGGGTCCCCAAACAACTGGTCTCTGGGCGCAGGTATATTTCTTGTCCTTGCAGGATCAGTTCGAATATGACCGTTACACGAGTGTCATCGAACTACCGAATTTGACGCGCTCCATACGCTACAGAAACACCACAATATAGTCGTGAAAAATAATGCAATTGGAAAAGTGTAAAATGGATTCTCTTCGTGAAAATATGTAGAATGGAATGAAATTTAAACATTTGCAAAATTGTTATTACGAGAAAAGTTATTTGTTGTGAATTGAGTGTGTATTTTTGGGAAAACGGAAACGAAAAATAAATATTCAGGCAGACATAACTTTATCGCTCGTCCTCGCTCGTTCTTTGCAATATTTTTTATTGAATTGCTTATATCCTAACAAAAAATAATGCGTGGTCGACGAACTTGCGCATTTTTGCGCGAACAGAGATATGATTTTTTTTCTGAAGCCGTGCAAATTTCAACGTGGCATTTTGTTATAAGGGGGTTTTCGGGGTTGCTGATTTACATATTATTTCTGAACTTCTTTCATTGTTATTCATTTGTTAAGGATGAATAAACATATCTCTTCAATGAATGATCGTGTACATTGAATAAAACATAGTAAAATTTGTCACAATATAGTAATGTCACAGTATAGTGAGATTTTTTGTTTTCGCTCGCTGTTGATTCTATTCACGGGCTAGTTTCGGCTCCGAGGGATGTAATCCCATATTATTCACTGATTTCAGGAACTGCAGATATTAGAGCAATTACAGCAATTGACAAGGAAAGAGATATTAAGCATAATTAAGAATACTCTTGCTTCCCGAACTGTGGACGAAAATTTCGCCAGGATTTCTGGCGCAAGAGCAGCCGTTCTTTGACGATGCAAGCTGTATTTTGCTGTCTGTTAATTAGCTCTGATCCATATATTTCGAGTGTACGAAAACTACCGAAAAAGAAAAAAAAACAAATGTCACCTGAAGCTCAACATTTAATTGTACTCGATGACACAGACACTGAAGACGAAATTGACGTGTCCAGTATACACACCGATAGCGAATCTAATGATAGTGAATACGACTAGATTAATCCAATGTAGATGTACAAATTAAAAAAAAACATTTTTATATCTAACTTCCATGTTCAATTCATTTTAACCTAGTTCCTCACCGGAATCTTCCTAATTCTTATACATCGCCGATGCAATTACGATAAAAATATTTTGTTTATTCAAAAACAAACATCTTATTCGTAATTAGCGCAATATAAAACCCCCAGATACACAATTTCGCCGAAAAATAAGAATTTTATAATATACTCAGTCGCCATATTGTATCCGCCTTTTTTTTTTCAAAACTGATATTTGATTCGTTATTAGCGACCTCGAAAACCCCCGAGTAGATAATTTTGAAGCCGTTTGACAACTTTTTGAGGTTTTGGCCAGCTTTTTGGAATTCTGTCCCACTGTGCGGATGGAGTGGTGCGAGGAGTGCGCCCACCGTAGCCCACCCCCCAAAAAAAAAAAGGCTGGTCAAATTTGTTGGTATAGCGTTTTATTTCGAGTTTTCTTCTGTTGCTATTTGCATTTTATATCCCTTAATCCAGGGCCGAATCTACTATATGGCTTTTAAGGCAAGGCCTCAGTCAAATGAAAGTCAAAAATAGACGATAATAATTTAAAGAATTTGCCAAAAGAAAGTGCAGAAAGATTGTTTTATAATTTTTCAATTTATTTACGTTTGTATATAACAAACACTAAGACATACTGTATTATAATATAAATAAAATATTTTGTCGTATTTTTTTCTTATACTTTGCGTAATTAGGTGGGCCCCTAAGTAGTATTAGCCTAGGGCCCCCTCAACAGATGTTCCGGCCTTGCCTTAATCGTCTTTTACAGACAAGAAAAGGGTATAGTGAAAAGAAACATGTATAATATCTAAAATTAACTAATTATTTTTGTCAATATTGTCCATCTAAATAGGATATTACATTAGAACGCAACAAATCTATTTCGCGATAGCTTATCTGTGTTAGGAGGTAAGAAAACTACTTTATAACACAGAAGGAGCTTAAGGGATTTCCTTATTTTGTAACGGATATATATATAGCTAAAACAAGAATTCCAATATAGTTTAGTAAAAGATAACACAAATTTTTGCCATACATTTTCCCGAAATATTCGGAACTAATTCTGAAGCTGAATATAAACATTGACTGCACAGAGTAGTGGGTAATGCCCTAAATTCGATCAGCATAGCGCATTTCTTTGTATGACAAATGATTATTCCGTATCTGGCGTAATTCGTGTCAATTAATTTTATATTATATATTCTCCGTGTGGTGACGGAGTAAGAATATAATTCACCACCTCCTTATATTACCCGTCGGTGATCGTACGAGACGACTAAGGGATATAAAACGCATATAACATCTATGCAAGAGAAGGAAAACTCGAAACAAAACACTATACCAATACGTTTGACCGGCGCGGTAGGTTAATTTCCCTCCCATTATGGATGAGGCCCGAGCCCAACAGTGGGACATATATGGGCTGTGATGATGATGAATTTTATATTTGTATAGTCCCCCATAATACAAGGATTAATTCTTTATTGTGGGCTTTAAAGAAAAATAAATATATAATTTAATGTATACTACGTAACAGTAAATGTGAAGAATCAATCAATTTAATAAGGAATTAACTAGTTCAGCAGAAGTGGAATAAATGAAGGTAACCGTCGGTACCTCAAATGGTAGGAAGTGACGCGGAGTAACAAATTTCCTTCAGCTGATTGCGACAAATTGTACCTACAGGATGAGCGACAATGGAAATATTAATTTGTTTTGATTTCTAGTTCCTCAAGGAAATGACTTCACTCCAGATGTGCCTATTGCAGTTTTAGCGGATGGAAGATAATTTATGCATATCCCGTTAGGGTTATATTACGATATTTATAACAAAATTCTTGAAGAAAACATTGTTTTGCTTAATCCACTACGCAATTTGTTTTTGAAATTAATGAATGGACGTCTTTACAAGCTTACGTCAATTGTTTAAGTAACTTTGTAACGACGTAAAGTGTATTCTTATATAACATATAACACGCTCGACGGCAATATTAACTTAGTTAAGTAACTTTTGAGATTGACCATGTGGTTAACGATTAAGAGTGCTGTGTTGCTGGCTTTTGTCCCACTGATAACAGATAAAGAAAAACAGACAAAATTGCAGCGAATACAAAATGTACGAGTAGCATTACGCCAACAATTTTCCTTGCTCTATGGACGATGTTCGTTTTTAAAGCTAGGTTACATAGTAAAGAAAAAAAAATACCTGGCTGATAAAATAAAAATAATATTAAAAAAAAAACAAAAATAAACATTTTATTTTTCTTTGATAATAAGCCAAGCATAAACATCTCTTAAAAATAACGACTCATTAGTTTTCAGTGTCTTAAACCAACTGTGGTCAAGGCTCAATTTTATTAAGAGCAGAAAATATCTGAAGCTATATAAACTAGCTAAAAATTGGAAAGTGCCACTGTATTAAAATTAATTAAAGTAGGTAGTTATCTTGATAATTTAAATAAATCATAATAATTATGTTATAATTGTAGTGAAAATTTTTTAATCTGTACTAATTACCTTCACCTAACAATATTTGTAGTCAAGGTTTTTTATAATAATATTTGTTTAATTGGCTATTAGGCGTATATTTACTCAATGATGAGGGAATAACATTATAATCATCTCAGCTCATATATGTTCTATTGCTGGGCTCGAGCCATCTTCCATAATAGGAGGAATATTGTCTTACTACGTCCGTTAGATGTGTAGTGTTTTATTTCAATTTCTTTATATTCCATGGTCGTATTTCACGATACCCACGGGCAAAATAGTCGAGAATTATATTCTTTCTCCATCATCACACGAAAAGAATATATAAAAATAATAATATTAAAAGTATAGTTTTCAAATTAGCAAAAGAAAATCTTTTTAATAATACACGTGCTTACGTAATGAACCTAATTCGATTGCAAAACAGAGTATGCAAATTTCTTTAAACAACATCATACTAATGCACACGAATAGTTGAGGCAAAGGCGTTTATCACGTTCTGCCAACGTGTTAATGACAACAAATTTGCGTTTCCCTCTCGCTAATGGCCTCTATGTGGCCATAATTGACAGGACTAAGTTCAAATTACTCCATCTCTTAACTTGCCTCATTATTTTAACGCAATAGCACCAGAATGGTCTTGTAAAATAAGAAGTAACTTAAATAGTTATTTTAATACATCGAAAGTGTTAAGGGAGTTCTTAATCTTCAAAGCTGCCATTCACAAATCGATGGTGTTTATTCGAAAAAAAATAGCTAATTGTTTTATTTATTTTTCATTTAATAACGTCTGTTCTATGTAGTAACTGCCAATCAGGGTTCACGCGAGGAGCTTACCAACTGGACACTTTCTCCACCCCTTAATAGTGTGACAGAAGGCGTATAATAACAACCTGTAACGCGTACTTGAAAGCATAAGTACTCGTTCTCCCTCCTGCTCTTAGCCCAATTACTCGGGGTTGACGCAATATGTAGAGTACACTTCCATCGTACACATTGAAAATTTTTGGCAATAGTTTTATGACCAGCCGCCTGCCTGCCTGTAGTCGGCACTCCTTAAAAAAATAATTGTTACCCAAACGACATCAGATGGAGTTGGCCCAGATTAATGTAAAGCTCTTAGTCGTTTTTTTTTAAAACAACCACGAGCAATGCAGAGGCTGGTAGTATTTAACAGTGGACGACAAAAGTCTGAACGATGATGATGAAGATAAGATAGATAGCGCGAAATATACCTCTATGTTAATTGAGGCTGCTAGAGAGTGGCCTAACTGCATTTTTTCGTAATCTGAAAATGATAATCTACAAAATCAAACAAAACCCTGTACCAACACGTCTGACCAACGAGGTATATTAGATTAATTGCCCTCCCATTACATGACATATATGGACTGTGATGATGATGATAAAAGTTTCGAATAATTTTGTTTAAGTATTTGTGTGAGACAATTAGGACATGTTTCCCTCAACCAGCTAAACTGTCAGCCTGAATGTAAACTTCTCCAAAGTGGAATAATACGCTGATCGCCACATTTGGCATTTTGAAATTCTTAAAACTGTCGGATAATCAAAAATAATTTCCTATCCGTAACCGTATCCGAAATCGCTAAAATGTTATTCTAATACCCGTATTCGTATCCAGATCTGAAAATATCTGTAACGTCCTTATTTATTACGTTGTATTATTATCGTGTACCTAAAATGCCCAGTTAAATATAAATATGAGAATATCTCGGGAAATGTCAAGTGTTCACTTGACACTAAAGGGTTAGAGTGCAAGCGAATATTGAACTTGACCTTTGGAAACGTATACTTTGTTTATTCCGTTTAAGAGCACTCCACTGTACCGAACATAATTTTGTATTGAATTTGTGAGAATTTAATACATACACACATACATAGATTCATCCATCCATTAGCTTATCGAAGTCTAATGTTGGGTATAGGTCTCTATGAGGGGAAAATGTTATAATTGACACATTTGACAAGTAAGTTACCAATCGGGGATCGAATGGCATTAGACGATTTCGCCGGCGCCCCGTAAAAGCGCGGAAGGGGGCCGCTGTTGTTTTAGTGGGTATTCCGGACAGCCGACCGGCGAGTCCCACACTCCCTCCCGTCTCGACATCTACGGGTAGGTTCAGCGCGTAAAAGCGAATGCACAGCGTCAACAAAAAAGAAAAAAGGTGTGTTGCCAATAGAATTTGATATTATGAGTTTCCTAGAGGAATGCCTTTTTTGGCAGGTTATGGTTTGGACACACGTCGTCCACTGCATTCGGGGCGACGGAAGTGCGGCTCGTGGTCCCGTAACCCACCGTAGTTCCTCCCCGTCGCCACTGAGCCGACCACTGGCACTGCTTCCTTGACATCCATGGCTCCTGGGGTGAGTGAAGAATGCTGATGCCTATTTGACGTTGAACTCGATCTGTAATCTTTCAGTCGACTTTTACGAATCTCACGGCCAAATAAAGTTTGATAAAATTAGTAGGTAGACAGAATTAGGTGGAATTTGTAAAATTATTAAGCTATATTGAATTTGTCCGGGTGGTGACGGAGTAAGAATACAATTCACCACCCCACCAAGTTATCCGTGGGTGATCGTAAAAGACGACTAAGAGATAAAATATGCATATAACATTTATGCAATAGAAGGCAAACTCGAAATAAAACCAACACGTCTGATCACAGTTATGCAGTTAAAACCCTATACTAACACGTCTAAGCAGCGTGATGTAGTAGGTTAATTTCCCTTCTATTGTGGAGAAGACTCGAGCCCAGCAATGGGACGTATATTTTTTTTTTATTGATTATATTAAGCAAACGAGCAAGCAGCACACCTGATGGTAAGTGTCATTGCCGCCCATTGTCCTTTGCAATACCAAGGGTAAAGCTTAGGCCGCTGCCTACCAATAAAATCCCCAAAACCCAACTCTCTCGCTCACCGAACGAAGCGCAATAGCACATTGCCATTGCTCAGACATCGATCTTCTGCGAGAGTGTGGTACTAACCCGGACGGACCGGCCCGCGGCTGTAGACAGAAAACTGTCAACAGCGTGGTCCACTATTAATTTAATTTATTGATGTATATGAGCTGAAATGATGATATTAAATTAAATTTGATGACAATTTATGTATACTAGATACTAGCCCAGGTCGATGTAAAGTTCATAGTTGGTTTTTAGGACGTCCACGAGTAATATAAAGTAAAATTGTATGTATATATACACTACCGTCCAAAAGTTTGGAAGCAGCAAGGTAAAATCGAATAAAACCAAACTAAGTCATTTAAATTTAAATGTATTGATAAAAAAATAAAGAACAAACAGAAACTAACTTAAACAAAATAAAAAAATAATATACAATGGTAAATTAGATTAAATTTTAGCTTCATCAAAGTGTCCACCTTTCTCCTTTATAATCTTCTCACATATTCTGGGCATTCTATTAATCAATTTTTTAAAATAATCTTTATCTAATTTGTTCCATTCGTTCTCTAATAGCTGCCACAAATGTTCTGAGCTCGTAGGACAACGACTTTTCACCCTCCTGTCAAGTTCATCCCAAACAAGTTCAATGGGAGAAAGATCAGGGGATTGAGATGGCCATTGCATGATGTTTAAAATGTTTTCAGCTTTTTTCTTGTTTAAAAAGTTCTGGCACAATTTAGACGAATGCTTAGGATCATTATCCTGTTGAAAAATGAATCCAGAACCAATGAGACTTAGTCCACTGGGTATGGCAGAATCTTGGAGAATTTTTAAATAGCCTTCCTTGTTTAATTTTCCGGTTATCCTCACAAGATTGCCGGGTTTACTGTTGCCAAAACACCCCCAAACCATGACATTACCACCACCATGTTTGATGGTAGGCACTGTACATGCCTCTGAAGCCCTCTCTTCTTTTGACCGGCGTACAAAGACACGTCTATTGGATCCGAAAATCTGAAATTTTGATTCGTCACTCCAAAGTACATTTTCCCATTGTTCTATAGTCCAGTTTTTATGCGCTTTTGCCCATTCTAGTCTATTTTTCTTATGTCGATTTGTTAGTTTGGATTTTTTAGCAGCAACACATCCTCTTAATCCCGCAGACAGTAAGCGTCTTTTAACAGTAGTTGTTGAAATGGGTGTTTCTCGCGTATCATTCAGAGCTGCAGTGATCTGTGGTGCAGTTAAGCGTCGATTCCGTTTAGAAAGAACTCTAATGAAGTTGTCCTCTTGATTTGTTGTGGATTTGAGCCTACCAGATCTCTTTCTATCTTCATTTTTCCCCGTTTCTTGTTTTCTAGCAAGGGTATAGTGGACACCTTTACAAGAAATGCCGAGCCTTTCTGCGATTTGACGTTCACTGTATCCTTCCTCGCGTAGAGTGCAAATAGCGCTTCGCTGTTCAAGCGTGATTTGCTTGCGTTTTGCCATTTTCAAAAGAAAAAATACGGTCAAAGTAGTAGCCGATATCTTTCGAATACAGACAATGTTAATATCACAACTTTCACGTGCCAATGCTCAAGTGCGACTGAATAAGGTCTAAAAAAGTTAAAACCAGCAAACATTATCAATAAAACTACACCATTGCATAGGATAAAGTAGCCGACGGATTAAGTCATAAAACACGTGTTTCGTCAATATTAAGGAATTCCATAAAACTTGATGAATGTAGGATAATAATCCTTTTGTGTTTGTGTAGACAGTCGTAAAAGGTTGTAAAACTTAAGATTATTGCTAATTTTTACCGCTATTAGTCGGCATTTATTTGTTTTGTTTGAAAACAGGTGTGCTTCCAAACTTTTGGACGGTAGTGTATATATAAAGTAATTGTATGTATAATATGTGTATTCATGACTAATTTGCAAATAAATAAATTTTCTTATTTTTTATTTATTTAAGACTTGGGTTTCTATTAAAATTATTTTGATCGAATATCTGTGAATAAAGGTGACAAACTAATTTGATTTTGACGTTGCTAAGGTAACCTAATTGATTAAAAGAGTATGGACGGTTGTCTTGTACTTTGTCACAGAAAAAGAAATAATCACATTAGTAGATCAGAAATAAAACATTGATTACAGTAGAAACACGATTAGAGAAAATTATAAGAACATTGCCGATAAAAGGAAAAAGGATCCACATCAATCACTCTTACATAATGACGTAAGGGAAACTAAAGAGGCATTTACTAAACTAGCTTTAACACCTAATTCTTATATAATTAAGATTCCCTCTCTATGTAGACTATACGGATGGCGAGCAGGTAAGTAAATTAGTTTAACCTCCCTTCATAGCCACAAAATGCTAATATAATCTTAAAGTTAAGGAAATTTTAAGCTAAAACATAGAGTAACTTTGTTAAACTGACTAAAGTTTGAACGTGTTATGTATAACGCTATTTGTGTGGGGTTAAACGCAAAGAGAATAATACAATATTCCATTACAATATAAAATAAAAAGTAAAAGTAGAACGACAATATTTATTTTAATTAACGTTATTACTTTAGGCAGCATGATTATAACATAATTGTCAAGAATAATGATAAAAAATTATCGTTTTGATAAGCTTAAGTTAGTTCCGCTAACGCGTAAGAGATGGCGCTGGTTGTCAGTATAAGATCGAAAAGTTAAAATTATTTAATAACTAGCTTCCACCCGCGACTTCGTCCGCGTGGAATGGTTACTTTGGGCTAACGTTAACTTCAACTCGCGAATTCGTTTACGTAAAAGGTGGAAATATTTTTAAATAATACATACGTTAAAGCTGTTTTAGGTACCTACATGACCCTTTTATTAGTAAGAGTAGAACAATAAACCTTAAGTAAAAGTATTGGGTCTTATCTATACTTTCTATAGATATACCATATACAATGTATGTATATTATACATATATACATACATACACTTACGCCTATTTACGATTACACATACTTTTAATGTGTATGACATCGCTGTGTGGTAGCGGCTACGAATACTACCAATCCTCACTTTGCTTGTGGATGTCGTAAAAGACGACTAAGAGCCTTATAACGACTTGGGCCAACTCCATCTGATGCCGTTTGGTCAACAATTACATTCCCAATGAGGGTTGACGTCTGGCAGGCGGCCGGTAATAAAACTATTGCCAATAACTTTTATAATATGTACTATGAATGAAGAGTACTCATTGTATCGACCCCAAGTAATTGGGATAAGAGTAGGAGAATGATGATGATGATGACCTCTCGTGAACAAATCTCCAATTTGGTCCAGAAAAGTATGACGTGGTCTTCCCCTTGTATTCGTCCCATTCACGATTGCTTTATATGTTTGCTTCGTCAACCTCTGCCCACTCATTATTTCTTCCACTTCGTGTCCAACCCACCTCAGCATACCAGCGCTCTTTTATAACATTATACCTAATTTTATCTTTCAGACTTACATCACACACGTTACGAAGAGCTGTCAACTCTACAGCATTTATTCTATTTTCATGTCTTCTCCGCCAAATCTAACTTTCACTGCCATACATGAGGGCAGGCACTAATACTTCCTATACTTATTATTATTATTTAGGATGTGTAAAGCCGACGGAAGGTCATGAGAAGAAAACAAAACTAAAAATGTAGTGTGTGCAGAAGTACTTTGAAATAACATTAGTTTGAGTTTTTTTTTAATATAAGATTATAAGACCCAGTATTTTTATCGTAAATGCGCGCCCAGTACTTGTTCATTATTTTGCTGCGATGTTATTTTTAAACTGCGATATTTCCTAAGATATTCATTGAAATCAAATAATGTAAAGAGCAATTTTGTTTTAAATTAAATACTTGTGATGAATAACTCATTTATTTGGATAAGGATTAATATTATGTTTATAAAAACACCTTCGAAAATATCATATTATTTTAAAACAAATTTGATTAGCATAAAAAAGGTTATAGTGAGCCAACCTTAAAAGATAGACATATGCTGTCGCGGACTTTTATTTAGAACTTTAAAAGGGGAATAATTATATAGTACATAATTTTTGCGCAACTTTAACCGTTTACGCAGCGGAAGCTCTCAAAAGGAAACAAAAACCCGATTTTTACACATTCATCATTGTTGCTCTGCTCCTATTGGTCGCAGCGTAATGTTGTATAGCCTAAAGCCTTCCTCTATAAATGGACTATCTAACAAAAAAAGAATTTTTCAAATCGGACCAGTAGTTCCTGAGATTAGCGCGTTTAAACAAACAAACAAACTCTTCCGCTTTATAATATTAGTATAGATAGTTTGCTTTACATCGCATTAAATTTGTGTATTTATTAATATATGATGTAATAGTTGGAAGCCATGATTTCAAAGATATTTTTTTTAGTCTTGCAAGTCACAAAATTTAGATGGAATAACAGTGTTTTTTAAATAATGATTTTTTTTAAAGATTTTCTTAATATTCTTAAAATAAAATCTGACCGTATATGTAAAATGTACGCTATACATATTATTCACTTTGATGACTAAGAAGAAATTACGTACTCTTTGACTTTTGACATCGGATGCAAAAATGCCAATGTCAAAAATGTCATTCTTCATTAACTCAACTAAACTGACGAAGTGACGACGGTCTTATGAGATCTATGACTTTGAAGATTCGTCAAAGTGCATTAGCGAGTATATGTCTAGAATGACCCCTAATCCTGGAATTTGAATTTCTATATTCAAGCTCGGACACATATAACTTGACATGAAAATATCGGATACATTAATTTGTCATTCGTTCAGGACGTAGCTATGTAAATATTATGGTCAAAAACACTGGCTGACCAAACTACTACTAACTGTTTTTACACAGGTTTTTTTTTATTGCTTATGGTGGCAACGAGCAAGCAGCACACCTGATGCCCATGAACCTTTGCTATACCAAGGGTATAGCTAGACTGCTGCCTACCATTACAATAAGTTGGGCTGGCGGCTCTCTAGGTGAAAAGAAAAAGTGGTACTACATTATAAAATTAGTCAATTTTCAATTTTTTCTTAGCAACATCAGATTAAGAAATGCGTTAGCATTTAACTTTTATATATTGATATGAAGATCCTATGAAAATAAAAATCGTTTTAAAAAGTTGCATGTAAAAATCATGGAATACTTTGTAGAAAATACGGCAATATTTTATGTCGTCTCAAGTTTATGTAAAAACTTCAAAGCTTTGTGACTGGGCATGCAACGTTTGTAAACAACAAATATTTATTTTTGTATACATTCACTTCGTTACGGTAATTTTCATTTTCGTAAATATGAATATTCGAATGCGATGGCTGTTTGCCAGTTTTCCCTGTGCACTTTTCTTCTTAATGTTTATTCGTACCGACATTTTGTCTATGCGTGCGTGATGAATAGTTTAAATGTTTAAAATTAGAATCTTTTTTTTTATTTTTTAGTGCATATAATGAATGTATGACAAATGTTTATTTGTAGATACAGTAATGACTCCTACGTCTTAAAGTCGAGTTTCACGTGTATCTATTAATCGAATTCATTTCAACATGATAAGAAGTACGAAGTCACGGATTTGAATTTTTAGTACCAGCTCGCAAGCATTCTTTTTAGGCACAGACTATGTTCAAGCTAGCATAGATATATTCAAGCAAGAAAAAGAATAATGCATGTTACAATTTGTCGTGTGGTGTCCAGCTAAGAATAAAAATGGTGTCGGGGGTGCGCGCGGAGGGCGGTGTGGTCTCTTTGAGGGAACTCACCGCCTGGCGCGTTGACGCCCGCCTAGATGTCATTGCCCGTTGGGCAGTCCGGCTGGAGAGGCCTCGGTTCGGTGTGCAGACCGTAGAGGCCTTCCAGCCGGTGCTGATGCAGTGGTTGGAACGGCGGCACGGGGTGCTCTCCTTCCGACTGGTGCAGGTTTTGACGGGGCATGGATGCTTCGCCAAATACCTGCACAAGGTCGTCAGGAGGGAGAGTACACCGTCCTGCCACCACTGCGATTGCGACGAAGACACGGCGCAGCATACGCTCGAGGCTTGTGCCGCTTGGGCAGAGCAGCGTCGTGAACTCGTCGCAATCATCGGTGCCGACCTGACGCTGCCGACCATCGCCAGGGCGATGCTCGACAGCGTCAGGAACTGGGACGCGGTCGCAACCTTCTGCGAGGCAGTAGTCTCGCGGAAGGAGGCGGCGGAGCGCGTGCGCGAGGAGCGTCTCCTCGACGGCGCGAGCCGCTGCCGGCGACTGGGGCGGCGCAGGCGCGATTACCTGCGCCTGATGCCGCCCTAGCCAAGGCCGCGGGTGACTGGATCGGGGAATTAGTCCGTCACCCGCCGAGAGGCCGACCGCGTGAGGAAAGACCGACATCCTACCCGAGGGGGGGATGTCGGTCGAGGAGAGGGTACTCCTCAGGGGTATTCCGTCGGGCCGACCACTGACGTCAAGTCACTCTGCTCCGGTGGTCGGCCCAACGACGAAGGCGACGTCACGGGTGGGTTACGGGTGTGCGCGCTTACGCCCCTCTGTCAACCCGGATGGAGTGGTGCGAGAAGTGCGCCGACCGTAGCAAAAAAAAAAAAAGCTAAGAATAAAATGTGTAAGGCGTATCTTCCTTTCCTGATTAAGAAACATAAAAAAACATCATTGCAACTGAAGAAAAACAGGCACCCAAACTCTAACCAGCAAGGTATAGCAATTGCCTTCGTATTATGTAAGAAGTTCGTATTCAATAGTATCGTCTAATAATAAAGAAAAAAAAAACATGAATTATTTCAGGCGCTAATGCAGGTTGCAATAGATCCATGTAGCAAACAATGGAAGATACGACCTCTGTATTGGAATAGTAATAAGCCGATAATAAATTTATCTACAAACGATAACTAAACACAACCACTCAATACATTGTTTTTTTTTCTTGTTATCTATAAAACGTACTAACTTTACAACTTTGTTGTTTTAGCTTATCGTACGCTACTTATTGAAGCTCAAATGGAATAGCGTATATTCAATTAAATGGTACAAGTAAAAGTGGTTTCAATTTAGTTCAATTGTTTTCTGTTAGATTATTACAAACGTTTTTTTATTGGTTTTAAAAAATTGGACTTCGCTATAGTTGAAAGAGAAAGTTATGCTACAGAAATGATAGAAGGCCGGCTAACATAATATATCATGGCGCTGGTTCGTGATTATACGTTCAATATATTGCATTTCTATGTAGTGAAGGTATAAGAGTATATAAAACAATTATCGGACAGTATATTCAAAGTGTGGTAACAGTGACTGAGGACGATATCCAAGGAAATGAATGTAGCGAGTGAAATCTATTATACTTTTAAACAAACAAATCTTGTGTATTTCTATTTTTCAGAATTTCGGAAAAACCCATTCCAGTCCGAAAAATTTAGAAACTTTTGAGGCCTAAATCGATCTAACTAGGTTTCATCTACAGAAAAGATCGTTTTGTCGGTGTTTTGCTAGTGTCATTAATTAAGAATAGAAATAGCTCATTCGATTTTTACTCTTCCTATTTTTTTTTTGTTATTTTTCCCTTTTCCCTTTGTTATTTTTCCCTTTCCTCTTTCTATAATTTTCTTTCATTATTTTATCAATCATTTTTTATCTAATTATGCTTTCCAAAAATAACAATTTACTAAAAAATATCGTAGCGTGTTCATCTAGATATTAAATAGGTCTAAATTGATTGAAATTCTAAAAATAAAATTTAAACTAATAACATGTCTTCATTTTTCCACATATCTGAGATGATAAGAATTATCATCTCATAGCTTTCTACATTGTGGCGATGAGCTACAATAACAATTATCGCTACTCCTTACTTGTCTGTGGAAGTCGTAAAAATCAGCTAAGGCTTTCACCCGGAGAGTGGTCAGTTGTTCTCTCCTGGACAACAATTATGGCACTATCACCTCATTTGTGTTTCATGTTCAGCCGTGGTTCGCGGAAAGCGGAATGGTGATAATCTTGATTCCATAGCTTCATTTCAGTTCATTTATGTCCCACAATTGGGCTCGATACTTCTCCACAAATGGAGTAAAATTCCCTTATATATACCACGTGTGTCAGACGTGTTGGTATAGGGTTACTCTATAGGTTAATTCTTACTCCGACAACAAAGGGATGATTTCATAGTTTACTACTTTAAAATTCATCATCCTTATACTTTACTACTCATAAAACTTTAAGGTAGAAAGCCTAAGATATATTATATATCTTCATTGTATTCGTTTGTTCATTTTTCTTATATTTTAACATACGTAAGAGTATTGCTATCCGTGTGGTGACGGAGTAAGAATACAATTCACTACCCTTTTACCCATGGGTGATATAAAATGTATATAACATCTATGCGAGAGAAGGAAAACTTGAAACAAAACCCTATACCAACACGTCTGACCAGCGTGGTATAGTAGGTTAACTTCCCTCCATTACGGAGGAGGCTCGCGCCCGACAATGGGACATATATGAGCTGAAATGATGAAAATGATGATGAAGAGTATTGCTCTTACGTATGTTAAATACTCAGTGAGGGTTTTTTTTACGTAAAAAAATGGTTGACATTATTACGTTCATATCAGTAAAGGTTAAATGTTTATCAGCCTAAATATTACTACATATAGTGTTTCTTAGAAATATAATTAAGTACAGAGACCATTTATTCGGTGAGTTACAAAATATTCAAGAATTATTATCAGTTTGATACAAAACTCTTGCAGTTGCTTTTCCGTATATTATATTTATCATATAATTATTGATATGCAATAATTGAAATAACTTGATGTGCTAATTTAACAACTCGTCTGAGAAGGGTCCTATAGAGGGAATTAATTATATGCGTTGCGATTAACTAATTATTTACAGCTGTTTGATAACGGCTACGAATAATACCAACCCTTACTTTGCTCGTGGATGTCGTAAAACGACTAGAGAGCCTTATGATAACCTGGGACAATCCATCTGATGCCATTGGGTCAACATTTCCAAGGAGGATTGATTGAAACAAGAGTACATATTGTATAGACCCCAAGTAGTTGGGATAAGAGAAGGAGAATGATGAATTGCGATTAAGTAATTACATCATCATCATCTCAGCTCATATATGTCCCAAGGTTGAGTCTCCTCCATAATGGGAGGGAAAAGACACTTTACAACTTTTTATGGTCACAGGGGGTCTAGATTTCTATCTAACCCGTAAATTAGTTTTATTAGAAAAGTGTAATAATTACGTAAACATTAAAAATCATTATAGTTGTGCCAATTAGAAATATATATTAAAAGAGAACAAATTCACAAGTTAGGATCGCACGCGAGCATCTGCGAACCCTCAGCGTAGTTTCGCTTTGATTAGATTTGGAACATATTTCTTTTATCATATTATTATCCTGCTCTTAATTAAAATATTTAAAGTCGAAGCAATATGTACTTTTGTTCCATCGTACATATTAAAAAGGCTTTGGCGATAGTTTTATAATAAGCCGCCTGCTTGACGTCAGCCCGCCTTAGGTATCTAATTGTTGATCATCTAGAGTTGGCTCTGGTAGATTTAAAACCTTTAGTTATATTTTAAGACACCCGTCAGCAATGTAAGGATTGGTTGCATTTGTAGCTACCACACAGTGTCCTTTCGTTTACCATAGACGATAATCATCATCACTGTTGGGCTGGAGCCTCTCCGTACATACATACATACATATCATCACGCCATATCCCTTGCAGGGTAGGCAGAAAGGACAGAGTGCCAGAGAACTCTATCTTTGCATACTTCACTCGCTTCCTCAACATTCATAATTCTCTTCATACACGCTCGCCGGTTTCGGAGACTCTTGACTCCACCTTCCTTCAGTAGATGACCGATCTGGTCTAGGTAGGTTAGTCTCGGTCTCCCTCCGTACCTACATCCTTCCACTTTCGCATTGTATATCTTCTTAACCAGACGTTCGTTCGGCATTCTTTCCACATGCCCGAACCATCGGAGCATGCCCTTTCGCATCTTTACACCAATACTCTCTTTCATACCTACTCGCTCTCTTACCTAGCCTCTCCGTAAGTGGATGAAAATAGACTTACTATACCACGTTGAACAGAGGTGTTAATACAGGTATTTGCTTCAATAGGTGTTAATATATCTTCTTTATTCTCTTGCAGTTTTTTATTGCTTATGATGGCAAACAAGCAAGCAGTATACCTGATGGTAAGTGCCACTGTCGCCCATGGACCTTTGCAATACCGAGGGTCTAGCTAGGCCACTGCTAACCCCAGGCGCTTCGGTACCATGGAGTGCCTCCGTATCTCCGGAGGCTGTTGGAGGCGTACCTCGAGGGAAGGCACGTGCTCTGGGAGGGGGGCGACGGGTGCATACATCGCTACCGGGTGGAGTGTGGCGTCCCGCAGGGTTCGGTCCTTGGTCCGGTCCTGTGGAACGTCGGATTCGACTGGCTCCTACGGGGTCGGCTTCTCCCCGGGATGGGGGTCATCTGCTACGCGGATGATACCCTCATCACGGTGAGGAGGTCCGACTTCCGGGGGGCTGCCCGACTGGCAGAAGAGGGGGTTGCGCTCGTCGTGGGCCGGATCGGCATGTTGGGCCTGAGGGTCTCGGTGGAGAAAACCGAGGCCCTCCTATTTCATGGCCGAGGCCGAGGCCCCCCCCGAGGAGCACACATCGGTGTGTCTGGGGTTGCCGTGCCGGTGCGGGCCCAGATGAAATATCTAGGTCTGCACCTTGATTCTGGATGGAAATTCGGGCCACACTTTGCCCAGCTCGTCCCGAGGCTCATCAAGACAGCCGCTGCGTTAGGTTGGTTTCTGCCAAATACTGGCAGTCCTGGGTCGTCCTGCCGACGATTATACGCTGGAGTGGTGCGCTCCATGGCGCTGTATGGTGCCCCCATTTGGGCGGAGTCCCTCACCGCCCGCAACAGGGCCCTTTTGCGAAGACCACAGAGGGTAATGGCGGTGAGGGCTATTAGGGGCTACCGTACGGTGTCATGGACTGCGGCGACGCTGTTGGCGGGCGACCCGCCTTGGCCGTTAGTGGCAGAAGCTTTGGCG
Organism: Lymantria monacha; assembly: GCA_905163515.2. Taxonomy (NCBI): domain Eukaryota; kingdom Metazoa; phylum Arthropoda; class Insecta; order Lepidoptera; family Erebidae; genus Lymantria; species Lymantria monacha. Next base: position 32,101,720 of record LR991082.1, on the reverse strand, counting down.
GAGGCCTACCAGATTCGCGTAGCGGCGCGGGCTGATGGCGAGCAAGTCTCCATAAGGGGATTGGGTAGAGCATTGGAAGTGGCCCGAAGCGGAGTCATCCGGCGGTGGAGGGAAGAACTGGAGTTCCCCGTAGCAGGGCGGGGAACTGTGGAGGCGGTTGCGCCATATCTCCACCGCTGGATCAATAGAAGGCACGGCAGCCTAAGCTTCAGGTTGGTGCAGGTGCTTACCGGACACGGGGTCTTCGGTAAGTTCCTGCACAGAATTGGCAGAGAAGAGGCCCCAGGGTGCCATGAGTGTGGCGCGCTGCTAGACGATGTGTGCCACACAGTGGAAGTATGCCCCGCCTGGGGGCCCCAGCGCCTCGTCCTGTCGGCGGTCATTGGGCGTGACCTGTCACTGACGACTATCATCTCGAAAATGCTCGACAGTGACAGGTGCTGGTCGTCGATGGCCTCCTTCTGCGAGGAGGTTATCTTCAAAAAGGAGGCCGCGGAGCGGGAACGCGAGGCAATTGCGTCCGCAGACTCGCTCCGCCGGCGGCGGCCAGGGAGGAGGAGGCGCCGATATGCGCACCTTCTTCCACCGCCCTGAATGACGACAGGACGTGGCCAAACGGCCAAGCGTTGGGGTGTCGGGGATAGAATGTCAGTAGACGATCTCTCCGGCACCCCGTAAAAGCGCGGCAGGGGCCGCTGTGGTTTTAGTGGGTATTCCGGTCGGTCATCTGGCCCGGCGAGTCCCACACGCCCCCCCGTCTGTCACATGCGGGGAAAGCGCGTAAATGCGTTTCCACAGCGTGAAAAAAAAAAAAAAAAAAAAAAAAAAAAAAAAAAAAAAAAAAAAAAAAAAGGCCACTGCTAACCCCAAACCCACCCAGTTGAACTTCCAGCTCTCTCCTAATTGTTATGTGCGTTTTTGCATAAATGTTATATGCGTTTTATATCCTTAGTCGTCTCTTACGCTCACCTGGGGATAAGATAGTGAGTCGTGAATTGTATTCGTATTCCGTCTCCACACGAACAAATAAAAAAATATTCGATATTAAAAAGTATAAATAATGTTTTATTATAATGGGAATGTTACATAGTTATAGCGCTATACAAATAGTATAATCTAATCCACACGTATCCTGCCATCTGTCCGAACCAATTTAACTAAAGTGGTGAAGGCAACGATACTACAAATTGGATCAAATTGACCGTCCAACTATATATTCAATGCATTCGTAACTAAATCCCCCCCAACGATTATTGTAATGATGAATGATGGCTATACGACTAGAATAGCATCGTTCTTTTTTCAATTTTCGAATGAGATCTTGAAATCATAGACAATTTATTTCTAGCCCGTATCACGATTATTGAATTAATTCTATCTGAACCGCCTTGATTGGATGGTCTTTTAATAACGACGGTAATAGGCACGCCTCCTATTACGTATGATTTAGAAAATATTTTTCGTATGGTGACGGAGCAAGGATACAATCGACAACTACGTAGGGGTTGTACAAGATTACTAAGGGATGAAAGTAATATTAACATCGCAAATTTCCAAATAAAATTTTAAATCAATCCTTATTAGAGTGGAGTATTAAATCAATTTTCCTTGTGGTTATTGATTGCGTGTTATTCAAATTTCTAATTAAAACCTATCATCTACTGAAAAAGTTAAAACGGACGGTTTTCTAATCCAATCAGCTTCGATAAAACATAATTTTTCTATAGAACAATTGCCACCTAACCTCCATAACTTAAGGGGATAATGACATTTTGAGATTAGACTAGATGTGATGATCGTACTCGAACCCATGCCAATTCTTATAGACGTTTCGTGACAATTTGGATCGACGGTATAATAAATTTTGTGAAGTACAGATTGCACGCATGAAGGTGCATGGTTTTATTATTAACAAATTTAAGGTTTTGATTATTAACAGATCGCTTAGTAGTGCAGGAGCAGAGATCAGGCTCACTGTTTTTTTAAAGCAAACTTTTGTTAAAACAAGCGATAATTTAACGTTTCTTACACGTACTAGAATAAACTATCCCCTGCAGTATTTCTCGAGCGATGTGACGTTCTATTTTAAACTAGGTTTAAAATAAGTTCTTTTCTCGTGGTAGGTTACAATCAGGATGACCACTTGCTCATTTGACACAAAAAAAAAGAAATTAAAAAGAACGATTTAAAAAACGTAAATCGCAAAAAAGTTAGAAGTATGCGCAGTCAGGTTCGGACCCGTAACGTCTTCGCAGCAGTGTATTTGCCTCCCACTCGGCTATTACTGCTTGTGTTTATAAATATTATGTATCTAAATAGCTTTATTTAAATTTTAAATTATTTTTAATAAGATAATTTATTTAAATTATATATAAATTTTAGAAACGTTGAATATGAATTGAAATTAAAGTGACAACACTAAAATGGAATGTTGGCACTATACCGTAGAATTTATTTTTTACTTAACAAAATAAACTCTAAGAAGGCAATTTTAATTAGCAAAATCAGTTAAAGCAATAATTTATTTTTATTGTTTATTATTTTAATGTTTTAAATGATGTGATCTATTGCTATACGAAATACTTATCAGCCTCATGTTTTTTGGATTTTCATATTTTCCATTTTCATATAAGGCGCCCGGTATGAGAAAAATTTGAGGAGTAAAATCTAGTGATCGAATGATCTCGTTACGTTTTTGGTGCGCAACCTATTCTGCGCACCTTCCACTTTCTGACGTGAGATAATACTTCACTGAACAGTTTTAATAAATGTAAATAAAAATATATATATAAAAAAGCTCATTTGACTAAAAATTATTTTTAGTCAAATGAGCTTTTTTTGTGCCTGTTTTGATAATCGTACTTGAGGAGTAAACTCCAGTCGTACGTCGGAGCTGACACACACGCTTTTTTTTTGCTGTGGACTATGGATGCGTCTCGCCCCGCCAAATCGGTCCGGGGCGACCGAAGAGACGGCGCGTGACCCCATAGATCCACCATGCAAACTCCTCTCTTCGCCGTGCGAGCGGGCCACCGATACCCGATCTTTGTCTTCGGCCAAATACTTATCAGCCTAGTACATTCTATCAGTCAATATAGCCAATGAGGATAACACCGGTCGCTCATCATTCAGAATGAAAGTCGTGTTCTTATAATTTCACAAAATCGTCGGTTCTATATTAAGACGCCAATTGAGAGCAGTACTTTAAATTGTCTCTGACAGTTGTGCAATGAGATGCAACTATTTTGTAGAATGGATGTTTCCTTGGCTGAATTATCACGTTGAGTTAAATTTAAAACTAAAAGGAGGTCAGCTGCGCTGCTTTATTTACGCATTTAACTTATTATATCCTCAAAAAAATTACGCACCAACATATAAATTGACATCTGTCTTCTTACTTTTTGAAGTCTGTCTTCTTCTTCTTCTTATGTATTGGCAATCAACTACATATACGAGCTATTGGTGCCAGTGTCAGGTGCCAGTGTCAAGTTATAAATATTTTCACGTTTTTAGTCTTTCAAGTCAGTCGTTGTCTAAGTCAAATTGTCACCATTAACAGTGCAATGGCCACACTGTTAATGGTATCTTGTGGGAATTTTGATGGAAAACGAAAACGTTGTAAAGCACTTTTATATGATATTCACTACATCCCAGTATTTCCGCACATCACATTACATAAGATGCCATCAAAATTATCTAATATAACACGTTAAAACACTAAGATATCGAATATAATACAAGAGCACCACATGACGTTTTCAAATTCCCGTCAAAAGTCCGAAGTCTGTCTTATTACTTGTACTATGAATCCCATAGCTTTTTTTTTTTTTTTTGGGGTGGGTTATGGTCGGCGCTCTTCTCGCACCACTCCGTCCGGGGCGACAGAGGGGCGTAAGCACGCATACCCGTAACCCACCCACGAACCTCGCCTACGTCGTTGGACCGGCCACTGGAGCAGCGTGAACTTGTCGTCAGTGGCCGGCCCGATGGAATACCCCCTGAGAGGTACCCTCCCCTTGAGCGACGTAAGGGGCGGACGTCGTTCCCTCCTCGCGCGGTCAGCCTCTCGGCGGGTGACGGACTAATTCCCCGGTCCAGTCACCCGCGGCCTCGGCTAGGGCGGCATCAGGCGCAGGTAATCGCGCCTACACCGCCCCAGTCGCCGGCGGCGGTTCGCGTCGTCGAGGAGACGCTCCTCGCGCACGCGCTCCGCCGCCTCCTTCCGCGAGACTACTGCCTCGCAGAAGGCTGCGACCGCGTCCCAGTTCCTGACGCTGTCGAGCATCGCCCTGGCGATGGTCGGCAGCGTCAGGTCGGCACCGATGATTGCGACGAGTTCACGGCGCTGCTCTGCCCAAGCGGCACACGCCTCGAGCGTATGCTGCGCCGTATCCTCGACGGTGTACTCTCCCTCCTGACGACCGTGTACAGGTATTTGGCGAAGCATCCATGCCCCGTCAAAACCTGCACCAGTCGGAAGGAGAGCACCCCGTGCCGCCGTTCCAACCACTGCATCAGCACCGGCCGGAAGGCCTCCACAGTCCGCACACCGAACCGAGGCCTCTCCAGCCGGAATGAATCCCATAGCTTTAGATTTTTTTTTTTTTTTGTGATTACTTTTATCAAACTACTTTTACGGATTCTATCGCGTTTGTATTTGATTTTTAATTTCCCAACGTTTCGAACACTTTCCTCCCGTGACCATGAACGCTGTAAAGTGTTCGATCGTCGGGAAATTAAACTTGAAATACATAATGCGATAGAATCCGTAAAAGTAGTTTTATTTCAAATGTGTAATACACGTGTAAACATCAGAAATAATTTTAGTTTTTTTTGGAACGAAGTTCCTTATCGCGCGTTGTGAAAGGGGGCTAGACGGAAAAAATTCTTACGAAAAGTTGTCACGACACTTTTTGCTATAGTAAGCTATTGTAAGCTGTGCGGCGTCGCTCGTCGGTTCTCTTATAGAAAGCAAGCCAGATATTTTTATTTCTATTTCGCATTGAACAGTGTGGTGTCGCGACGATTTTTTTTATAGATAGAGTGATTCAAGAGGAAGGTTTATATGTATAATATATGCATAATGTACTAGAGAAACACTGATAATTTTAGAGGTTTCTAATGTGATGTCGTAAATAAACACATTATTTTGCGCTTACATTGCAAACGCTGGCTGAACCCTACGAAATAGATCAAAATAAAGTACTACAGTATTATACAGCTTAAAAAGGCCTACAAAAAAGTCCGCGATGGTATATATCTATCTCTTAAGGATAACATACTATATCCATTTTAATACTTTAAAAAATGTTCTATTATAAAACGATAATTGAAAAGCTATTTACACAAATACTGTATTAATCCTTATCATTTTAAATACATTAGTTGGCTTGAGCATTTCATGAAGATATTTTTTTTCCTTCAGACCATGCAAATTAAATCAATACCTTAAGAGATATAGCAAAATCAAAATAATGCGCAACGAAATTATTTTCGCCCGTGACCGGGCCGCGTGGCCGGCTCGCGTTTGAGCTCGGGGCCGAAAAGTTTTGGTAGTCTAGTGGAATTGTATATCCTATTATTAATATTATAAACGTGAAAGTTTGTAATAATGTATGGATGTGAACATGTTTGTTGCTCTTTCACGTAAAAACTACTGAATGGATTTTGATGAAATTTATAGTAATATAGCTTGCACATCAGAATAACACATAGGCTATAATTTATAAAGATATTTTGCAAATTGGCTAAAATATAACGATAAAAATCGCTTAAGGCAGAAAAAAATTATATAATTAAAATAGAACTTCGTTCCATCCGGGTGTCCCTTGACACCTCCGGTTTTTTTTTATTTCAGTATTTTCTGAGATAATCAGTCCTATGTTATTCCAGTAGCTTATGTTTTAAATTTTTAGCAACTTTAACTTAAAAAAATAACAAAAAGCGGTCCTTAACACATATATTCACTCATTTCAATATTATTCAGGGAAGCTAAGCTAAACATATATAAACTAAACTTTCTTTTTTATAATATTAAAATAAAGAACAATGACAAATATATTATACGTATGTAGTTCCTAGTATTGCAATAACCGCTAATATTTCCCACTCAGCTCTCAGAGCAGCTCATTCATTCGTGTGACGCATTAGCCATTCAGCAAACGTTCCTTTCGCCGCGCTTTCATTCCTGCGGCAAAGGCAGCATGCATTGAAAGGATACCCTTTCAATGCTTTCATGTATAAAGCATAATGGTTTCATATGAGTCTCGTAAGACGATGTGGTATCTCTTCGTATCTATCAATATTATACTGCTAGAAGTATCATAGTTTGAAATATTACTTTGAAATAAAAGTATTTTTACGGATTGTATCGTTTTTATATTTGATTTTTAATTGCCCAACTCTGCTCGTTTTGGCTGTGTGGTAGAGGCTACGAATATTATCGACTCTTTGTTCGTGGGTGGCTTAAAATATGACTTGGACTAATTCCACTTAATGCCTCTGGTTAGCAATTACATTCTAAAGGAGGGTTGACGTCAGGCAGACGGCCTGTCACAACTATTGCCAATAACTTTTGCAATATGTACGATATAAGATGAGAGCAGCATTAATAAATTTTATGATCACGTAAACAAACTTCTTAATTGTAAACCAATTATAACATAATTAAAAAAGTTCAAGAATTTAGTTTAATTATTTACTGAGTACAATTCTAATAAATAGAAAGCACCAAAAATCATTTAACTGGCAATAAAGCATAAAGAAATGTCTGACGTACCAGTCAACTTTATAACTTTTCTAATACAACACACAAAAGGAAAGGCCCGGTTAATTAAAATAACAACGATATAAAAGAATTTTATATACAACAAAAATTCTGTTTTGAATCGAAAAACCCGTTCTTACTTAATTAGTGTACAGAGAATTCATTGATTGGATTATAAATAACCTATTTTTGTTAAAATATTGATTACCATAAATAAAGACGCAAACCCTTTTTCATAGTATTTTGGCAAGGTAAGAGTCTCGTATCTAATTTAAATTCATAAAGTCTCTTGAGACACAAAGTTTATTAATTCTTAAGTGGAGGGTACACCACATTAATTCATACGTCGTTCGTCATAATTTTACAAAATTAAAAAAAAAGTCATCTGTCTATCAGCCAATACATGTTCACTGTTGGACATAGGCTAAACCACGGGGGCAATAAATGTCACGTTTGGAAAGTAAAAAGGCGGATAAGGAATCGCAGTAGGCGTTCACTGTTGGACATAGACCAAAACAAGGGGGCAATAAATGTTACGTTTGGTAACTTAAAAGGCGGACAAGGGATCACAGTAGGCGTCATAATTTTCTTAGGAATCCTGCTGATCATTCTCTTAATGCTTCTTTAGTTGTATGACGCCCACGGGGAAGGCGATGGAGACATATTTTAACTTATAACAACGCTACAGAAAAAAATAATTATCATTTAAGTCAAATATATATTGTAACCAATCTGTGCTCAGCGCTGTGTGGTAGCGGCTACGAATACTACCAACCCTTACTTAACTCGTGGATGTTGTAAAAGACGACTAAGAGCCTTATATCGATCTAGGCCAACACTACCTGTAGCCATTTGGTCAGCAATTGCATTCCCAAGGAGGGTTGATGTCAGGCAGGCGGCCGGTCATAAAACTACTGCCAATAACCTTTGCAATATGTAGGAAGAGGGGTACATATTGCGTCGACCCCAAATGGTTGAGACAAAAGCAGGAGAATGATGATGATGATATATTGTGATTACTCCATAGCCCGTCGCCAAAAAAAAAACAAATATATATAAATTTTCTGATTTAAGAGATTAACTGTGCTATTGCTATTCGTACTGTATCTTATTATCTTTAATTCCGAAATGCATTTTGTTTCGTTTTCGCATAACCAACCAAACTTTATAATCTACTAGCTTCTGCCCGCGGCTTCGCCCGCGTAAAAGGTTACTTTCCTAAATTTTTTCTTCCCCTATTTTTATTTTACCCCTTAAGGGTTATTTTTTTTTACGAAATGTTAATGTTATATTTATTTATATCTAATCAATAGCCTATAAATAAGTTTCAAGCTTCTGGCTTTAAAAATGACGATACTTCCTTACAACTTTTCATCCCCATTTACAACCCTTTTTTTGCATTAAAAAGTAGCCTATGTTTTTTATCAGGCTCTAGACTATCTGTGTACTAAATTCCATTTAGATCGGTTCAGTACTTTTGGCGTGAAAAAGCAACAGACAGACAGAGTTACTTTCGCATTTATAATATTAGTAAGGATAAAAATAGAGCTTTAAAATAACTATCTAATGACGACAGGCGATCATGTTAATGGACCCCATGAAGAGAGCGAATGTATTTATTTATTACAAGATACTCAAGCTGTTTACATTTTAAAGTGGGTGTCAGAAACACGACATTTATTTGGACATTTTAAGAACTTAATATAGAGTTGTAGTTTTGTCTATTTAAAGTTTGGGTTTATTTTTTCGATTTAAAATTTGTATTAGCGTCTAAAATCATATTTATATATTTGGCGTAATAATTGTAAAATTTAAGGCTATTTCGATTTGATGTTAAGGTCTATTCTGACTTTTTCGTGTGTTGACATAGTATAAATATCCTATACCAACGCTGCATTTGACTGGTGACGTATTGTAGATCAATTACTTTCCTAATGCGGAGGAGCCCAGCAGTAGGATGTAAATGAGCTGAGACCATTATGATTATATTTTTGTTCACGTCCTGTAATTACTTGTATTGTCGTAAATACTATTTTATAATATTATATTAATAATGATATTACGTGTGGTGACGGAGTAAGAATACAATTCACCACCCACTATCTTACCCGTGGGTGATCGTAACAGACGACTAAGGGATATAAAATAACAACAACAGCAAGAGAAGGAACACTCGAAACAGAAACCTATACAAACAAGTCTGACCAGTGTGGAATAGTAGGTCAATTGCCCTCCCATTATGGAGGAACCTCGAGCCCAGCAGTGGGACATATATTAGCTAAGATGATGAATGATATTCCATGTTTACGCGGGTATTTTATAGATAAATTGTGAATTTATATTAATTTTTTAGATATTTTGGATTATGACTATTTTTAAATGTGGTCATTAAAATTCTCAATTATGATAGAATATATTAAAATCGATGAAATATACGCTCCTTGTAATCACATCGTTAGAAGCCAATTTTGTATTTGCAGAAAATATGTCTAACTGCGAGCATAATTAATCAAATTAAAAGGCACTCAAATATTGTCACTCACGGGGTAACTGATGGAACACGGTAGGAGAATTTTCATTTACCTGTAACAAAGAAAAAAATATTAATAGCATTGAGGGCATTAATTTAGTGTAAAGTAAGATAGGAAAGTGTAAAACACGTTTGATATTTGCCAATAAAAATAAAAATAATTTCAGTCGAACAAATAAATTTGTATCAAAAAAAAAATATGCGTGCGTACAAAGTACACATATCAGAAGTGAAACTTTGGCAAACAGTTTTTTAAATCTCGTTTACATACATCAACAAATAGCGTGTACTCTCTCTCTTTCTCTCTCCTCTCTCTCTCTCTCTCTCTCTCTCTCTCAGGCGTGGCGCGTTCCTCGTGTGGGTTTCATCTGTAAAAAAAATCTACCCTCATGCGCCCAAAAAAGTTTCCCTTCGAAACAAGATGGCGCGTAACGGAAAAATGTGACGGTAATTTTTTTTCCAACGCCGATAAAGAAGTTTCACTTCAATAAATAATAACGAATATGTCGGCAATTACTATTTATAAAAGTATCTACAAACTTTTTTTATTGCTTATGGTGGCAAGTGTGTAGACAGCACACCTGATGGTAAGTGTCACTGCCGCCCATGGACCTTTGCAATACCAAAGGTACTAGGCCACTGCCTACCAATACAAACCCCAAACCTACCCCAGTTGGGCTTCCAGCTCTCTCGCTCATCGAACGAATATACACGCAATAGCACATTGGCATTACTCAGACGTCGAAGAATGTGGTACTACCCCGGACGGACCGACCCGCGGCTGCAGACAGAGAACTGTCCACACGTGGTCCCACTACTATTGAGTTCATATTAGCCATAGTCTGTAAGTAAGTAAAATCGTCACTTTCAACAATGCTATAGCCACATTGTCAATTGTATCTAAGAATTTTGATGGAGAACAAAAACATTTAAAGCACTTTCATATCCTATTCACTACACCCTAGCAATACTACCGCACCACATAACATAAAATGCCATAAGAATTATTTAATATAGCATGTTAAAAAGATAATGATTATAATAAAAGGCCATCACATGACGCTTTCATGTTTCAACCCAAACGCCTCTAGTTCACTGTTAATTGAGCGGCCACTGATTATTATGCGTAAATCATACAGTAATGTGTATTGCACCAAGAAGTATGAGGTAGTACCGAAACTCCCGTAGAATAAGAACCCAATAATAAAGACTGAATCTATAGCCGTTTGTTAGCCCCTGTTACTGCACTACTTTCTATTCTACCTGCTCGAGAATTAGCAAACGGAAACCCGATAACTCTTGTACGCCGTTCTTGAATTGAATCCGGGACCTCGAGGTCAGCAAAATTGCATGTTCGTGCCGCTAGTCACTATACCAACGTGCACTGTAAAATATAAGACAGCTTAGCATAAATGCTGCTTTATATTGTATGTAGGTAGCTAAGTAGGTATATACCTGCCTGGAGATTTCCAGACTAATTGCCCTTTCTCAAAACATCGACTTGTATAATAAATACATATTATCTAACTATCACAGATCGAGGTGTTTAAGTAAATGCTATTTGATTAAATAATAAAATTTTCTTTGACGGAATTAAGTCATTGACTATACAATTTTGGCTATGGTGTCTAAAATAAAAGTCTATTAGGCAGTTATTCATTTCTACTTAAAACGACCATTTTATATAGAACCTTTATTTCAACATTGTACAACTAATGCCATCTAGCGATGAGTAGACAAAGCTACACTAGCACAAAGTACAGCTTGTGTTAATTTTTGTGAAACTCGATTACTTAATGTATCTATATAATATCAATGGCTTGCGAGGGCTAGTTATTTTAAGTTATTGTTCATTTTTGATCAAAAACTCACAATATAACGAAGCGAATGCATGTTTTTATCTATGTTTAATCGTTTGTCTACTCTTAAGATTCTGGTCACACAACTTTTCAAACCATTTCCAGGTTTCAGATAAGGGTGATAGCGAACTGAATACAAAGTGGCTATCTGACCATACAATGGAAATGAAATAATGGCTGTAGTTACCAATAATGATGCATCTAACTTTGTTGTTTAATGAAGTCGAGGTTTCTCAAGACAAGGTTATACATATTATAAAATATCACACCTTTATCCGCGAAGCGATTGGCAGTGGTAATCATGCTAACATTTTTAGACCTACATAATATGGCGAGCATATTGCAAAATACCGGACACAGTTCTAGAATTTTTTTTTAGAACTTTTGAAGACATCGATGAAGAAAAAGAACTCAATACGTAATTACTAGGAATTCATTATTATATCAATAAAGAATGAGAGAGAGAGAGAGAGAGAGAGAGAGAAGCCAAGTAACGTATCAGTAATTAAAAAAAGAATATCTATTGAAATTTCCATTAAAATTAAAACTATATAGATATGGAATGATTATTTCCAAAGCTTTATGAATTTCTGACGGGTTCCGTCCGTTGAGGCCAGTTAGGAATGAAAAATAAATGTGTATAAAAGTAACCCTAGTAATACCGAGGAAGGAACACTGCAAATTTAGCAAAGAGGGTTTGCACAGTGAGTCGGACATAGAACTTTATCGATTGGTTCTATGGTTAAAAAAACATTTTCCCGCGTAAGAAAAAAAAGGACTACACGTATTATTTTGCTAAGTAAATATAGCTCTACAATAATATTTGTCACTAGTTTGGCCAGGCCTCGACCCGTTCTCTGAGTCCAGTGATTAATTCACTACTATCCACCCACTCCGGCTTTCATAAGCCAATTTATCTTCACATCTCAACCGCTTTATAGAGTGAAATTGTGATATTTTATTCCTTTAACTTAATTAACAACAATTTTAATAAAGTACTTGCTATTTTCTGTTGCTAGCTGTGGTTTTAAATTAACGTCAATATCTTACTTTATTCAGAGAAAGTATAATTAATTTTATTTATATTTATAACTTATTATATAAGTATAAATTTACTTTATTATATTTTATTCTCATTGTTATTTACGATGTAGCCACGTTAAATTATCCTGTAATAATTTAAGAAAATTATCTATATCAATTATTAAAATATTAGAGGTAGATTTTCGATATGACTTCTAATATTTACGCGAGTATTACACATTTGAAATAAAACTACTTGAGGACTAGTCTTCCCGTGACCATGATCACTGTAAAGTGTTCGAATTTAATTAAATTAAAAATTAAATACAAACGTCCGAAAAGTGAAATCCGTTAAAGTAGTTAGATTTTCGTTTCATAAATTGTCTTGAAATAAAGATAGTGATATAATGAGACCTATTATCAAGTAATAATGAGAGACATATTATGGAGTATGATTAACCCAAACATATCCTACGGGTGTCGTAGGGAATGACTAAATAACGTAAGGATGTACATCACTTTAAGTAACTTGAAATGTACTATGCCAACGTATATGGCTGGAGGGCATTGTAGTACAATTTATCTCGTACCTATCAGTAGGAAGCTTATGCTTATCAGTATAGGATTTAATTAAGAGTAACAAGTATTCTTTTAGTGATCATTTACAACGATTCTAATTATCATATCACTAAATATTAGGTGGTATATTCGTATCGTTAATTCGTTGGACAGGTGGTAAACAAATAGATTTTTTTGAGATGTAGAAGTAAAATTAATATAATTTATAAATAATGTAAATTACGTTGGATACTGTTTCAAATTAATTTAAAACGACCGTGAATGAAATTTAAGTAGCTAAATGTGCGAAAGTTAAGTTAAGATTTATAAATGAGAAGTAAACTAAGAAATTAATGTCTGTTTCAATATAAATCGTAGTAATTATCATTATCATCGTGCTCTTATTCCAATTACTTGGGATCGACAGAATAGTGTACTCTTCTGTCATCATACAAATTCAAAAATTTTGACAATATCGCTAATAGCTGACTAGACGACATCAGATCGAGGCCCAGGTTGATGTAAGACTCTTAGTCGTATTTTACAATACCTATAGCAATGTAAAGATTGACTGTATTCAGATCCGCCACCACACTACAATATAAATGGTAGTACAAACAAATATTCTTAGAATATTAAGATAATTTGAGCCATAAGTTGTGATTGCGAAATAACTTATTATAAGCTCATACAAATACATGGTTTACATTTATAAACGTTGATGTATGCTGAATGGAATATTAACAGTTTCAAATTTAGAATAGCTACCATAATGAATTTTATATTTTTAATTTTTGAATATAGAAAGCATATGGCCTAAACTATATAATTATTTTTAGCCAGTTCCAATTATTGTAGGTAACATTAACGTTATTGTTGTTGTGTAATTTAAAAAATAATTATTAATTTGATTCGAGTTTTGTCGTTCGAAATATCAGTAATATGACATTCAAGTTTCGTGGGGAAGTGGACATCGACAGCTTGATGAATGAGTCCTATCTATGAAATCGCTGTTATAATCGCATTTAGAAACTCATAATTGCTTTTATTTTTGTTACGGCACAAATACTAAGTTTAGAACTGTCGTTAGGTACTAGCAGACAATATTTTCAAAAAAAAAAAAAATAATCGATTCCAAGCGTTTGACAATTATCTGTAATTGACTATAACTTTTTTCACTGATAACAAATTTCAATGATACAAAGCCTAAATTGTACTACGAGTTGAGCTTAATCTATTTGTAAAACAGCAAAAAAATCAATGTGTAAAAATTAGAGACAAAAAAATAATAATATGAAAAATAATTTTTGTGTTGTCATTATTTTTTATCTTTCAAAATCATTTTTATGATAAATTTATTAAATGTACAAGCGCATGGTCTCTATTGTTTTATTATATGTATAATAGATAAAGTAACAATAAGGTTTATCGTTGTAACCGCATTATCACCACGATATTCACAAGAGAATCGCCTACAACAATAAATTTACAACCTACATACGACCACCTACAAACTGTACGCACCTAATTCACAACATATCTACTTCGGATAATTTAGACCTATATTAAATTACCGCAATAGCGTCTAGTGAAACCGAATACAGTAATCAATCAATGCGTTTGTGTTGAAATAATTTGGTTTTGTCGAACTTGTTTATTTCAAATGTTCATTTAGGGATATAAATTGTGAAATTTTATCATGAAATCAAATTCAAATTCATTTATTGTGCATAGGCCCTGCGAGGGCACTTACATATTGTCAGTTTTAACATATTATATTAATTCAATTAACCACCACCGGATCGGAAGTAGACCACTACTGAGAAGATCCGGCAAGAAACTCAGCGGGTTAGTTTATTATTGTTTTTCTTTTAAATTTTTTTTATACAAAAAATGGTACAACATATGTAATAAGAAATAGCTCCAGTGTGATGCCCTGCGAACCCAATAGTTCAAATAGAAAGAAAATCAATAGTTATAGTTATCTTTGCAAAGGATCTTGTGATGGTATCATTGAGATACAGTACATTAATCAAAGATTTAAATATTCTTAGCATAGCCATGTATGTACAATTTTATGCTTTTAATCGTTTATGTTTTTCTCTGCTCTAACATCCTTCACAATATCAGATTGACCAACTACATATACCACGCTGGTCAAATCTGTATAGGATACTATGTATTTCGATTTTAGGATAGGTTAGGATTAGGATAGGGATGTTATTTGCGTATTATATCACTTAGTCAAATTCAAATTCATTTATGATGCATAAACCCTACGGTTCTTACATATTGTCAATTTTAACATTTTGAATTAATCCTACTAATAAACTACCACCGGGTCGGAATGAAACTGCTACTGAGAAGATCCGGCACGAAACTCACCGGTTTTGTCTATTATTATTATTTATTACTGATATTTAAAAAAAAAAAAATACAACTTGCTTAGTAAAAATTAGCTCCAGTGTGATGCCCTTCGAACCCAATAGTTTAAATAAAATGTACTATACCATGCTGGACAGACGTATTTGTAGTGTTTAGTTTCCAACTCTTACGATCACCCACAGTTAAGATGTAATGAAGGGTGGTGAATTGTATTCTTACTCCGTCACCACACGGAAAATTGTTTATAATATGTTATCAATACTTTCTGTGTGGTGATGGAGTAAAAATACTATTCACCACCCCATATTTTGCCCGTGGGTGATCGTACAAGACGACTAAGGGATATAAAACGCATATATCATCTATGCGAAAAAAGGAAAACTCGAAACAAAACCCTATACCAACACGTCTGACCGACGCGGTATAGTGGGTTAATTTCTCTTCCATTACGAAGGAGGCCCGAGCCCAACAGTGGGACATTTATGGCCTGTGATGATGATTAATACTTTTTAAAAATAGTTAGATAATGAGATACATATGTTTATGTATGTATACGAGATTATAATACATATATACGAACAATAAACAAGCACTTTCTTTTGTATATTTATATAACAATAATTGTAGTATTTTTTTAAGTAAATTGCATCATTGTCGCATTGTTTATTCTAAGAATAATTAACATTTATACAGTTTCACACGTAAAGAGATATTTTCTACAATAAAATTAACTTTTTCTACATTTTAGTTTCATTTAAACATATCATTTTCTTTATTTTAATTTTTTATCATAATATTACGAGGTCATACATCCCTTTAGGATTATGCTTTGCAATTATACAAATTAATACAAATAGCTACCTGAACCGGCTTGTTGAGCACAGGGAAGGCAAGGCATCAGTGCTGCCCTTCCGTTCTAGGGGTTTTTCGGATATAGCCAAATAGTAGTCAACAAAATGACGTCTTTGCGTGGCACACTAATCTTAATACTTCGATTGACAACAACTCGCGCTTTACATACTACGGTCGTCAAGAAATACTATTTCTGTTACAGTTTGTTAGCTTTTTCTGATGTTACAAAATTGACATTGACCATGCAGCCTACATAATATATTACGTAATAAGTTGTGTTAAATTTACATTTGTAATAAATTAAAAACCACGCAAATAGAAGGATAATCTAAATTTAAAATGGACCTTGTCGGCAACAATTGTGTTCTGTTATCTTTTTTTTTAATTTAATTAATTAAAACTCCCTAAATAACGGAATATATATTAATTAATAATAGACATTTCAAAACAACACGCATTAAACAAATTATGTTATTAAAATCTAGAACACAAACTATTTTCAGATTTTAATTATTGGGTCAAAATCACAGACATGTTATTAAAGTTTTAACATTTTTTGGTCAAAAAGAAATAAATATTTATTTAAATAAAAATTATTTCCTTCTTTTTATTATATATTGCTATAATTAATTTTAATGAAGCATGTACGTACATAAAATATATTTTTTTAATAATTTAATACGAATACGACTACATTAATATTGTGTTTTACCAATTTAATAGTTTTGATACGGTTGGAATAATCTGAATACTTTATTTAATATAACAATATTATTTTAAGGACAGCGTAAAATATATTAACTAATTATACTGCAGAATCCTTTTCTATCGATATTTTCGTATTTGATATAAAACTATTTTTACGGATTCTATCACGTTTGTATATCTTCTTATATATGCGAAAGTGGAAGGATGTAGATACCGGGGGAGACCGAGACTCACCTACCTAGACTAGATTGGTCACGTACTGAAGGAAGGTGGAGTCAAGAGTCTCTGAAACCGGCGAGCGTGTATAAAGAGAATTATGAATGTTGAGGAAGCGAGTGAAGTATGCAAGGATAGAGTTCTCTGGCACTCTGTTCTCTCTGCCTACCCTGCAAGGGATATGGCGTGATGATATGTATGTATCACGTTTGTATTTCATTTTTAATTTCCCGACGTTTCGAACACTTTACAGCGTTCATGATCATGGGAGGACTAAGGTGCATAACGTTCAATAATAACGTTCTTTTTTATTTCAAATGTAAACATCAGTAATAATTAGATTTTGGTATAACATTTTAAGGCATTACGAATGTGCTGTGTGGTAGCGGCTACGAATACTACCAACCCATACTTTGCTTGTGGATGTTGTAAAAGACGACTAAGAACTTTATAACGACCTGGGCCAACTCCATCTGATGCCGTTTGGTCAACAACTACATTCCCAAGGGTTGACGTCTGGCAGGCGGCTGGTCATAAAACTATTGCCAATAACTTTTACAATATGTACTATGAAAGAAGAGTACATATTGTATCGACCCCAAATAATTGGGATAAGAATAGGAGATAGATGATGATGATTTTAAGGCATTGCGAAAGTATGTGCGCTGTTTTTTTTTGCTCTTAGTATGGCATGCCATATTCATGTTTATCCGTTTGGTGAAGGACCGGGTAATGGTGGCCCGCCCACTGGAGTTGAGAGGTACGTGTACTGCAGACTGAAGTCCCTGATCTCCACGTTACCATAGCGGATAGCCTACCCAAAAAAGGGAAGAATATGTTTAACAAAAGTCGTCGATAAAATTGATGAATAAACGAGTGGTTTGCAAAAAATAATCCGCCTGAAGCAAATACTAAGAACCTGTAAGAGTGAATAGCTAAATAATTCTATATACCCTTACCGATAGTATAACGTAAGCGAGCATGAAAGGAATCTAATCTGTCGGAATGCGCTGATAACAGCCTGGGAGGTCTTAACTGTGGTTCAAGATTATATTCAGTGATTAAGGGCATTGCAAATTACTTATCTTCGTACATGATTATATCCTATACTAACAAGTTTAGACACTGATTTATCAAGCTAGCATTTACTGTAGTTTCGTTTGCGGATTTTTTTCTTTTAGTATACCTGGATACCACGATACGGTTACAATTATTTATGCCAGTCGGATGAATTACATTTTTTTTTATAAAACCCAACTCTGCAATAAGGAAATAATCCTTGTACTTTACATATATATAATTAACGGACACAAATTACGTCCAGACTCAGAACAACAGTTTGTGGATCACACAAAATATTGTCGTTCATGGGAATCGAACCCACAAACGACACTGGTACGAAAGTTTGGCGTCTTAACCACTACACCATCTGTACAGTCAGTCAATTGTTTATAACTGGTTCAAAATTATATGAAATTTGCTTTATGGTGGCTGGCTTGGTAGTAAACGACGTTAAAATTAAAAATATAGTAGATACATGAAAATTTTATGATTAAATCCATTATCTGTTATAAAACAATAATATCTCTATCCTATAGAAGTACACACGTGAATACGTACACTTATGAATGGCGGCATTAAATTTTTTTTTTCGTATGGTGGCAAAAAGGCAAGCAACACACCTGATGCTAAGTGTCACTGCCGCCCATTGACCTTTGCAAGGCTCTTTGCTTTGCCAAGGGTATAGCTAGGCTGCTGCCTACCATTACAATCCCCAAATCCACCCAGTTGGGCTTCCGACTCTCTCGCTCACCGAACGAAGCGTAAAAGCACATGGCCATTAGTCATACGTCGATCTTCTGCAAGAGTGTGGTACTATCCCGGACGGACCGACCCGCGGCTATAGACAGAGAACTACCTACAGCGTGGTCCTACCACTAAAATTTAACTACAAATTAGTTTTTAATTGTTTTATTAATATATTTGACCTGTTAGATATTTAAGTAACTTCAAAAATGGAGTAGGTCCACAATTTGGAAGTTCACCATGTATATTTCTTTTATTTATGTTTTGGCAATTGAATACTTTTTTGAAAGAGATTCATCTCAAAAGTCTTATTTGAATTTCCTAATTATCAGTTGACGAGTTTTGAGAATGGAGAAAGGAATTCTTGAATAAATGGCAGCAATACGAACTAATATATTGCGAATTCCTTTTTTTTAAACAACTTTTAATTCCGATATAAAATTAGATATTGACTCAACTTAAATAATAACTACGTCTGGTAATAATTTATTAAAAAAAATCAAAGTATGCTTCGACCTTTGCGATGAACTTTTCCCAGGCTGCCATTGCCACCAGTCCCTTAGGGCGTGACTTTCTATTAGATTATTGCTTTAACTTGAAGGAGAAATTGCTTATATAGATTACTCTATTAATATTATAAATACGAAAACGGGTTTGGTGAACGTTGGTAATTGAGTAAAAGGCTACGATTTATGATAAGTATTTTATTTGATTAATGCCCGTTTCTATCAATAATCCCTAAAGTTCAGGTTACACCTAACGCAATATTAATGAGACATAGTATTGATAACAAGCATCATCGTCATCATCATTATTATCACAGCTCATATATGTCTCACTGTTGAGCTCGGGCCTCCTCTTTAATGGGAGGAAAGTCAACCTACTATACCGAGCTGGTCAGACGTGTTGGTATAGAGTTTTGTTGTCAGTCGTTTGTTGCGATTAACATAATAGGCTATATTTTATACCCATATTCCCGGAACGGCATATGCTAAATAAATCTATACAATATTATGAAATATTCCTGAATAAGATAGTATCAACGCATCGTTAATGTGAGACGGAAATGTTGGATCATGGCAGGCGTTGGTTAAAACTATAAATACTTAAGTACACATGCGGGCTACATATGGGTCATTCATATTCCATTACATAACTGTAATATTTCTTCCGCGAATATAAAGATTGAAGCTTGCGTTGTTCTCATTTATGTCTCGGCTCATATATGTCCCATAGTTGGGCTTGTTTTCTTCATATTAAGAGGGACTGATATGGGATTTAGTTTCAAGTTTGCCTCGTCTTGCATTTATGTTATCTGCGTATAATATACCACGTCTTTTTCGATACTCTTTCACCCATGTAAGATGGTGGTGAATTGTGATTTTAATCCGTCACCACACGGAAAATTTTATCCTCTTACAATGTAATTATTTAGGTGTCGTACGTACAAGTAAGAATAATAGTGGTGAATTGTATTCTTACTCCGTCATCATATGGAAATGATGAGCTCATTTATTGATAGTTATGTAAACGATTTTATTAAAGATATTTTTTTTTAATTATTTTTTTTATTAAAGAAAATATCCTGCACTAAGACTTCACAAACATATAATTGACGGACTCAAATTAAACCACGAACAATGATTTGTGGATCACCCAAAGTCCTGTGTGGGAATCGAATGCATGACACTGACATTTAAGTCAGTATCTTAACCATTACGGAATCTGTATAGTCGTTTGTTTTATAACCATTAGATTGTATTTTAAAATGTAATACCGCCAAAATCTCACCAATTACTTAATGCTCTACAAACATTTTAGTAATATATCTTTAAACAATCTCAACAGTCATTAATTGAAATTAAAACTAAATTAATAATGACTAAAGTTATTCATTTCATTCAAGTCATTCAGACTTTAATTACAAATAATTTCAACGTAATATCAACAACGCCATTTGGTGAAGGTTTAAGGTTTAAGGCACTGTCTTACAACCCCTTACGATGGAGGTCGTAGGAACAAGCTGAAGGATTACTAAGAAAATTGGGTATAGTACTCTCTTTGTAGGATATTACAAGTTATCAGCGGTCTCTAACACGCATGCTAAACAAGAGGCATTACGAGACAATTTAGGTTTTTGTTTTAATTGCAGTTTATTTTTATAACTTATATTGCTTATACTCATCGAAGATTTCTTCAAATCAGGTATACCAACGACTTGGTGAAAGTTGCTGGCAGGTGTCGAATGTGAGCCACTGAAGAAAAAGACTGCGTACCAGTGACCCACCCGCACGGCGAAGAGAGGTATATTGTAGGGCGGGTCTACGGGGTCTTGCGCCATTTTCCTGTCGCCCCGGACGGATTAGCGGGGTTTGACGTACCGTAGCCCGCGGCCAACGAAAAAAAAAGGTGTCGAATGTGAGTGGTACAGAATCGCACTTTGTGGCGAAGTATGAGGGAGGCCTACGTCCAGCAGTAGCAAAAAAACTGAATGATGACGATAATGAGGAAGAGCTTTGATATATAATAAATAATTTAAATTTGACAATAAACTAATATGTAAAAATATGTATAAAACTACAATCTTTGATATCAATAACTTCAGAAGTTAATTGTAAATTAATTTGCCCTTTAGCCCGATATTACGTCATATCAGCCGCCTAAAGTCCGAAAAAACAACCATTTATAAGATACACCATGTTATTATGAAGATAATTAAAAGTTCAGAGTTATATAAACCAAAGAATAGTCTAGAAGTAACTATTGTCTAAAGTTTTCCAACCTTCATCAGTTATTCATATTATGATGTCAAGCGCGGCAAGGTTGTAGTTGTAGTGATCTTGTTGAGATTACTGGCGATAACTGCGTTTAAAGCTGAACATGAGGATGCCTCGTTAAGAGGCCACAACACGTCACAAATCGATATTCGATGTTCTGCGGAATAGTGCTAGTTAAAGTTCTGGAGGTTGCTCATCAAATAGAGTAAGAGAAAACTTTTAAACCTTAATCCTAATCTACATTCCAGGGACCGGATGCGGCCCGCGAGCCGTATCTTTGACATGACTGGTTTATACTAAATAAGGTGATTTTCCTAACATAGTCATACGCGGAAGGTAAATACGACAATTAAATGACGTACTAGCCAACTCCTGATTACTCTGTATTTGGATTTAATATATAGTGTCATTATTATCAAACATTGAGGAAAATTTTTGATGCAATCATGAAAATCAAAATATATCAAAATGAAAAAGATTTTTTTTTAATAATTCTTTTTTTATAAAGACAACACTGTAAGCCAGTGTTATCTTTATAAAAAAAAGTAGTAGTAAGGAAATATTTTTTTATCGCTGGTGACTTTACAGGCATATACACGTATACAACTCACGTACACACTCAGACTGAGAACAACAATATATCAATCGTACAAATTGTTGTCCTGCGTGGGAATCGAACTTGTGGCACTGGCACGTTACGTCTGCATTTTAACTATTACACCATATGTGCACATAGATAGATACACGTACCATATTTTTTATGACAGTCAACCTTTTAGTTTTACACCATCTAAATCCTGGGCAACTTAAAGTACCTCATAACTCATCGCACTACTTTTCTCGCCTATCGAGTGAACCACTGAAACCACTTCATTGACTTCAGTAATAAACGGTATAAACAGTTGCAATAAACGAAGTATAATGAATGCCTTTAAAAAGTAAATAAGAAATCTCTTTCTCTGTGCCATTCGATTGCATATATATTTAAATAAAGCATTCAAATGGTATCTATATCTTAGAGTATGATTAAAATTAAAATATATCGATTTCGTGCTCAACCACACCTGCTAATAAATGAGCAATTTCGAATTCCAATCGTAGAATCGATTAGATTGAATGCTATTGATCATTATTCGAGTGAGAGCGTGGCCGCAAATAGATGAACTCGCGATCAAGGTGGGCATCGATACGAATGAAGGCCGAAAACTTTGGCAAATATAACATCAACATATTTTATAATCCATATAATCTTTTAAATTGTATTTGATTTTTACTTTTTTTTATAAAGAACACCCGGCACTACGAAATAGTCGTTGTATTGTGGAGGACTTTACAAACACGCAATTAACCCAGACAAATTACATTATATTGCGAGTTTGAAGGTCAACAGACTGGAGCTAATTCTTATTAAACATATCTGTTATCTCTGCCTATCCCTTGCAGGGTAGGCAGAGAGAACAGAGTGCCAGAGAACTCTATCTCTGCATACTTCACTCGCATCCTCAACATTCATAATTCTCTTCATACACGCTCGCTGGTTTCGGAGACTCTTGACTCTACCTTCCTTCAGTACTTGACCAATCTGGTCTAGGTAGGTTAGTCTCGGTCTCCCCCGGTACCTACATCCTTCCACTTTCGCATTGTATATCTTCTTAACCAGACGTTCGTTCGGCATTCATACTAAACATATACATGTAATATCAATAATACCCTTTATATCAAAGATATAATATCTTTTATAAAAAAGTTAGTGAAGTAATAATAATAATAATAGACAAAACCGCTGAGTTTCATGTCGGATCTTCTCAGTAGCAACATTCCGGTGGTAGTTTATTGTATTAATTTTAAAATGTTAAAAGTGATAATATGTAAGTGCCCTTGCAAGGTTTATACATCATACTTCTCCTACTCTTATCCCAATTACTTGGGGTCGATACAATATGTATTTTTGTTTCATAGTACATATTGTAAAAGTTATTTGCAATAGTTTTATGACCGGCCGCCTGCCGGACGTCAACCCTCCTTGGGAATGTAATTGTTGACCAAACGGCATCAGATAGAGTTGGACCAGGTCATCATAAGGCTCTTCGTCGTCTTTTATGACATCCACGAACAAAGTAAGGGTTGGTAATATTAGTAGACGCTAACACACAGCAGCAAGGTTTATACATGGCCACCGAAGTCAAAAATCGGGTACCGGTGGCCCGCTCGCACGGCGAAGAGTGAAGGTTTTACGGTGGGTCTATGGGGTCACGCGCCGCCTTTCCGTCACCCCGGACCGATTCGGCGGGGCGAGACGCATCCCTAGCCCACCAATAAAAAAAAAAAAAAAAATCAAGGTTTATACATAATAAATGAATTTGAATCTGAGTCTCCATAGTAAGTATAATGAATGAATATCTTTAGCAATTTTAATTATATGATAGTCAATTTATAGAGAAGTGTAATTAAAAACTTAACAAATAGTATTTGATATGCTTAGTTAAAATTCGTGCAAATAAAAATAATTGTTAAGGAAGGGCAAAAATAATTGAAATATAATTATGACATACATTTATTTTGTATTCAGTTTAATTGCGCCTAATAAGGATTTTATAGTAAAATAATAAGTGCAGTAACGATTAATCGTGTGTTACTATGGCAGAGCTGATTTGTGTATTGGTTTGGATGTGCTGAACTTAGTGGCTTTGATTCCAAAGAAACATTATATTGTAAGATAACAAATTTATCGAGAAAGATTTTAAGCTTATAATACATAATGTTAAAACAAATAGGAACGTTAATACAATTCTAACTGCAAAGTTTGAAGTATTAAGCCTATAACAATGGGTAAACATTGTCGGGTAGATGGCTTATGTCACCTTAAAGACGTAAATATGATACGAAGCGAAATTTGCATGTCCTACAATAGTTCACAGTGGTGTACTTCAAACTTTGCAGTTAGAATTGTATTAAACAATGACACAACCTTGTTATTTAAATTTACTGAAATTTTAGCATTTAATATGCTTAATTTATAAAATCCGATTACGAAATGAAAAAACAACCTTGTTATTCAAATTACTTAAATTTAGCATTTAATATGCTTAATTATTTATAAAACCCGATTACGGTGTAGTGGTAGCACGATTGGGCCGGAATCCCTATAGGCGCGGGTTCGAATCCCGCTTGTGACATCATTTTTCGCTTCGTAATCGGGTTTTATAAATAATTAAACATATTAAATGCTAAATTTCAGTAATTAAAAGAGACGTTTTCAATGGCGATTAACTCAAATATTAGATTATTAAAGAATGGGAATTAACAGTATCATTTAATGAAGATTTTATGAATTAACTTTTTTCACCCCTTAAGAGCAGAACTTTTTCTGCATTAATGCCTTTTTCTATATGTACTCTTATTTCACTCGTGAACCTAGGAGTCCATATTTTTAAAATATAGATCCTTGCTTTGTAGTAGTACTTAAAAAACACAAACAACACCAAACTACCGTGTGTATCGCATAACGAATTAGAAACATGAACCTAAAAAAAATGAACTGACAAAAATCAGCATCGCTATTTAGGTCACTATATTATCTGTCAAAATAAATATTACTTAATAAAAAAATTGTGGTGCAATGAATTTCTAAGTGCTCTCAGATCACTGGTGAATAAAAGAAAATCGTGTCAATTCTCTCAACAATGTTCATCAGCTTTAATGTTTAACATCAAACGATTTTCACGCATGTGCGAGCAACTCCACCGGATGGCTATAAGGTTAACAGAGTGGACGCTTCACGAAAGCCATTAGCCTTTCTTCTAGTATCCACGTAAATAGACGTGACTATTTATAATTAATTGTCAGGGTTTTTCTATTATTCATATTCCATTTTGGGCAGTAATGGCCATGTCTCTCTAGATGATATCTATTATGTAACACACGACATAAAAAGAAGAAAATTAGAAAATAAGATATTGACCAAAATCATCCATTTTATTTAGAAATATTTTGTCAATAGTGAAAATAAAATTGCATAAAATAGTACTTATGAATCTGGATAAACAGGAGAATGGATTTTAGAATACGTACATTTTTGAAAAGTCATTTTCTTTAACAAAACAAAAATAACCCAACGTTGTCCCATGTTTACGCAAGTATTACAAATATTAATCTATTTTCACGGATTTAATCGCGTTTATATTTCATATTTACATTTAACAATGTTACGAAGACTTTTCTGGAATGATTAAGGTGTTTTACGTCCAACAAGACATCATTATTACAGAGGTTCTTTATTTACCCGCTACAGTACAAGTTATTAAATTTTGACTCATATTTAATAACGACAAAAAAAAATACAAACGATATAATGCGTAAAAATTATATAAAAAACAGAATAAGGCAATAGGAATAGTCTGTTGTGATCCAAAACGTAAAATTTCACACTCCATATTTGTACCTAAAATAACACTAATAAAATCAATGAAGTTTGCCAAGATATAATAATTTAATACTTCACCCAATGGCGAGTACCGCAGGATACTGGCAGCGGCCTAGCTATACCTTTGGTATTGCAGAGGCCCATTGGCAGCAGTAACACGCAATAGCAGGTGTGCTACATGCTCGTTTGCCACCATAAGCAATAAAAAAAACACGCTTACGTACAGACTTAAGAATTAACTGCACATTATTTTAAAGACAACCAAAGTATTTATCTCACCGTTTTCAGAAATTACAAATAGATAAAATATAATCGAATGACGTTGAATGGATTTTAATTACAGGTCGAATTTTACAGGTAACTTGAGAGAGTATCGGTCAAATTACAACACAATACGTACATTCAATAAGTAATTTTTAACTAACGCCTACATCACGTTCGGAAATGCAATGTTAATAAGGCAAGCAAACAAACTAGTGGAATGCGACCAGCCGATCCAACATTAAACTATTTTTGGATGAACACGGAACTGCACTGTTTGGCGTTTAGAATCTTTGGTTGCTTCGAATTGTTATGTAGAATTTATCACGTTTTTTATAGCATTTGTGGGAATTTAGGCCGAATTGTTTAGCAAGATGTATGCTTAATCTGCTACCGGGTACTTTGTTTTACATGTACAAAAAGATATTGGAATAGATAAACTTGGAACAGTATTGATAATTTTATTGATTGCTTGTAGCAGGAAACTTATATAGGTAGGCAATAGTTTTATTCTTTTTTTTTATTCACAAGCCATATTTTATACCAAAACAAGCCTATTTCCCAGCGAGAGGACAATTTGTCTTTTATATCGCGATGCCAGATATCTTGACATTTCTCGTTTTCCTTCTATCTTGCAGTGATTTATTTGCTTACATCATTTAGTACTGTTTGGTAGAGATTATGACGGATTTAATTTCATCTTTGTCATTAAACTATGTGGAAAATTTACTTAAAATAATTATAATAAATTATAAAATCAATAAGAAACAATATATACTTTCATAACGCTTAATAAGAGTCTAATAGTACACACTACTAAGCCTGTTATAATGAAATAAAAATATATTTTATGGACAATAAATACACCATTGCTGACGTCAATAATTAATGTTCCTGGATGTTGTAAAGCAAAGCATGGCTAAGAGCTTAACATCGACTTGAGTCAACTTCATCTGATGGCGTTTGGTCAAGAGTTACTTTTCCAACTTCGAATTCAGAAGGATTGACATCAGGCAGTCACATAACTATTGCTAAAACTTTAATAATGCGTACGATGGAAGAGAAGAGTACATATTGCGCTGATTCTCGAATTGTGATAAGAGCAAGATAATGATGAAGATGATCTTAGTAACGATATATTATTTTCTACAAAATAATATTAAGAAGACACAAATTTAAATAGATTGTTAAGATTGTTCAGAACTTTTCAAAATGTAGAAACTTGGCTGTGTGCCAAATAGGAAATTGGTTTTGACGCTTGAGCGCTCTTCAATGCATTTTAAGTTCCAATTTTCCAGTACTAAGCACCCTCTTACTGCGGTGAACGAAACGGTATTCGGTACAGCAAACTTAATGGTTGTTACGTTTGAAAGTAATAAATTATATATGTCAAGCAGCAAACGGTTAGCGATGGGTGTATAATTCAATAATTTATAGATATTTAAAATTCAAAAGATATCTGTATTAAGTAGGGGCGGTTCCATCATGACCCCTTTAGGCCACGTTTAAACATTATTAACTTCACAATTTACCAGCTTTTATCAACAAATAGCTCCAGGAATTCTTGTTTACATTGAAACTTAGAAATATACTATACTATTTCTTAATGAATTCTGATGTTTATGCGAATAATATACATTTGAAATAAAACTATTTTTAAGGATTTTATTACTAATTGGTTTTATGAATTGAATTAGGATTTTTTTTTAACTTCTTTTTGTATATTAACAATGGTGTTTAAATAAAGTTTGCCATGTAGTGATGGAGTAAGAATACTATTCGCCGCCCCATATCTCTTACCCGTGGGTGATCGTACGAGACGATCGACGACGATCGTACGATATAAAACGCATATAACATCTATGTGAGAGAAGGAAAACTCGAAACAAAACACTATACCAACACGTCTGACCAGCGCAGTATAGTAGGTTAATTATCCTACCATTACGGAGGAGGCCCGAGCCCAACAGTGGGACATTTATGGGCTGTGATGATGATGACGATGATTAAATAAAGTACCTAGAGCATTCCTCGAGGAAGATATATCGTTTATCTCTTTAAATTTTTATTATTGAAAAAACTGATATGGTTCACAACAATATCTAAGATATGTAATTTTGTTGATAATTATTAAAAATAAATGAATAAAATTTATTTATACAAATGAAGGTTAAACAAAATAGAATGCGGAGGAGGGTAAGAGCGATAATATTATTCATTTGGCTTAGCCGCCTTTTATCTATCTTTGGAAACTGTTGAAATATCAGATTATTAATTTTGTGAGGGTAAATTTCCCATTCTATTTTAAACATTGACTAAAGGACGATGTATTCTTAAATTCATTTATACCATTTACATAGTTATTTATTTCAAACAAAATATTTTGTTTCAAATTCAAAATGGTTCACTGTCGAATGATATACATACTGTCTTTTTGTATTTATGAAGCAATAAATAAGTAAGGAATGCGAAGTGACAGAAAGAGAGTTAATTGTTTTAAGGAATATATTTACTTCAGAGTGAAGAGTTAAAAATCAAACAAAATTTATCTGAAATCGTTATAATGCAAATGAAACATAGTCTACAGTTACATATGTAGCGAGTATATTTTATAATAACGATGCTATGTTGGACGTGAAAAACCTTAGTCCTCTTGTAACAATGAACGCAGTAAAGTGTTCGAAACGTCGAGAAAATAAAAATCAAATACAAACTCGATAGAATATGTAAAAATTGTTTTATTTCATGTAGTAACACTTCTGTAAAAAATAAGAAGTCACTTGATGGATAATTTTTAATTATGGTTTAAGAAGGTATAATTTTTTTTTATTTGCGGCGAAGAAAATTATTATATCAAGTGCACAGATAAATGTAGTGATTAAGATACCGACCAACTGCGGCTAGTGGCGAGGATTCAAGTGCAGGAAAATACTTTGTGGGATCCACAATTTGTTGTTCCGAGTCTGGATGTAATTTGTAAAGTCTTCCGCAATATAAGAATTATTCCCTTAGTGCAGTTAGTGTCTTTAAAAAAACCAAAAACTTTTATTTATATATTTGACACAGTTATTGTATATAAAAACCCGATTACGAGTGAAAAATGATTATCACAAGTGGGATTGAAAACCACACCTAATGGAAATACGTTCCAATCGTACTGCCACTTACATCACCGAGAACTATTGTAGGACATTCAATTCGTGTGGGTTCGCATCCCACTTGTGACAATCATTTTTCGCTGGTTATCGGATTTTTATAAATGATCAAGCATGTTAAATGCTAAATTTCAGTAATTTGAATAACAGTTATAGTATTTAGTTATTCTTAGCTGGCTTGGCTTCATTCTATGCGTTACTTATTTTTTTAAAATTTCATATTAAATATTTGACAGCAACTTGCCTTTGAATATATGTTATGTAATCGTTATTTACCAATACCAAATTATCCGATATAATTTTGTAATTAAGTTTATTTCTACGTGACTGATGGTTAAAAAAAAATAAATTAACTGCTTGGACGTGACTAATGGTTGTTCAGTCATGTTATGGAGATATAAAAGTCGGCATTACTTAATAATTATGGATAAATAACGTAATAGCTAAGTGCTTTTGAGTTATTCAACCTACTTCAAGAAAAACAAACGATGTATTTTTGTAATAAAATTATTTTTACGGATTTTATTGCGTTTGTATTTGATTTTTTAACTTCGCGATGTTGCGAACACTTTACAGCATTCATGGAGGGCTGAGGTGTGCGGGACGATGAACGCTGTAAACTGTTCCAAATGTCGGGCAAATAAAAATCGAATACAAACACGAAAAAATCCGTAAAAATAGTTTTATTTCAAATGTGTAATACTCGCGTAAACATTAGAAATCACGATGTATTTTATTATATTTCGGAGAATTCCGGAATATTAAAATTAAATAGTCAATCCCTCATAAAAGATTGATGATTGATCTTTGCAATATTTTTATTTCTTTTTCGTTTGTGAATTGAGAAAGAAGATATGTTACGCTAACTCCAAATATATAGAGAAAATGGGGAAAGGATGACGACGTCTTGAGAAATTGGCAATTATTTTATTTTGTTGAAATTTTATGAAGTATATATCTATCCCAAAATGGTTGTATGTCGTAATTTATTTATTAGACTGCACAGATGGAGAAATAGTTAAGATACTTACCGTGTCAAAGGTCGATTCAATTTCCATGCAGGATAATACTTTGTGCGATCCCCAAATTATAAAGCGCCATTTTCATAATATTAAATGCTATTATTTAGGTTACCTTGTCGTTTTCAAGTGTTTATTATCAACTAGCTGATCCCTACGACTTCGTCCGCGTGATATTCTTGAATTGACCCTTCTAGTGACATAAAAGGCGAGAAATGATAATATTTTTACTTACATCATATTTCAATGAAACAAAGACTAAATGTTGCTCTCATCTGAGCTTAGTCTATTTGTGAAAACTGCGGAATAATGTGTTAACTAATTTTAGAGATTAGCGTCTACATACATACAGTCAGACAAAATTTCCTAAAAATGATTTTGTGTTCTGTTGGACTTTTCATATATACCTATACTATTTTTTTAATAAATTTTCAAGTGTAGAGACACGCGGTTTCTATATTATATGTTTATACATCGAATTAAATAAATAAATAGTTGAACTTTATTATACAGTTAACAAAGTAGACGTGGAATGCATAAATTTTGTAGAAATTTATCATTATTCATCCTTGGTAATGCTACGAGGCACGAATGAAACTAGCACAAGCAAAAATATTCCGTCCCATTTCACGTACAACTTTTATCGGTAAGCTTTAGAGTTGGCTGCAGCCTGCAACTCGACAAGGGAATACTTTGCAGAGCAAACAAGGTGACCTAAAAACAGCAACATGGCGATATGAAACCTTGTTTGACGTATACTGAAATAATGTTTATCTCGCAGAATATAAACTATTCATGAAAATGCATATGACTTGTATCTTGCATGTGTATAAATATACACACAAATAAATATAAATATATTTATTTAATATTTGGCTTATCACTTCGATTTCGACATTAATATCTTCATAAATAGTCATGTATACCCACCCTAATATATAATGATTCTTGTGATGTTCTTATGTCTGTGTGGTGATGGCGTAAGAATACAATTCACCACCCCTACTCCTATCTGATCCGTGGATGATCGTAAGAGAGGACTAAGGTATATAAAACGCATATAACATCTGTGCAAGAGACGTAAAACTCGAAACAACACCCTATACCAACATGCCTGACCAGCGTAGTATAGTAGGTCAATTTCCCTCCCATTTTGGAGGAGGCTTGAGCCTAATAGTGAGGGAAATATATTAACTGAGATGATGATGATGATACCACGCTAGTCAGATGTGTTAGTTTAGGGTTTTATTTGGATATGTTTTATACATGTTACATCCCAAAGTGATCTTTTACGGCAACCTTTCACTGTCACCACACAGAAAAAGAATAGATAAACTTATATTCATCATCTCATCTCAGCCCACATATGTCCCATTGTAGGACTCGGGCCTCCTTCACAATGGGAGGGAAATAGACCTCGCTGGTCAGACGTGTTGCTATAGGGTTTTATTTCGAGTTTTCCTTCTCTTGCACAGATGCACATTATATCCCTTAATCGTTTTTTACGATACCCACGGGCAAGATAGGGGGTGGTGAATTATATTTTTACTCCGTCACCACACGGAAAACTTATATTAAAAAGTTATAATAGATAAACTTACAAAAATATTCGCGGTAACTGATTACCGCAAGTATTTTTTAGAAATATTTACTCACCCGTGCTTGCTAATAAAAATGTTTAATAGCTATTTTATAACGAAAAGAGAATAATCTAGAAGATTAAAAATTTAAGAGCGATAAATGGATCGTTATGTTTTTGCGGAGTTTAGTTTTAATGCTCCGTGATTTTAAAAAGTGGATAAATTCATCGTTACGTTGGCACAATAAAATTAATTCTTTATTCAAATTTTTTTTCCTTAGAAGGCTTACGTTATGTTTTTATGAAGTATTTTTCACGATACTGGTACTATGTTGATTGTTTTTATTTATTTATATGGCAAAAGGGAAATACCTAATTCTTGAGCGCGAGGAACTTATTTAGCTTTACATATAGGCAGTAAATAATGTTAGTCATAAAGATCATAAGCGTTCTGGTGTACTAGTTATAGGAACTTCTGTTGAACTAATATTCTAGCACATTTACGTAGATCTTGTTGCCTAGTGTCTTATGCCAGGCACTACAATGGTTTTCCAAAGATAACACCAAGTTTTGACTCTCAGGAAATGGCAGGCAACATTTTTAATTATCTTGAGAAGAAATTTCATTAATTAACAGAGGAGTTGGAAAGATTCTACTTCCCTCCTGCAATGTGAACGATAAAAAGTTAAATTATTGAAATAAATAAGAGGATGCGGTTATGATGAAAGCAGTACAGCACCACGCATACGATAGATCAATGATCATAGTCATTAGACTACCTACATCTTGATTAATCAGAAGATGACGCTTAGGCATTAACTTCCTCAGTGTATCAAATTTTCATTCTATGATAATAAAACGTCCAAAATATAAGTAGGTACCCATTATTCAAACAATTTAAGCGTTTAAATTTCACATAAAATGGCAAAGCCACAAGTTGACCTAAATTTATTTCCTTATTAACATAAAGTGACGACTTTTGCAGAGAGATGATATTAGAGACAGGATTACGAATCTACATAGTTTAATAAGCACAACTATATTCCACTTAATCTCTTTGTCCACAACAAAGCTGTATTTAATGCAATTTAAAATGGACGACGCGATGACTAAATTGAAAAATAACTTTCGACTGACGGTTAATAGGAATACGAGCTTTATACGCTTCGTGTATCACTGATAAAATTTTAACATTGTTTATACATACATACATATCATCACGCCATATCCCTTGCAGGGTAGGCAGAGAGAACAGAGTTTT
This sequence comes from Lymantria monacha, assembly GCA_905163515.2. NCBI lineage: Eukaryota > Metazoa > Arthropoda > Insecta > Lepidoptera > Erebidae > Lymantria > Lymantria monacha. Next base: position 32,068,542 of record LR991082.1, on the reverse strand, counting down.
AGAGATTGTTTATTGGTGCTTTATATACTTACATGTCCTATATTTGTAAATTATTTTTACTTAAGTATATTATAGCCAACATTGTATGAAATGCCGCGCAATCTAGAGTTAGAATTCTTGGAGGGTGTACTCATAAAGACATAATTTGATTTAAAAAAAATAAAAATAAAACAATTTGGCCTTTTGGCGGGAATCTGAAAAGTCATATGGTGATCTTGTATTAAATTCAATATCTAGTGTTTTAACGTGTTATATTAGATAATTTGGATGGCATTTTATGTAATGTGATGGGAAGGAACTGCTGGTATGTGGTGAATATGATATAAAAGTACAACGTTTTCGTTTTTCATCAAAATTCCCAAAATTTACCATTAATAGTGTAGCCATTGCACTCTTGATGGTGACGATTTTACTTACTGACGATGAATGACTAACATGAAGATGTTAAAAACGTGAGGAAAGTTGTAAGTGGGCACTGACAAAAATGGCTCATAAAGTAGCTGATTGCCAATACGAAAAAAAAAGAAGAAGAAATAATTTAAAAATATATGAATAACAATCTTGATAATTTTGCATCATTCAACCATTCGCGTGCCATCGTTCAACGGGAGCGTTCCGATTCGAATGGAATAGTTGTGGAATTAGCATTCGCTCATCGTCTGCATGGATACGATGTTATTCCAAATTTAAACCTAGCTTCCGCCATCGTTACTCAATATGGCTACCGACATACCATTACGAAATACAAATAATAAGTCATACATAATCTGATCTAGGAAGAAAGTAATTTATTCGTTGTTTCTATAGAATTTAAAATTGAGTTGAGTTTTTATAATTCAATACTTGATAGTCAAAGGAAACTAATTATTTCATGGAACTTAAAAAACAGATATGATAGAAAACTGATATGATTTAAGGATATACATAATTTAAATTTTAAATTTATTGTATTTCAGATATTTCGTAAATATATTCTATATTTTTTTTAACAACATTGTTATTGCATATTAGGGTGTCCGTTATTTCCCAAATTGGGTTTTGTTCTGCAAACGCACTTTTTGCAGTTATTTTTTTTCCACTGAAACAAATGTAGCTAAAAATAATTAAATAGCTATTTCTTGTAGGAAATTTAACGCTCTACAAAAAAGATCTGAATATTTTTTTCGATAAAATTTACCGTTTAAAAGTTATTCAACAATAAACTTGTATTCATATTTTAATTCATCATTTTTCTATTTTTTATTTACTATCGCTTTTTGTTTGTTATAAAATTATGGAGTCACTCTAAGAGGCCCTATATTAACGTACTTTTACATAAATTTAATTGTTTAAATAATTTTCTTTTTTAAAATTTTTGAATTTAAGGCAATTAAGCAAAAAGCTAAACGCAATCACGTTTTAAATTTATTCGTCTTATAATCTAACAACATCTGTGAGCAACCTGAGAGAACTTCATGTCATTTGAGTCTATAACCTCTCGGTGAAGTGTTTATTTAATAAACTTTATTATTGCGAACTCATTCAGCAGAAATACTGTTTAATATAATTTTCAAAAAAAAAAAAATGAATACTTATGTGAGCCTGAGGAATCTAATGTTTCTTTTGGGAGAACCAACTGAAACAATCAGTGCCAATAAATTACCAACTAACAAACAAGTACTACAATTGTTATTTTATCAAACAAGAGAAGCAAAAAAAAACACTTCCAGCAAGTTGTCAATTCGTTATAGGAGACGTGACTAAATTCTGGTATAGAGCTGGAATTGAAATACAAATTGTTTCAAGATATGTGAAAATAGTCGAAAAACTGTATAATAAGTATCGATATTACTTTTAAACGGTAAATTTTATCGAAAAAAGCATTCAGATCTTTTTTTGTAGAGCGTTAAATTTCCTATAAGAAATAGCTGTTTGAGTATTTTTAGCTACATTTGTTTCAGTGGAAAAAAATTACTGCAAAAAGTGCGAAAATCCCATGTTATTTAAATGGGAAATGTATTATGATTTAGGCACGGGTTAATGTAAATATTAAGGGCTGATTTGGGTCTGATATTTTTTTGACGGGCGTTTCCAGAACAAAACCCAATTTGGGAAATAACGGACGCCCTAATATATATATATATATATATATAAAGCATTTGTTTTTTAAATTAGGAGCTCAGCCCAAGTAGTTTGAAATCACAATATCAAACTTACTTTGATTGCATTAATCAGTCCATTCATCAGCCCGTAGACATCCACTGTGGCGAGACGCATCCATAGTCCACCGCAAAAAAAAACAAACAAAAAAGACGTCCAGGTCACAGGGCTCCCCACGAGAATGCCACTTAGAACAGTCTTGTGGCACCAATGGCTTCCTACAACTTTCGAAATGTATTAATTGTTAATATTAATATATCCGATTTTTTTAAAACATATTTTTAAAGAACCTGCACGTAGAATTTTATATACATATATAGTTAATGGACAAACATCTTGATGGCTATAGGATGACTTTTTTTAGCCAGCTCGAACATATTAGCTTAAACTCCAATTTGTACAGTTTGATTAGATTTTACACAGTAAACACCAGGCGGCGCAGAATCAGCGTAATTGTAGATAGATAATTAAGCTTTCGAGTAGGTAAACTTGCATTAAATAGCACATATTTTATGAAACGGACACCGTCGTGTGTCTTGCATACTATTCTAAACTGTGTGTCATTAGAACGTAAGGTTTTTTTATTACATATATATTACGAGAAATCTTGCATATATTTCAATAGGATATTATATTATAATAAACACTATGATTATTGTTAAGATGCATCTGATCCACGAAAATATGAATATTGTTGTGCGAATAGTACCTATAATAGAGAGAAGTTTATTCGAACATCCACGAACATGCTGGTTTAGAGACATTGTAATTATCAACAAACCTACTTAAGCTCTTCTCGAATATTTCAACGCCTATTTTAAATTAAACATAAATCAAAAATTAAAATTAATATATAAATATATAAAATTAACATTATATAATCAAAAATTAAAATTAACATATATTTTCAATGGCAATCAAAGTTCAAAACAACAAATCTTGAGAAATTGTTGATTAATTATTTAATTCATGTATCTATGGGTGACTAAGCATTCCCGGTAACTATATACCTAAGTAATCTCCAACGCATAAATATAATTGCCATTGCCATCCATAAACAATCGAATGATTTGTAAATAGTGATTTACTAATTAAAAGATACTTCGAGATTTTTTAGTTATTATATTACATAAAAGTTACATTAAATTTAATTAAAACATGGTACCCGTAGGCGTTCTTACTCATTCCACATAGCTAGTAGATGCTCCATCGCTTGTTTGAAATAACATATTCATTAATCAAATATTGTATAATTAGAATATTTTTAAATGGCAATGAAAAACTACCAAATACATAGTTAAACAAATGGCTCCTTCACCACTATTGCAACTAGTATGATGTAACACAATTAATTAAAAATTTAACATCAAAGAAAAGTTGTACAGATAATTATATACCAAGAGGTGGCTCTACAAGTTTTTATAAAGTCTGCGTTATCTTATAAACGCATCTAAAGATTATAAGCAGCAACTTAACGAAATATAATAAAAATAGTGCGCGTTTGCATAGACAGTTACAAGGAACTGGTTAAAGACTGAATGACGGACAAATTCGTTAATCTAGTTGCATAACCATTCGCATCAATCATTCATTTTATGACAAATTATTTTATACGAAGTTAAGACATGTGCTTGTTTGTCTACCAAATCGCACCGATGCTGCACCTTCTAACTTGCTCGATTATACTGGCACATTCATTAGTATTTTAGAGAAGTGTCTTGTTGTAAAAACCTAAATATACGTAGTTGTTTTTAAAATTTTCAGCGATTACAGAAATATTTATTTTTATTACTAGCAATAATATGAAAAAAAAACTAAGAATATCAAAAAGTTTAGTCTAATACAAAAAATACCACAGCTGACATCTTTGTAACGGGTTATGCTATAAAACAAGATAGACAAAATTGGCTATTTAAATACTGCAATGTAACAGGAAATTAACTCGATGAGCGACAAATTGACAGGTGACAATCTGTTTCCCGCCATTAAATTGCTGTCAAGCATCACAAAATCCCTCATAATCGACAAGCGGTACACGATTATATGCGTTTCGTTTATCATTATTAGTTTCATTTACGAACTCAATAAATAAGAAACGATTATTGAAATGATTTTTTATTGTAAGCTTCGTATTTGTAAATTTTTATACAAAGGTCGAGTTTAAGTGTCAATACAAGTAGTAGAATAGTAGCAGTGACTCGTAAAATGATCCGTATCAATGTTTATAGCTTTATAATAATATTTACCTACTCGCCCTTTTTGAATTACAATACAGTATAGGCAATTGAGCTTTCAAAATGCTTCCCACGTTAGTTTGTAAAGATATTTATGGCGCAACAATAAATATTTTATTAGTAATCCTACGATATTCCAGAGAATAGGTACTTCGCAAGGATAACGTGGGCGACTCTACTTACTGTAGCATGATAGAGGGAGTAATAATTTAAGTACATTCTCACATCTTATGTAATATGCTAATCTTAGAGGACAAAGAATATCATTATTAGTGTTTACATCACTCTAAAAATAAATTATTCAACTACATATAACATTAAACGTGCACTTTTAGATTTAAAAGTAAGGAATTTTATGGCATGGTTATTAAGACCTTTATGCCGAGTCTATTATATTTGTGAATTATAATTTTTTTAAAGGCATTGTCTGTCAAGAACTTCTATTATTGCTGTCAATAGTGCCATGGCCACACTGCTAAAGGTATCTTTCGGTGGCAGCCGAAGACATATATGTGATGTTTACTCTATATTATTCACATTGTACCCCAGCACTTCCTTCGCATCACATTACATGAAATGAAATTAAAATTATTTTAGATACAACGTTAAAACACTCAAATATTGAATATAAGACAAGACCACAACATGACGCTTTCACGTTCCCGCCACTCTCTATCTACTACGAATCGGTAAGCGCCAATGTTTTGAATAGAATAAATATACTATATGTTATTCGTAATAATTCTTGGCGTTAAAACTTGGTCTCCTCTAAAACTAGTGTCATAATAATTCCTATCTTCTGAACTCTGGCGTTCTTTAAGCTTTCATTGAAGCAATATGGCTATATTTATATAATAGCTAACTGATAGGCAATCCGCTTTAGCTCAACAGACTGGGTCAGATAGTCTTGTCCTATATATGAAACTGGGACAACTGTAGCTACCCTGGTACTCTATTTGTTTTTAATTGAATACTTTGTATTTTGAAATACACTACATTCTTATTAAAATAACAATCATATTGTTATATAGATAAGTCAATCATAAAATCATCAAATTGAATGATTAAAATGCAATTTCAATCCATTTGTTCGATCGTCGGATCGTTTTAAGGAATTAAAACTTTTATTTCAACAACCATTTAAAAGATCACTCAATTGTTTATTCTATAATTTATCCATTGAATGTTTCGCATTGAAAAGATTGAATTACTATTTAAAATAGCTCAGTACATTCAAGTTAGTATTATAGCAAGAGTAGGTATGACTTACGCTATTTTTTTTAATTATTTTATAACCAATCACTATAAAGAAAGCTATCAACAGCAAAGTTATTTTTTTTATTTATTTTTAAAATTCAAAAGAGGCTGTGAATTATTACTTTCAGACAGAATGGGCACTATATTTTTATAGCATTTAAAGACGATGGAATGACTAACCCGTAGTGTTTATGTGGGTTCTGGATAACATGCGGTCAATGAGTCAGCCCACAACGATCCCGTTTCAAACATGTGGTGCGTGTTTCTCTGCTCTTTTTAGCTCATGATGATTATGTTATGGAATACATCTATACAGCTACTGGCGTCATAGTACATAGCTTTCGATCGATCATGTTTGATATTCGAACGCTTCATTTTTTATTATTGTTTTGTCTGTAGTTATTTACAAGATGGCCACTTTTTCTGTGTTGACGTCTGTGACAGCTATGTCAACGTTCGCATAATACTTTAACTACTTCATCATCTTACATAGCGATACCTGAACGTAATGGCGTAAATTTACCTAGAAGGTAACTTAATTGTGAGTTTTCATAAGTTAACTCTAATTTTCTGGCCAGATTTCAGTTTTTTAGCACACATTACTTCTAAAAACTTAAAAAGAGAAATGTAAGAAATTATTTGATTAAATTTCAAAAAGTACCAAAACTCCACTTTTATCGTAAAAAAACTCTAGCAACACTCATACTTTCTTTCTAATTGAGGACTGTTTCATTTTATGAAGTATCTACATAAAAATAATAGTAATTTAGTTTTCATTACTTTAGTTCGTATCGTTTAGATAAACCGAACATGAAATATCTATTACTTTTTATACCAGAATATATATTTCGTTGGCATAATTATTCAAATACTGTTCAGAAAGCAGGATATATTTAATTTAACATAACTATCGTCCGGATAGATAATCGGATATCCGCATTGGTCTGTCATATACCCAAGTGTACATGAGATTCATCTATTTAATATGAAAATATATTATACAATTTAACAATTTTTTTTTCTAACTAGAGTTTATTTCCATTAAATATTTTGGTAGAATACCACTAAAATTGTCTTCAAAGTTTTTGCCTACATTAAATGTACTATACTAATATAAAGAAAGAAATCATTTTGTTTTGATGTACCTATGTATAGTTGAATGTAAGGAAAAAAGATGCGAAAAATAAGACCACTTTGGTCTTCATTAGATCATTCAATAGAAAATTCTCGAACTTTAAATATGCTGCAATGAAACGTAATTATCATTCTGTGTTTTATTGACGTATTTTATAAAATAAAATTGTTAAAAAAATAATCTTTTTTGTTTTATCCCGTTGTCACGCAAGAACAGGATTTAATTTTGATCAAATGTTTGATGAAAAAATATTGTTGCAATTGAATGCTGGTAAATGTTATTAGATTTTCACTTATGCAATGTGTTTTTTTGACAATTTCTGTCATATCATCCTTTATGTGGATTTTACATATCATCACGCCATATCCCTTGCAGGGTAGGCAAAGAGAACAGAGTGCCAGAGAACTCTATCCTTGTATACTTCACTCGCTTCTTCAACATTCATAATTCTCTTCATACACGCTCGCCGGTTTCGGCGACTCTTGACTCCACCTTCCTTCAGTACATGACCGATCTGGTCTAGGTAGGTTAGTCTTAGTCTCCCCCGGTACCTACATCCTTCCACTTTCGCATTGTATATCTTCTTAACCAGACGTTCGTTCGGCACTCCTTCCATATGTCCGAACCATCGGAGCATTCCCTTTCGCATCTTTACACCGATACTCTCTTTCATACCTACTCGCTCTCTTACGTCGTCGTTACGAATGCGATCGATCAGCCTAACTCCACAGATTTTTCGTAGAGATCGCATTTCGACCGCATTAATTTTACTTTCATACTCTTTTCTGCATACCCAACTCTCGCTTCCATACAGTAATGTTAGGACAAGCACTGCGTTATGTATTGCTACACGTGCCTTCTGACTGAGGTGGTGGCTACCGAGAAGTTGCCCCAACGCTCCATTCCCTCTATTTCCTGCATTCACTCTTCGCTCTATATCAGTGGTGTACCTTCCATCTCGGCTAAATCCACATCCAAGATATACAAATTCATCCACTTGCTCTATACATCATTACCTATCGTTACTCTTACATCTGTTCTGGCTTCATCTCTTTCAAAGACCATTATTTTGGTATTGCTCACATTCACACGTAGACCCCTTTTCTGTCATTGTGTCGATGATATAAGTAAAAATCAATTTAAAATTACTTTAGATGTTGCAAGACATATTGCCGTAGCTCTAATATAATATAAAATAGTTAATAATCATATATAGAATCTAGATGTACCATATAGGTAGCATATATTTCCTTAAAGATGGCAACATAATCTGATTCAAATCATAATTCAAAATTAACATAAATAAAACAGAATCGACATAACCATTTTCTTCATGAAATGAATAACAAAATTATAAAGAAAGCTAAGACTTTCTGTTTTAATACCCGAAACACTCGAGCATAAGTATTTGAAATCTATGTAATATATGCTTGCGTATTATGAAAACAAAGAAAACACTGTAATCTTAATTAATCTTAACATATTAATTGATCTTTATTATATATTTAAATTGCGTGGCATTATATTTTAATGTTAGTTTAAATTAAAATAATAACATGTTTTACATTTATAATTGCAAGTCCAGCCTCCAAATGTTGTGGGTATAAATAAATTGCGATACAAAATCTAATTAGCCGACCAGCTGGCTGTTTATTCGTATAAACATCACGTATTCTACCACCACATGCTGTGATATAGTTTAATTCGTATGTATTGTTGAAAGGATTGTACATTATCAGGGCTGAAGTGTAACCACATATTTTTTAAAACAACATCCTGCAATAAAGAAATAAATTTAGCCTCGCGAGAATTTTAAAACTAAAAATATATTTATTCATCGCTGAGGATTCAGAGTCCTCAGCGCTCACCTATAGTCTAGCTTTAGGCTAAGCTGTGAAAAAAAATTTTCGGCCAACAGCTGAAACACAGCAAAAAAAACATATCATTAATGTCCTATTTTCGTGCTCGAGTCTCCGCCATAATATGAAGGAAGTTGACTTATTATACCGTCCTAAACAGACAGTTTGACAGCGCTTTATTTCGAGTTTCCTTCCCTTGCACAGATATTATATACCTTAGTCGTTTTTTTACAAAGCTCATGATCAAGAAAGTGGGTGGTAAAATGTATACCTACTTTATCATCGCACGGAAATAATTAACGGGCCCTTTACATTGTGGATAAGCATGGACTTTAGCAGTAATATAAATATATTTACGCCTGTCCACTTACCGTGAGAAAAATATGAGTTAAACCTAGTTTAAAGTGTACATATCATATCAGCATGATGTAAACATTATTACAGGTAGTACGTTCCAGAACTCACATGTATACGAAAAAAAATTGTTATATTCGAGTCGTATTGATTTCTGATTTTAAAATTGAAGAATTGGAAGGAATGCAAAGGTGCGTATCCGCGGTGGACTATATTATGTCTGGCGTAATTGTACTATACAAATTATCATCATTCTCCTACTCTTATCCCAATCACTTGGGGTCGATACAATATGTACTTTTCTTTCACAGTACATATTGTAAAAGTTATTGGCAATAGTTTTATGACTGGTCACCTGCCAGGCATCAATCCTCCTTGGGAATGTACCTAATTGTTGACCAAACAGCTTCTGTTGGAGTTAGCCCAGGTCATTATAAGGCTCTTAGTCGTTTTTTACGACATCTACGAGCAACGTAAGGGTTGGTATTATTCGTAGTTGCTACCACACAGCTATTGAACTATACAAATGTATGAAGGAAAGCTATCTTCTTTTCGTATTTTATCGCGGAAACATTAGAAGTAGAAATATATGTTATGGCAATGTGTGGGCATCTCAGATTAATTATTAATTTTCCGTGATATAATTATAAGAATATAATACTACCTCTAGCTTGCCGTAAGTACAGTAGAGGCTGATTAAGGGATTAATAGATTTTTCCGATAATATTATCGCAGATAACATCGCAAGGGAGTATGCACTTGAAAGAAACCCCTTAGCCATATTGTCTGGTTAGCGTCGTGTAGTATTTTTTTTTCTCAGATTAGGATTAATCAGAATCAGGATTAATCGAGTGTTCAACAGTGGAATTATTGTGATTTTTTTAAAATCACTGTGATTGTGAGACCTTATCTTTATGTTACTCACTCTATGTGGTCTCGGCCTAGTGTGTTTATTTCTACGAAATAGGTAACTAATATTATAAATGCGAATATGAGTTTGCTTGTTAGTTACGCTTTCATACCTTAACTATTCTACTGGTGGTCTTCAAATTTCACGTACACGACAGGAATATAAAATAAGTTGAAGAATATTTTTATTCGCGATAGTTTACCCGAATGAAAACCGAGCACAGAGCACAGTATGCTGTTCTGAAGGGCTAGAATCAATATACAATATGCGTCAATACACAAACGAAGCCACTGATATAGATAGCGTATATATATAAATTCGCTACTAAAATTTATACATGACGCCATTTTGATGTAGCGTGTGACCTTTGACATGAGGTGTTTTTGTTAAGCAATAAGTGTTTTCTGATGATATTTTGTACAGAATATAAGATACCTAATAATTATAGTACAATATAATACGTGGCTTACCACGGTAATTTTAAAGTGCGTTTTATTACAAACGTGGGACGTTTTTAATAAAAAATAATTACAAATAGTCTATGGTTAAAACAACATTTATATTCAAGGTCTTCATTAATAGTAATAATAATATAATAATTTTAATTAATTCAATGTTTTACCAACGACAGTATATTTTTTTATATATCTAGAATATTTTTTATTGACGATGATTTTTAAATATGAGTTAAAATTAAATAACTAATACTATAGCGGGTAGATAAAAACCTTTGTAATAACAATGACTTGTTCGACGTGAGACACCCTGGTCCTTCGGTGACCATGAATAACGAAGTGTTTATAAAGTCACAATTAAAAATCAAATACATATCGCGGCATTAAATATAATCGCGGTAAAATCGGCAGTTTTGTTTCAAGAAAATTTACATGTGACACTATTTAGAACAAAGATATAATTATTGTATTGTTTTATATGTTTAAATTGAATAAATTTCGGTGAAATAAAATTAAAACACCTGAGAAGATTTAGAGAGCTCGTTAACTCTTGTAGAGATTTCACACATTATAACCAACTAAACAATATAGCACGACAATTTAATGCAATGTTCTTGCCATTGCAATATCTAAATAATTTGGAAAATCCAAAAGTGCACGCCTCATAATTTTTATATTATTTATCATTTACTATTAGTCAATGCCAGAAATGAAAACAAAAAGAAAGAAAAAAAATCCTTTTTTAAAAGCAAGCTGTTTATTATTTGCTAAAAATTGCAACACACTTTTATTTATAAAATTCGGACTGTGATAAAAACGGGAAGATGTAATAATTATGGTGTAAACTTTTAGTGTTAAAAATATATAATTATTTATGTACGATATGGAATTATATTGTTGTTGAAGCTTAATCAAAATATCGTTAAAGGTTACAATGAACTTATAAAGTGTTATATGTCTGATTAGAGTTAATTTATTTTTAACTTTTTAGTTTATTATATTAACAAATAATAAAAGCTTGTTTTTAAAAAAATATTTTTCTTTAATTTTATTTTTAACTTTTTAGTATTTTTATTATTCGTGTTGTTCCCACAAATATAGGACAAAATCGATTCATCACCCCAGAGGTCCATTGTGGAGGGATAAAGGCTTCAGTATAACAGGGTTCGCCCTGGTACTTTAAGGCGCAACGTTAGCGATATGAAATGTTTATACACCCTCATGCCATTCAGCCCTCAGCACGTGCTTACTTTGGCATTGGGTCATCCATCTAATCAATCAGACATAATCCACATTCATAATAAGCGGAACGAACTTTTTCCCCCAATTTGTTGGAGTTGCATATTCACGCCAACCAAGATACTCGGCAAGACTAATCAAACGAGCCAAACACGGTGGGGTTGCATCTTTTAATTACGGAGTTCCTATGGCCAGCTTCCAGGTCCATCATCAGAACCTAGTTACCATATAGTATCAAAGTACTCCTCAAGACGAATCAAGCGAGCCCAAACTCGATGGGGTTGCGTTGTTTAATTACGGAGTTCTTATGGCCAGGTTCCAGGTCCATCGTCAGACCCTGGTTACCATATAGTCTCAAATTACTCGTCAATACGAATCAAACGAGCCCAAACTCGATGGGGTTGCGTCGTTTAATTACGGAGTTCCTATGGCCAGCTTCCAGGTCCATCATCAGGTCAGCTCTATGTCACAATAATATTGCATGTCATCTAATTTATACATGCATGCAAAATTTCAGCTCAATCGGCAACCGAGAAGGGGATCAAATTTAACTTGCAAGATTTGATTACAGACAACGGGACAGGTGAAACTAAATTAAAGCTTGTACATACTCGTAATGAAAGAAAAAAAATACTTTTGAAATTTCGTGCCATTCTCGACGTAGAGCTAAACATAGCTGTATAGGCTGAATGGAATTTATTTCCTTTGCCTGTCCGAATGGACGAACAAAAAATGTAAACGAACCCAATTTTCATAAAGTATACATACACTAATGACTAAGCAGTTTAGTTTTTTATTAATTGCAATTAAACGACAAGGAATTACCAAGCCATTTTCGAAAAGAAACAGCGCGTTGCGATTATGAAGCTTTTAATAAAAGAAAACCTTCGATACATTCATTTTTACGGTCGTGAGAATGCCAGATACTTTACGGTAACATCCGGAGGTCCTCGAATATTTTTTTTATTCAACTTTTTTCTTACTTTAAACAAAATAATTACATACATACATATCATCACGCCATATCCCTTGCAGGGTAGGCAGAGAGAACAGAGTGCCAGAGAACTCAATCTTTGCATACTTGACTCGCTTCCTCAACATTCATAAGTCTCTTCATACACGCTCGCCGGTTTCGGAGACTCTTGACTTCACCTTCCTTCAGTACATGACCGATCTGGTCTAGGTAGGTTAGTCTCGGTCTCCCCCGGTACCTACATCCTTCCACTTTCGCATTGTATATCTTCTTAACCAGACGTTCGTTCGGCATTCTTTCCACATGTCCGAACCATCGGAGCATTCCCTTTCGCATCTTTACACCAATACTCTCTTTCATACCTACTCGCTCTCTTACGTCGTCGTTGTGAATGCGGTCGGTCAGCCTAACTCCACAGATTTTCCGCAGAGATCGCATTTCGACCGCATTAATTTTACTTTCATACTCTTTTCTGCATACCCAACTCTCGCTTCCATACAGTAATGTTGGGACAAGCACTGCGTTATGTATTGCTACACGTGCCTTCTGGCTGAGGTGGTGGCTACCAAGAAGTTGCCCCAACGCTCCGTTCACTCTATTGCCCGCATTCACTCTTCGCTCTATATCAGTGGTGTACCTTCCATCTCGGCTAAATCCACATCCAAGATATACAAATTCATCCACTTGCTCTAGTACATCATTACCTATTGTTACTCTTACATCTGTTCTGGCTTCATCTCTTTCAAAGACCATTATTTTGGTTTTGCTCACATTCACGCGTAGACCCCTTTTCTTATCTTATCTTCTCTTCTTCTTAAGAAAATAAGATAAGAAAAGAAAAAACAAAATAATTGCTTTTTAAAAATATCAAATACGTTTAAAAGAATATTTTTTCTTGACATATGTATAATAATATTATCCTATAAGTGCAATGTGAGAAAAATACAATCATTTTTAGGTTTGAAAGTGCTTGATTTTTATATGTCGAGAGTAGAGCAATACCTCAACGCTTCGCTTATGAGGCGTGCAATAGCCTACGGTAAAGATCTCACGGTTGTCGTGAGAGAGTTGCAACAAGGACGATGATAACGTGTGGATGTGATCTAACCGGTTGTAACACATCCAGCCCAGTATGACTGTGGTCTGCTGACATAAGGAGCTTTGAAATAAATCAGATCATTATGAAAATGCTGGCTGAATTTTTCGTCGTGTGTTCTATTTCCGAATACACTGCATAAAAAAAAACACCCTTAGAGGATGGAAGCATTACAGTATTCTAAATTCGAAATTCAAGTATATCTAATGTATTTGAAATGACAATGGATTTTTAGCGCGAATCTAAAAACGTCATGTGGTTGTCTAGTATATTATTGTATATTTCAGTACCTTAGTGTTTGAACGTGTTTTATTAAATAATTTTGATGGAATTTTTGTAATGTAATGCTGAGGAACTGTTGAGGTATTATACAATGAATATGATATAAAAGTGCCTTATATATTTTTTTCATTTTGCACCATTAACAGTGGAGCCATACCACTGACGACGACAATTTGAGTTACTGACGAACAATGACTAATACGAAGAAACTTGTAATTTTTCAAGAAAATGTAACCTGACATTGGCAAAAATGGCTTCATATTAATAGTTGTTTGTTAATACAAAAAAAAATGAAGAAAAAGACGATGGATATAATTTGACTAGATACTGTTATTATTTTATTCCAGAATATCTGTCTTAGTTACCCCATTTGTGATTTGTGGTAGGATTTAGTGTACTGAATGTCATAATGATAATGTAAATGTAATAAACGTAGACATACGAACTTGTAATAGATAGGCAAGGGTCATAATTGTGCAAGTTCAGCGTGGAAACAATATGGCGGAAAATTTGATAACGATGTTTTTATTATTGAACATATATCTTTCGACATAAAATTAATTTTATCTCGAATGGATAAGTGATACAGTTATATTTAAATTATTAATAAAATGTTATACAAACGTCGAATGCCTTTGGTGAGCTGCCAACTTTAAAGTACAGCATAAATAAATATTTGAGAGCCACTTAGTTGCCATAGACGAGGTCAGAATCGATCAAGTCGGACAAGGCCAAGTGAGATTTGTTTGAAATTCTCATGAATGGACAAATATAACAGTCTATTGACCACTATGGTGTCAATGTGTTCTATTTTAGGAACTATAGTTGAGTTTCACTTTTTCTATGAAGTCTTTGCTTTTTTATTACATAGAAAATTGTTTGTCGTTAGCAGTTCTTTTGTTGTCTTGGCATTATTTTTTTTAAAGTAGGAAAGTATTGCTAAATTTTATGTACGCTTTATTTTTTGGCATGCCATCGAATATCATTATAGAAGTATCGAGTTTTGACGGAAACGTGAAAATATTAAGTAGATGTCTTAAATGATATTCAACTATTACTATTTTGAAGGTGTTGTAGTGTTTATATTAAATACTTTGATAGTATTTTATTAAATTGAATGCAGGGAAACCACAATAGCTTAGATTTACTAAGCTATTGCGAAATTAAACAATAGTTCTTTAATTGAGTTTTAAATACTCAGAGACAACTTTAAGCATAGGTGACTTTGCTTTAATAAAGGTGACGGCTTGACTTTTTAGAAACATGCGAAACGAATTTATTCTATATTATTAATAATGCCTTATGCTATTTGCTGATTACTAAAACGTAAAAAAGGAGGAAAGGGGATAGGTATTTATAGAAAGATCGTCTTCTCGTTTCTCGTACTACGTAATGGCTACGGCGAGTGAATGGAAAAGTTTTTCAGATTCCTGAGCTATTATATAATTTATCTGTTGAAAAGCATCATTGAATAATATGCTTATAATATACGTTACTTGTATGCTTCATTCTAGATCGAGATGTAAGTCAATCCGTATAAATGAACGGGTATTAAAACATTTCTAGAATAAACACCTATAGTTGCTTTCAATTCTATATTTAAATTGAAACGTCAAATAAAGAAAACAAGCATATCATGGAATTAAAAAAAAAATCAATTGTCATAGACTACATTAAATTGTTTTACTACAGTTTAACCATTTTATCTTAAAATATAACGTAAGAGTCTGGTTTCTGAAACATAGCGTTAATTGTGTCATCGGCGTGGCGTGCTTGTTAAACGCTGACATAATAAATAATCTAAACAAACAAATGTACACCTAAACTTGTTATTATTAAATCTGTTATCAGTAATAATGTTACGCCGACTTATTTATGACTAGAAGTGGGCGAATATACTTTATCTCGATTTGTTAACGGTACTGTAAAACGTAGGTATATGTCATCTACATATATAATTACCTTAAATTGACTGACTATCGTTAAAATAAGATTATTCATTACAATTTAATTATTATTTCTTAATTTTGCACGCCTCATAAGCGAAGCGTTGAGGTCTTGCTCTACTCTCGACATATGAAAATCAAGCACTTTTCAAACATAAAAATGATTGTAATTTTCTCACATTGCATTTATAGGATAATATTATAATACACATGTCTTAAAAAAAATATTCGAGGACGTCGGATAAAATATTTTTTGTATCTGGCAGGATAACGCCCGTAAAAATGAATGTATCGAAGTTTTTCTTTTATTAAAAGCTTCATAATCGCAACGTGTTGTTTCCTTTCGAAAATGGTTTGGTAATTCTTTGTCGTTTAATTGCAATTAATAAAAAACTAAACTGCTTAGTCTTCAGTGTATGTATACTTTATGAAAATTGGGTTCGTTTACATTTTTTTGTTCGTCCATTCGGACAGGCAAAGGAAATAAATCCCATTCAGCCTATACAGCTATGTTTAGCTCTACGTCGAGAATGGCACGAAATTTCAAAAGTATTTCTTTTCTTTCATTACACGCTTATATTTAGTGTCACCTGTCCCTTTGTCTGTAATCAAATCTTGCAAGTTAAATTTGATCCACTTCCTGGTTTCCGATTGAGCTGAAATTTAGCATGCATATATAAATCGGATGACAATGCAATATTATTGTGACATAGAGCTGATCTGATGATGGACCTGGAAGCTGGCCATAGGAACTCCGTAATTAAACGACGCAAATCCATCGAAATTGGGCTAATTTGATTTGTCTTGGCGAGTATTTTAATATTATATGGAAAATAGGGTCTGATCATGGACCAGGAAGCTAGCCATAGGAACTCCGTAATTAAACGACGCAACCTTATCGAGTTTAGGCTCATTTGATTCGTCTTGACGAGTACTTTATACTATATGCTAACCAGGGTCTGACGATGGACCTGGAAGCTGGCCATAGGAACTCCGTAATTAAATGACGCAACCCCATCGAAATTGGACTTGTTTGATTCGTCTTGGCGAGTACTTTGATACTATATGGAAACCAGGGTCTGACCATGGACATGGAAGCTAGCCCATAGGATCTCCGTAATTAAACGACGCAACCTCATCAAGTTTAGACTCGTTTAATTTATCTTGTCGAGTACTTTGAGACTATATGGTAACTAGGGTCTGACGATAGACCTAGAAGCTGGCCATAGGAACTCCGTAATTAAACGACGCAAATCCATCGAAATTGGGCTAATTTGATTCGTCTTGGCGAGTATTTTAATATTATATGGAAAATAGGGTCTGATCATGGACCAGGAAGCTAGCCATAGGAACTCCGTAATTAAACGACGCAACCTTATCGAGTTTAGGCTCATTTGATTCGTCTTGACGAGTACTTTATACTATATGCTAACCAGGGTCTGACGATGGACCTGGAAGCTGGCCATAGGAACTCCGTAATTAAATGACGCAACCCCATCGAAATTGGACTTGTTTGATTCGTCTTGGCGAGTACTTTGATACTATATGGAAACCAGGGTCTGACCATGGACATGGAAGCTAGCCCATAGGATCTCCGTAATTAAACGACGCAACCTCATCAAGTTTAGACTCGTTTAATTTATCTTGTCGAGTACTTTGAGACTATATGGTAACTAGGGTCTGACGATAGACCTAGAAGCTGGCCATAGGAACTCCGTAATTAAACGACGCAAATCCATCGAAATTGGGCTAATTTGATTCGTCTTGGCGAGTATTTTAATATTATATGGAAAATAGGGTCTGATCATGGACCTGGAAGCGGGCCATAGGAACTCCGTAATTAAACGACGCAACTCCATTGAGTTTGGACTCGTTTGATTCGTCTTGACGAGTACTTTGATACTATATGGTAACCAGGGTCTGATGTTGGACCTGGAAGATGGCCATAGGAAAAAGAAGGTGCTAAATGTTCTTAATCATGCCATCAAAATGTATCACGCTTTTATTTATAAAATTAGGACTGTGATAGAAACGGGAAGATTTAATAATTATGGTGTAAAGTTTTAGTGTTAAAAATATATAATTATGAACGGTTTTGAATTATTTTGTAATAGACGACGAAGCTTAATTATCCTTAAAGGTTACAATAAACTTATAAAGTGTTATATGTCTTATTAGAGTTAATTTATTTTTAACTTTTTATTTTGTTTTATTAGTAAATAGTAAAAGCTTGTTTTTAAAAAAGGCTTTTTCTTTAATTTTTTTCACGATAGTTCTAAATCGGTTCGAAATCTATAAAAAAAAAATCATGTCAAGTTATAGCTCTTAATTTTAATATTAACCCGCGCCCCCCGACAGTCAAAGTTTTAAAGGAAAATAACATGGGAAAACTTTAATTATTACTTTAGAATTGTTTACGTCATGAAGTAACCAACAGATCACATTGAAAAACATTATTTCCTATGTAAAATTTAACGTTCTACAAAAAAGATCTCTTATGATTTTTCGATAACTCCAACAGTTTTGAAGTTATTCGAGATCTAAATTGAAACTATAATCATTTTCATTGTTTTTTGTGTTATTTTTTGGTCATTTAATAATTAAAAAATGATAGACGAGTTATTTTTCATATTAGATGACTTTTCTTCACTCGACATATAATTTTGACTTATAATATACGAGAAAAGTATTAGTTAATTAAAAAAATCTATTATTAATATTTCAATGAATTGAAAAAAGTAGCAAAATTATCATTTTTATTTTCAATTATAGATACTTTTATGAAATTTTTACATTCGTTTTTTTGAGTGCGTCAGGAAACATTTGACGATGATCTTTAACTAATTGTAACACGTATTGCATTTGTTTTTCATCCTTAGTATAATGTTTACAAAAATCTTGCACTAGTTTAACTCCTCTCTCAGCACAGTCATTCACAACCGATAATTTTTTGACGAATCTTAATGCAGTTTTATAGTTTTCATTATCAGCCCACTCAGAAGGATGAATTGTCAAAAATTCTGTTTGTAACTCAAATCTTTCAAAAAATTTGATCGATTCTGCAGTTACGAAAAAGTCAATATCATTATTCAATAATTCGGTTAGGCTCTTACTTTGAAAGCGTTTCACACTACATTTTTCACTTGTATAATCCAGGTCTTCCGGAATAGCAGTGATTTTTTCTTCTTCTGTACGTAGCTCAGCAACAATTTTTAATTTTGTTTCTAGTGAAACATCCTCATCAAAAATAGCCATGATCACTAATTCTGGTGATAAATACCATAGATGATTCATAAATCTACTAATTGCTACAGTAGTAAGATTACTGTTGATTGCCTTAAAGTTATTTAGTTCTTTTATAAATTGTAGATCATTGTACGGTGCTTTTACACTATTAGACGACGAAAACCAAGCTTTAACATAAACAGATGTCACAAAAACACATATTTGCCGTAGTTTATTGTCTTCACCTTTTTTTAATGATAATTGTTCCCGAAACAAGTACATTTTTAATCCATATATAGCTTTTGCCATCCATCGTGCATGATGACAAGCTCCTGGCTTACGAAAACTAAATTTTTTGGGGATGACACCGATAAAATTATTAAATTAAATATTATTAAATGACCAAAAAAAACACAAAAAACAATGAAAATGATTATAGTTTCAATTTAGATCTCGAATAACTTCAGAACCGTTGGAGTTATCGAAAAATCATAAGAGACCTTTTTTGTAGAACGTTAAATTTTACATAGGAAATAATGTTTTTCAATGTGATCTGTTGGTTACTTCATGACGTAAAAAATTCTAAAGTAATAATTAAAGTTTTCCCATGTTATTTTCCTTTAAAACTTTGACTGTCGGGGGGCGCGGGTTAATATTAAAATTAAGAGCTATAACTTGGCATGATTTTTTTTTTATAGATTTAGAACCGATTTAGAACTATCGTGAAAAAAAATTCGAAAAAACCCGAAATAAGGACCACCCTAATATATACACTACCGTCCAAAAGTTTGGAAGCACACCTGTTTTCAAACAAAACAAATAAATGCCGACTAATAGCGGTAAAAATTAGCAATAATCTTAAGTTTTACAACCTTTTACGACTGTCTACACAAACACAAAAGGATTATTATCCTACATTCATCAAGTTTTATGGAATTCCTTAATATTGACGAAACACGTGTTTTATGACTTAATCCGTCGGCTACTTTATCCTATGCAATGGTGTAGTTTTATTGATAATGTTTGCTGGTTTTAATTTTTTTAGACCTTATTCAGTCGCACTTGAGCATTGGCACGTGAAAGTTGTGATATTAACATTGTCTGTATTCGAAAGATATCGGCTACTACTTTGACCGTATTTTTTCTTCTGAAAATGGCAAAACGCAAGCAAATCACGCTTGAACAGCGAAGCGCTATTTGCACTCTACGCGAGGAAGGATACAGTGAACGTCAAATCGCAGAAAGGCTCGGAATTTCTTGTAAAGGTGTCCACTATACCCTTGCTAGAAAACAAGAAACGGGGAAAAATGAAGATAGAAAGAGATCTGGTAGGCCCAAATCCACAACAAATCAAGAGGACAACTTCATTAGAGTTCTTTCTAAACGGAATCGACGCTTAACTGCACCACAGATCACTGCAGCTCTGAATGATACGCGAGAAACACCCATTTCAACAACTACTGTTAAAAGACGCTTACTGTCTGCGGGATTAAGAGGATGTGTTGCTGCTAAAAAACCCAAACTAACAAATCGACATAAGAAAAATAGACTAGAATGGGCAAAAGCGCATAAAAACTGGACTATAGAACAATGGGAAAATGTCCTTTGGAGTGACGAATCAAAATTTCAGATTTTCGGATCCAATAGACGTGTCTTTGTACGCCGGTCAAAAGAAGAGAGGGCTTCAGAGGCATGTACAGTGCCTACCATCAAACATGGTGGTGGTAATGTCATGGTTTGGGGGTGTTTTGGCAACAGTAAACCCGGCAATCTTGTGAGGATAACCGGAAAATTAAACAAGGAAGGCTATTTAAAAATTCTCCAAGATTCTGCCATACCCAGTGGACTAAGTCTCATTGGTTCTGGATTCATTTTTCAACAGGATAATGATCCTAAGCATTCGTCTAAATTGTGCCAGAACTTTTTAAACAAGAAAAAAGCTGAAAACATTTTAAACATCATGCAATGGCCATCTCAATCCCCTGATCTTTCTCCCATTGAACTTGTTTGGGATGAACTTGACAGGAGGGTGAAAAGTCGTTGTCCTACGAGCTCAGAACATTTGTGGCAGCTATTAGAGAACGAATGGAACAAATTAGATAAAGATTATTTTAAAAAATTGATTAATAGAATGCCCAGAATATGTGAGAAGATTATAAAGGAGAAAGGTGGACACTTTGATGAAGCTAAAATTTAATCTAATTTACCATTGTATATTATTTTTTTATTTTGTTTAAGTTAGTTTCTGTTTGTTCTTTATTTTTTTATCAATACATTTAAATTTAAATGACTTAGTTTGGTTTTATTCGATTTTACCTTGCTGCTTCCAAACTTTTGGACGGTAGT
This sequence comes from Lymantria monacha, assembly GCA_905163515.2. Classification (NCBI taxonomy): domain Eukaryota; kingdom Metazoa; phylum Arthropoda; class Insecta; order Lepidoptera; family Erebidae; genus Lymantria; species Lymantria monacha. The sequence goes on along the minus strand of LR991082.1, from coordinate 32,047,092 downwards.
GTATATATATATATATATATATATATATATATATATATATATATATATATATATATATATATATATATGTGCTTAGATCGTATCAATACTGAGTTAATGTAGTGGTATTTGTGTTTTAAGATGGCAAAAAATATTAGAAATATAATAATGAATAAAGAAATTATAGTGACAATCAATAAAATACTTATTCAATTATTTTCTTTCTGTATATATGTGACTAAGCTTTAAAATAGTTGAATCGATTTTGATTTTGTTTTTTGCTTGTTCAGGTGGATTCAAGAGTCATTTGGATTAACAATTGGACCCCGATATGTGGGCGCTGCGATATATTTTAAGAAAATCTATTATTTTTGATTCGTACAGAACAGCATCTAAATCAGCTAGTATTCTATGTAATTTTAGAATTCTTATAAGGAGTAAAGAATCTTTAACCGTAAAAATATTTGCAATGTAGTTTCTCACTCATCTATTTCTCTAGTAACATTTAAAATATTGTTAGGCTAAGTAATTCTATATTATTATGCAAAGTATAAGTTTAAGAAACGCTGTTTAACAATTTAATTCAGTAATAGCAACGCAAGACATTGTATCAGCTCAAGGGAATCACGTGTAAGGACTTATTATTCACCGCGATGAATAGTGACATCATAGACAAAGGTATAGTATGTCACGGACATAAATTACCAAGGGGATCGATGTTTTAAATACACATAATACATAAATGAAAACGGTGCATTTATTATTTATGTTTTCCAACTGCGCAATAACGCGTCATTTTTATATACATAATTTTAAACACAGCCAAGATTATGTCATAAGTGCTAAGTGCCATATAATTATGGCTGATTGCCGTGAGAAACGCGTGAATGGTTTTAGTCATTTCGTCTTTTGTATGATAATATAACATTCTTGAAAGTATCACAAATGCTCTGTAAAAGATTTTGCTATTATATTTAAACTGTCGTAATAGTAATTCAATATCTGAAGTTAAGTGAAACTTTTCATGGAAATTTCTTGTGCGATCTACGACATTTAATGACGTTGTATTACTTTGAATACTGGTTATGTACAATTTCTTTTAATATTATCCTGCAAATCTTGGAGCGATTACGTAATATTTGAAGTTACGTTTCATAAAAGGGTGTATATGAAATAAATTGAAGCCGAGCCCACTCCCTTTTTTCCACCCTATTGTTATCTTATCTGTTTGCTCTTTGGCCTGACGGTTTATATACTCTGTATATCTTTATAATCTGTTAACCGTAGTATAGGATTGATATATTGACGGCTTTGCAGAAATGCTAGCGAATAAGTATCGATTACTGAATCGTATTAAAGGTATATATAATGTTCAGTTTGATAAATTTACATACAATTACGCCCACTTTTGTTGTCTGTGACGGATGTGGTGTGCGAACATAATGTGCTGATGTGTTCATAGCACTTTCACCTCCGCCCTGTTCAAATGGATGTGAACTGCACGATCTGTATAGTGTCGTAATATTACCTGAGGGGTTTAGGGGCCAACATATTACGTTGTTAACTAAATAGATATTATTATAATGCATTTATAGAATTAAGTTTTACTAACGATTGAACGTTGTTTTAATGTATTTAAATGATTTATTTTTATATATAGTACTCATAGTGTAGGAAATATATCATTTACAAGATGATGATTATTATATAAAAATAGATATCACCAGTTTTAATATACGTAATTAACGTGATCATACAATGTTATCATGAGTGGAGCGGGACATATGCGTCACCGGCCGTCAACCGGCGCGGCGTCGATCGCACTGTTTGTAAACATTGCAGAGATTAGTTACGAAAGTTCGATTTGCGAAGAATGAAAGTAGTCTTACCTGGATGGTGTGTGCGCTGTCCTTGTCGAGCAGGAACTCCATGGACTTATGGGGGCGCGGCGTTCGCTGGTCCGGAGGTGCCAGCGCGAGCAGGGAGCGCGCGTGCAGCACGGTCCGCTGAGTGTCCACGTCGGTTTCCAGCACGCCGGGCGCCGGCGCGGGCGGCGCGCGCGGCCTCGGAGGCTTGTGCGCCACGCCGCCCGCAGCCGGGGGTGCCGCCGCCCTCGACACACCCTCCTCCTTCAGTGGGATGCGCACATACTGCGGCCCGGCGGCCGCCCCGCGCGGTGCCTGACCCGCGTCTGCCGCCGGCGTCGTACCGTTTGCGGAGGGTCGCGCGTTCGCGCCTGCGCCCCTCGTTTTTTTCTCCTTGCGTCCAGAAAATCGGAAGTTAGCGAAACGCGAAAGGAAGCCGACGATGCGGCTCCGTGGCGCACGCGCGGCCGCTTCCGTCATGACGGCGGCGCGCTCTGCGTGCGGTGGCGCGCGCGCCTCTCCGTCTTCCCCCTCCACTACAACTACCTCCGCGTCGGCTGCGTCGTCGCTCGCGCTCGTCTCGCTCTCACTGCTGCTTGTGCTTGTTTCACGCCAGCTCACTTCCGCAACCACAGGCGAGAACGTCACACCCTTGGAACCGGTGGACACGGAGCGCATAGGAGGCACGGCCTCCAGCACTGAAGGGCCAACTAATTGCAGTGACGCACGTAGCTCCTCTGGTGTTTCACGATGAGGTGTTCCTCGAGATCGAAGTTCTGGTGTTGATCTAACTCTTGCGTCGCAAGACGATCGTAAAGGTGTTGAGGTGAATGCTGGTTCTCTGATTGGGTCGGGGGAGGGACTTCGTGGTGGCGACGGTGACGGTGAAGGAGGGTCGATGCGGCGGCGCAGTTCGTCGAGTACATCGTCCCAGGCACCCCACGAGTCATGCAATCGTCTCGCTGTAATCACAGATAATTCGCGGTCGTAATCACCGCTGTCGGCGAGTGCTCGTCTCGCTGTCTCGTCGAGACGACGCGCAGTCGCTTCCATTTCTCGAGCGAAGGCACGTTCAGATTCTGTCGTGGAGTCGCTGCTCGCACTCGGTTCCCGTGCGGGTGATTCCGTGATACATTGTCTGATGGGTGCTTGGGCGGGCGGTGGTGGCGGCGGGGGCGGCAGGCGCGGGCGGCGCGCCCCGCCGCGGTAGTCGAGCGCGGTAAGGTCGGCCACGCTGACGGTGAGACTATCGGACACTTGGAATGCTTGCCGGAAGCGGGCGCGGTGCGCGGCGTGGCGACGTGGCTCAGCACACACGTCCAGCTCGGCGGGTAGCGAGACAGCGCGGGCGGCGCGGGGCGCCCGCCGTTCCGCACTGGGCGACGCGACGAGGCAGGGCGCGCTACCGGCGCCCTCCGATCGCTGAGCTATTTCGAGCGGACGGCACGCCGCTGGCGGGGGCGGCCGCCGCGAACGTTCGCAGTAGCCACTATCTTCGCTTAGATTCTCGGCAGACAGGTGTGTGCGAGGTGCAGGCGCACGCGTGGGCGGTGGGGATGGCGGCGGTGACTCCAGTGAGTCCGGTGACAAACTTGGCGAGACGGGGGCTGCGCAAGACCGCTCCAGAGACTCAAACTGTGCGAGGCTTGAGGAACGCGAGAGCTCGCTAGCGCCTGAGCTGGTCGGCGAGGAAGCGCGCTCTCGTCGCCGCCTCTTCGCCGGGCACGCCCACTCCCGTTCTGACTCGCTGTCGCACTCTGACCCTGACAAAAGAAAACCTAGTCACAAAATGATCAATTTTCACTAGTCGCGAAATACGTCGCTTCGTTCTGACGACGACAATGACAATGACATCGAATGGGAACTCCTATCTACTTTTTTATAATACTTGGACAGGAGCCAAGAGATATGTAGGATAAGCATATATATAGTTGCCAAAATTGATTCAGAGGCAATGAAATATTCCTTGCAATTACTTATCTGCTTTTTGCTATGGTGTTTAGAAACTCTTGTCCTAATAGATTAGTGTATTTTTATGAATGTGTGCCATCTATGTTGCTTTAACTATACTAAAACATTTTTCAAACATTACTTAGTGGTGTTCTTAGATGGTGTCGCTACTACTCACTAGAGGGCAATATAAACAAAAAAAGCTATAATTAAGTTAAAATTTAAACGGCAAGTTCACAAATTTCTCAAATATAAATATATTAATTAAATTACTTTCTATTGTTACAGGAATATTTCTATGCTCTGTGGTGGCTAAGAATACTACCTACACTTACTTCTCTCGTGGATGTCGTAGAAGATGACTAAGAGCTATATATCGGTGCTGACTTAGACCAACTCCACATGATGCCGTTCGGTCAACAATTACATTCCCAAGGAGGGTTGACGTCAGACAGACAGCTCGTCATAAAACAATTGCCATAACTTTTGCAACATGTACGAAAACATATTGCGTCGACTTTAAGTAATTGGGATAAGAGCAGGAAAATTATGATTATGTTACAGCAATAGCTCTAAAATTAATTAAGTTCCCTTGTATAATAAAATTATCTTATTATTTAAGTAAGATATTTATTCTTCATTATACTTCATATTTACCTGGCACGCCCCGCACATGTATGACAGAGTCTGCGTCTGAATCCGAGAGCCATGTTGCTGCAGACGATCGTTCGGAACGCAAATCATCGCTCGTTTCCTCTACTATCGTTTCGAGGTATAAAGCGTGAGTGCTGCCATTGTCACCTGTTGACAAAAACGGAACAATAAATAAAATATACATAAATCGTATAAGCAAATATGATTATTTCTTTAACGTAACACCACATTAGATCCAAATATTTATTCCTGAAGGAAGGTAGAGATCAAGCGCACTCATATGTCACCATATAGTTTTTGAACTCACGCTAACGTATATCTTCTATTAAAAAATTCTTGGTTGAAATTGTCAATAAAATCTGCTCTAATTAGATTCCATTTCTAATGAATACATAAACATGTCATTGGCAGTCGCATACAGATTATCTAATGAAACTATAAGTTGCAGCTATTGGGTACTAGATGGCGCTGCCAACTTATTCGTCCAAACCTATTTAATTTGTTTTTATCGTTTTTATAATGTTAACTATTATTGATAATAATTTACTCATGATACTTTAAACTGTTTAATGTAAAGAAAGAACTGAATTGTATGAAACACAAATAATGTTAGTAATTATGTTAAATACGAATAACTAAAAACAATTAAACATGATTCCAATGATGAATATATTAGAGAGTGACCTAACTCCCGGGGACTATATACCAGTTATAATTTTAGGGTTTTAATTTTAATAAGATAAAACAACATTGCTTACATTTTGTCTTTTAAAACGGCTTAAAGGGGCACAAACTGGATGTGTCGGTATTGTGTGTAGTATAATACTAATAGAACCATATTTTAATACAGTAACAATACAATATTAAGATTAAATAAGAAAAGAAAGAGAAAGCCGAATTTAAATATTACTATGCAATAAATTGTCATGACATAGATTTGATGATTTCATGTTACATGGCATACAATGCTCCTAGCTCAATGTGTACTGAATATTATTCGCCGCTTAAAGTAACTGGTCTTTTATTTGACCTGGCTCAGTCATTCTTCCGCCTACACGTATTAATACATAATTTCGCGCATATAATTATAATAATAAGTAGATGTTATAATGATAGGGTTGGCAAAATTTTATAAATTTGTTTAAAAATATATGCGAGATATATTATTAAAGGGATGACCTTTATTTTTTTTTGCATCAGAGCGTTGGGTTGAGGACCCTCTTCATTTTCTATTAGTCCGTATAAGGATATATAATAGGCATCTATAATTCCACATAAAAACAATGACGCCCGTTTTTGGCCTAATGGAATACAAGCATAAAAAAAATTTAAGAAAATGATCGATTTATGAAGTTTGATCAAAATAAACGGAACGGGAAAAATAAACTAGGAAGTGTCAAAATTATTATTTTAAGAAGTTTTCTAGTATTAAATAAATAAAGTTACTTGTTAAAGATTTTAATCGTTTTAGTAATCTCTTTCCTCTATCATACATTGTTAAAATAAGTTCCAAAGTAATTTTGACATTATACTTGAATAAAACCCGAGGAGATCTGAATGATAGCCATCTCAGACCGGTTTAGTTTAAGCTGTCTTCGTGACAGTTTACACATTTCCTTATACCTCAATATACGCAGACTTACAGCACTGCTAAGAGATTAATAATAGCTAATATTGAGAGACAATTAGATATATTTGGGACCACAGGTGGTGTGGCAGAAAAATAATGCCGATTTTTTATTTTCCTATTAAGATTTTACTTCTTTATATAAGAGAGAAAAAAAAAAAAAAAAAAAAAAACCGGTATGTATAATTATATATTGACTTGTTGATGGATTAAGAATCGTAAAATATGTTTAAGGGAGCAACAGAAATATGGACAACAACACTCTCCTGAGAAAAATATACATAACACCAATTTTGTGGTGATTATAGATCGGCTGCCAAGTGTGGCAATTATGTTCAACAGTTGACGTCGATAGGCAGGTGGATTTTTTTTTCCCTTATGGTGGCAAACGAGTAAGCAGCACACCCAATGGTAAGTATTACTGCCGCCCATAGACCTTTGTAATACCAAGTAACGCTAAGCCGCTGCCCACCAATACAAACCCCAAACCCACCCTGTTGGGCTTCCGGCTCTCTCGCTCACCGAACGAAGTGTATAGCATATTGCCATTGCTGAGACGTCGATCTCGTGCGAGAGAGTGGTACTACCCCGGACGGACTGGCCCGGCTGTAGACAGAAAACTGTCAACAGCGTGGTCCTACCACTTTTAATGCTTGTGGATCAATAAATTTTAGCTCCAAAAAAGTAAATATTAGAAATACCGGTGTCAGTATTTATATGACAAGACACAATACGAAAATTTAAGTATTTTGTGAGATAAATATTTTATTATTTTTCTAGATTTTGTTCTTGCCTCATAGTATACACGAATGAAGCAGTGATAGTAAATATTATATTAAATAAATAAACCCACGTATAACCCAAGGTATTAAATAAATAACTGAGAAAAGTAAAATTTAAAACAAAACCCTATACGGCCTATACCAACACGTCTGACCAGCGTGGTATAGTAGGTCAATTTCCCTCCCATTACAGAGGAGGCTCAAGCACAATAGTGGGACATACATATATGAGCTGAGATGAAACCAAGGTATACAATATTAATATATGGTATTTACAACTATGTTTAAAGTAGCTATTATATTACAATGGAACTTTCTCTAGTTGCCATACTGGATGACGCAATTTATTTTGATACAATTATTAATCATACACATAGCAACTTAATGATATATTCGCTCAATGCAATAGCTATTTTACTGCTCACATCTTAGAGCAGTAATTTAAACAAATATAGTTATGTGTATTGATGTACTGTCAATAGATAATATAAATGTTTTTAAATTGCATTTATGCATCATTACATCATTTTAAGCCCAAAATAAACGCAGCATACATCCATCAACCCATCACGCCTTGTGCTGACTGGGTCCAATGATTCTCTGCGTTTTTGACTAGGTGCTATATAACTATATCTGCGACTCAATTGTAGAATTTATGATGGCGACTTGAGAACTATTCTTCTTCAACGATTATCGAATTATCGAGCGATGTTTGCTGACCATATCCGGAAGAAAATAATGTGAAGGAGATTTTAAATAGAACAAATGTAAGAATACAACATTATTATACAATACGTAAAGTAAGCCTATATTTAATTTATTGTAATTAGTTATACGTCAGGTAGGAAGGTGAATGAACCGCGGGTGGCGCTCAGCTGATATACGGAGCGGAACTACGCATGCGTGGACACGAGTAGAACAAAATCGCTTCACTATTGTATACTATCATTGCTGTATAACTTACCAGACAGACAACACTTGCCAGAATAAATACGGTAATGTAAGTAATAAGGCTTATGAGATATTAATTTTAATTCTTTTGTAGACAGATTGAGTCACTTTAAGCGTAGTACTCAGGCGATGAGAGACCCACAGCAGCCTTATAGTTTAACAAATATATTTAGCCTAAGTATTCCAATTATTTTGGAAGCTTTCTAGTAACCAATTTCGGCAGAACATCAGATTTCTATTAGGCATTTCGCTCGATCGCTTAAAACGTATAAGGATTCTAAAATTAAATGTATTGTAGGATATTTGTGCTCTAAAGTACTATTTCCCAAATTGACTGTTATAGAAGCTCATAACAACTGTGGTAAACAATTGATTAATATGCTTTTCAAAACACAAATTTTAAGTATATTTTAATAGAGCTCTAGAGACCTGTAGATGATACAGTAGCCTCTTTCATCGATAAAATAACAATTTACGTTGTAATACATAAACTTATGAAATCCAGAAAATTACACAAAATCATTCAATTCTTTTTTTTTAACACCACTTTACACTGGAAATAATCCTTGTATTGCGGGGTACTTTACAAACTTGACTATACAAAATAGTATTGTTGTTAGTCATTTAAACTAGCTGCGATTTAGGAAATTAAATTTATGTTGTCATTTAGATATTCGACATATCACACGTGTGATTTATTTCGCGCCGTTATAAAATTAGTTTTTCTTTTACTTATTGCTATTTGCTCAGTTTAGAAACACTACGTAAGTTTTGTGAAGATCATAAAGTTTATTAGCGTATGCCAACAGATGGCGACATTTATTTGTAAATAATGAGCAGGATAATTAAAATATATAAACTATCATCGGATGGCATGTTGAAATGTAAAATTGTACTGTATTTTAATGTAAATATTCATTTTCATTTATTTACTTATCTCTCGTTAGAAGGAAATATTCAAAATGATGTATATTATGATATATATAATATGGCCAGAGGTCCCGTTTTGAACGGGACTGTCCCTTTTTATAATAACGAGTCCCGGTGTCCCCGAAATGAACTCTGGGATGCAAAATTGTCCCGTTTTCGGAAATCGCGCAAAAATTTGAGAAGTAGAGCCGGCCAGCGTGTCGCCGGCGGTGTACAAATCGTCGTCGGTCGACGCGAAGATAGGTGAGAGTGCCCGAGACTTCGCACGCTATGACTATTTGTTTGACAGATTTTTCGTTCTCTCATTGCCCGCTATTTGTTTTGTTAAGAGTATTTTCTATGAGGAACAAATTGTGGACATACAAAAAAACCCAATTACAAATTTTAGTTCTCAAGGCCGTATGAATAATTAATGTGAATATAAAAAAACCTGTCAAGAGTTTCATTCTTACTTAAAATCTTCATTAGCAATTTTAAAGTAAATTTATTCCTCTGATAAACACATTCACACATTTCGGGTAAATTTTTAAAATGTTCCGTTTTGAGTCAAAGAATAAATGCTTTTTTTTTTGTCTTAGTTGTTAGCCTCAGATGGCTATGACAACTTTACCCGGACTGTGGGTGAGCGCTGAGGGCTCTCAACCCGTGAATAAATGGTCACGTTATGTATATATCACTAATGATGATGAAGAGAAAATTTCATAATCAGACAAAATAAATCAGAAATAATTTCTGATTATTCATCATAGCTTGGCATTTAGGAAAGCAAATAAAGTCAGTTTTTGGAATTCGGTCATTTCATGAAATTATCAAAGAAAGCATTTATCGGACAAAGTCAATAATTATTCGATTATATTATGTACGTAATACATCATAATCATATATTTCCATTATCGTAACATGTACTGCTTTATCGTCATGATTATATAAATATATACCTTGACAATAAGTTAATGATATTATGACATCATATTCTATATTCATAAATTAATCTAAAATGCTCGTAAGTGAAAATTAAAAAGTCGTCGTCAGCTACATAGCCACCGAAGACAAAGATCGGGTACCGGTGGCCCGCTCGCACAGCGAAGGGAGGTGCTTGCATGGTGGGTCTATGGGGTTGCGCGCCACCTCCTCCGTCACGCCCGACCGATTTGGCGGGGCGCGACCACCTCCATAGCCCACCGCAAAAAAAAAGCTAAATAATTTGTTAGCTGCTAATATATTTACGAATAGTTGGCATGTTAATATATTATATTCTGGATATAATATCTGGATATACATTTTTTTTTTTTATTATCGATGGTATAAGCCGAAGTATAACTAATTATCTTACTGTTATGTACCCGGAATAGGGTTTGTATGCTCTGATTTAATATCAATACCCATGCATTTCGAAACATCGAATTAATTATTGAGTATTTCTACAGAATAATCTGCAGTAAAAATCTAACAATACTTGGTCAACAGCGTATATTTAGTGTTATATTAATGTTACAGTTAGTCTGAAGGAAGTATTGATCTCTCTTTCTAGTTGTTGGTACGATGATAACTAAAGATTCTTCTGATGGGTGTTATTTCTAAAAATTATGTTAAAATTCTATTTAAAACTCTCTGCGAAACAAGAATTTATTTTTAAGGCAGTCTTTTTTATTTATTTGACAAACACTGGGTTTCAGTGGCCCGTCCACACAGTGTTGACAGGTATTTGTATGGCAGGTTAAGGGGTCGCGTGTCGCCCTTTCCATCGCCCCGGATGGATGGTGGGGTGTGACTATACGTCTGTCCTCAAAAAAAAAAAAAAAAAAAGAAATATCTTTCTATTAAAATGCATCTAACTCTATTTTGTGATCATCACCAGCATATAAAATTCTTTAAACATATTATAATCTCATTTGAGAATTCTGTACGCGTGGGAACAGCACGTAGAGTCAGACGCATATTGGCACACCTGACGGACATATGTTATAACGGTCGGCCTGGTTTAGGGTTTGATTCCGAGCACGTTATTTGTACATAGCTATCGGTAATACTAAGGAATGCCAACGGCAAATCGTTTGATAGACATAATTAGGATAGTAATAGTAAGCTGCGTTCTAGTCCTTGCAATGATTTCGTTATGCGCATTTTAATATTAGTTTCAAAATGTTCTTGGTAAGGTTCTAATTATGTAGGCACATAATTAAGTATTATAAACTACTGAGTGGGCATTTAATAAAATATCATAATGTTAATCATTATCATCATCACAGCTAATATAAGTCCCACTGCTGGGCCCGGACCTCCTCCGTAAAGGGAGGGAAATTAACCTACTATACCGCGCCGATCAGACGTGTTGGTATAGGGTTTTGTTTCGAGTTTTCCTTCTCTTGCATAGATGTTATATGCGTTTTATATCCCTTAGTCGTCTCCTACGATCAACCATAGGTAAGATAGGGGTGGTAAACTGCGAAAAAATGTTATATGTCAGTTCGTAGGCAGTATAAATTGAGAAAAAGAATATATTACTGACATTGCTCTCTTTTTTCTCTACATACATACATCTCTTGACAGTTTTCTGTCTACAACCAAAGGCCGGGGTAGTACCACACTCTCGCAGAACATTCACGTCTGAGCAATGGCGATGTGCTGTTGCGCTTTGTTCGGTGAACGAGCTGGCAGTCCAACTTTCTGTGTAAGTTCGGAGTTTTCGTTATTTTGTTTTCGTTGGTATGTAGCGGCCTATCTGTAACACTGATACTGCAAAGGTCCATGGGTGGCAATAACACTATCAAATGCCACCATAAGCAGTGAAAAAAAAAATGAAATGTTCAGATGATGAAATATAGCAGCTTATCACGTAGCTAATCTTATCAAGTCCAGATTAATTTGTCAACAGAATAGATTGACGCTGATAGTAGTCAGATTATAGCTTCAAATCTTGTAGATACTTTCATGAATACTTTTATATTTTAAGGTTTCGTTAATAGCTAAAGTATATTAGAAGCCCATACACTACTACTTTGCCGATCCGCTAGTATTTCAACATAGGAACCACGCACCCCTGACTTGCCGAAATCAATTTCATTGTGTTTGTTTTAATGGTGAGGTAAAAGTCTTGAGTAAATTGCATATTTGCAAATTTTTTACAATATCATGTCTAACTATACCTTTTTTTTTGGCAGCGGGCTATGTAATGGTCACATCCCGCTAAATCCATCCGGGGCGACAGAAGAAGCGGCGCGCGACCCCATAAACCCGCCCTACATGTACATCTCTACGCCGAGCGAGCGGGCCAACGGAACCCGATCTTTGTATTCGGTCGCGAACCATACTTGACAGTATTTCGCCATTTTTGAGAGGCTATGATGGTCACGTCCTGGCTAAGTCTGGGTGGCCGGTAAGGCAGCGTACTGACCCATAATTCACAGTATCATTCTTTAAAGTCATTTGAGGATGCTACCGGTACCCATTTCTTGAATTTGGTCGATGATATGATCCATTCACAATTTGTCAATTAATCTATGCTATAAAATGTTCTACTTGATAATTAAAATAGAGTAGCCGTGCTGTGTGGTCGCGGCTATGAATACTATCAATCCTTACTTTGTTCGTGTATGTCGCAAAAGACGTTTAAGAGATTTTTATCGACCTGTGCCAACTTCACCTGATGCCGTTTGGTCAACAATTGTGTTCTCAAGGACATTAGGCAGTTAGCACCAATTGCGTTCTCAAGGACGTCAGGACGTCAGGCCGTCAGGCAGGCGATCGGACATAAAACTGTTGCTAATAATTTTTACAATATGTACGAAGAGGAGTGTATATTATGTCGACACCAAGTAATTTGGATAAAAGCAGATGAATGATGAGTTAAAATAGAGAAGCCATACCGCACTACAGCCGTTTACGTATGGACTTTTTATAATCCTTAAATCAAAGTTAATCGATTCATTGCATTTTAAAATCTGCAACACAGTTATCGAACAATTTCATAGACGGTAATATTAAAAAATCGATATATATAAGTTCTCCAACGTACAATGACCTCTTTCTTAGCAGGTCAATTATAGTTGTTTCAGGCGGGCCTAGTCGTTGGATGTCCATACAAATTTTTTGAGATTTAATTTTAGGGATTAGGAGATTTTATACATTTTATTTGTCATGTATCATACGTATGCTCAATATATTTATGACCGAAATTTCATTAAAATTCTTGCAAAAAGATGGATGTTTTAGATATTTCTAGATTTTAAATTAGATTTTAATTTTCAATTTTACCGTTTCATAATATAATATAGGTTTATATACTCTATATAAATACATATTTTATTTAATACTAGCCCGCGACTTCACCCACGCAAAAGGTCACTTTCCCAAAGTTTTTCATCCCCTATTTTTATTGTACCCCTTAAGGGTAAATTTTTACATGTTAATGGCATATTTATTTATATCTATACAATAGCCTAAAAATAAGTTTCAAGCGTCTGGCTTTAAAAATGACGATACTTCCTTACAACTTTTTATCCCCCTTTACAACCGTTTTTTTTTGCATTAAAAAGTAGCCTATGTCCTTTATCAGGCTCTAGACTATCTGTGTACCAAATTTCATTTAGATCGGTTCAGTAGTTTTGATGTGAAAGAGCGACAGACAGACAGATAGACAGAGTTACTTTCGCATTTATAATATTAGTAAGGATTGGACTGTGCGGTAGCAAACACTGTAGTAAAAAAGTCCCTAAGTCTCCTTCATGCTAAACAAGAAATTTACTGTACATTGTGAGTTGAACAAAGTAGAATTAGAGTACAACACTTCATATGAAGGAGGTGCTTTTCAAAAGCAAAGAAATAATACGAACATACGTTACATTTCAACCTTAATTATGAGCACATAACACCTGTGTAAGTATCGACAAAGTTTTACACTACACGTTCATTATACAGTAATTAGAAACGCAAATTTTGCCACCATATTGTGCATACAATTTGTAATTAGGGGAACTAAGGAATGTTTCGGTTAATGCCTGCAATGATTGGACATCGAATCGTTTCATGTATGACGAAGTAATACTGTGAAGCTTTTATTTGATAATGTGAAATTTCACACCGAAATTGAAGTAGGTAAGCGGGTCCAGTTAGTTTGCTAAATGTTCAACAGTTGTACCGTAATGTGTTTTAATTTAATATACGAAAGTTAGTGCTAAACTTTTTGTTTTTTTTTCTGCATAGATAGTGGAATTTACCGTGTAGTGACGGAGTAAGAATACAATTCACCACCCTCTATCATACGAAGGACGACTAAGGGTTATGCATATAATATTTATGTAAAGAAAAGGAAAATTCGAAACAAAACCCTATACCAACAGGTCTGACCAGCGTGGTATAGTAGTTCAACTTCCCTCTCATTGTGGAGGAGGCTCGAGCCCAACAATGGGACATATATGAGCTGAGATGATGATCAGATAGTGGAATTATTTACTAATTATCTTAGTATTGAATATCAAGGATTCAAAGTCTATTTATCTGTCCATTATCTTAGAGACGACACCTCGTCATAATTTCAGCTCATACGCATCTCACTGTTGGGCTCGAGACTTTTAAATCATAGTAGGGAAACTAACCTAACTATACACGCTGGTCCTTCTAGTTGATATAGAGTTTTATTTCGAGTTTACCTTCTCTTGCATAGTTGTTATATGCATATTTAATTCCTTAGTCGTCCTTTATGATATTCATGAGCAAGATAGGGGGTGAATTTTGTTTATATTCCATCACCACATGGAAAATTAAGTAATGAAAGTTTATAGACGTCCACTATTGAGTATAACATACCGATAATGGTATAAATCCCAACTTTGAAAGGCTGGTTGGCGATTAAACTCGTAATAAAATTCCTAGGAAAGCGTCGTTTTCTCACTTAATTACGAAAAAGAAGTAAACCTTTTGAAATTAATATTAGATTGAAAAAAAATTGATTCTCTCTCGACATTTAATAATGTATAAGAATATCATTGCTAGGTTATAATTATCTACCTTGTTTTTTTTTTGGTTGGGTTACGGTCGTCGCACTCCTCGCACCACTCCGTCCGGGGCAACAGAGGGGCGTAAGCACGCACACCCGTAACCCACCCGTGAAAATCGCCTTCGTCGTTGGACCAGCCACCGGAGCAGCGTGAACTTGTCGTCAGTGGCCGGATAATTATCTACCTAATAAATCTTCTACTAATGTTGCAATATATTCACAATGGACCTCTAGTTAGATTTACTGTAAACAACGACAAATCAAATGTATTTGGAATTGTTTACAGTAAATATAGTTTCATACGCAATTCGGTTTACGTGTATCATGTATTCGATTAAATTTGTATCGAACAATGTAAGTATATTACAAGATAATTTGATTGAATTGCAATATTAATGTTTTAGTTTTTATATCATGTCTAACGTGCCCTCAATTTTAACTACGAAATATTTTAAGAATGCGATATAAAAAATAGTTTTGTGTAAGTCAACCTCGTAAATTAGTAGGTAGCACTATTCTCCAGATCAAAGAGACAGTCTAGACATATATAGGACTGGATAGCATAAATCAGTTTATCACTATTCTCCGAGGGACAATCTAGAACTGGATAAGACTTTTAGAAATGGAATGAATTGCGATACCGTGATATTTATTTTCTATTTATTAAGTCAATATAAAGATGAAATTATGATACAGGTCAATATTTAAAGCATAGAATTCATTTATTTCATTTACAATTACAGTGAACAATAATTTTCGGTTCGCAAAGTTAGTTCCTGCGTGGAGATGGTACTCACTAGAACCTGGGTTCCTAACCTGGGGGTAAAACTTGTATTTCGCGGGGGTAACAATGAGCTAGATGTTGTCTCTCTGTTTGCCTTAAACTTTTAACTGGAGATTGTAAAATCATTCCTAAATTATGTTATTTTTAGTTAATATTGTATATGTATTGAGTTAAACATAGCTTATAAATGTAATTTAGAGTAAAAAATATCTTATTTTATCATCTGCAATTGTTTTTATGTTTAATAAAATCTACGTATTTGTAATAACACAAGTACTGTTTGAGAATATTTGAGATCATCGTTGGGAGGAGAGGTAAAATCAGTGACCCTAGTTAGGTCATAATAGTAACGGACCTAAAAATGTTAAGAACCACTGCACTAGATGGTAAGTAATGTTTGTTTTCACCAAAAAATGTAAACATCCTAAATTTTAGGTGACACCTAAGACGTATAACAATAATGTAAATGATTTTTTTTGTTAAGATTTTTTTGATGTTGAATGTAATTTAAATTTTTAGTCTTGGCGACTCACTTACTACTTAAGGGATTTCACACCTAACATAGATTTAATGTGTCTTTTTATATCGCTTTACCTACAATTTAGGGGACGGGTTGCTGAAAACGGCCATAAGCCATTTGTACCTACAGTCAAGGTCAGGATTAACAAGGATGGTCACCGATGATAAAGACCGTGTTCCGGTGGCCAACTCGCACGGCGTCGAGAGGTACATTGCGGGGCGGGTCTATAGGGTCGCTTCATCTGTCGCCCCGGATGGATTTAGCGGGTGTGACTAGCCCATAGCTCGCAAAAAAAGGATTAAAAAGGATTTTTGTCATTTTAATAATGAAAAACATAAGGCCAACTATATACGCTATACCCAATTTAAACAGCAATTATATATATATTTTAAACTAGAAACACTAATAGAGTTGATCGTTTTTCCATCCATCCATCTATCAGCCCGTAAACGTCCACTGTTGGACATAGGTCTCCCCACGAGAATGCCATTCAACACGGTCCCGCGCCACCTGCATCCAGCGGTTTCCTGCGACCTTGATAATGTCGTCAGTCCACCTAGTGAGGGGTCGTCCTACGCGGCGCCGTCCGATTCATGGTCTCCACTCGACAACCTTTCTTCCCCAACGGTTGTCGGTTCGTCGAGCGATGTGGCTGCCCATTGCCACTTCAACGCGCTTATTCTTCGGACTATATCAGTTACACCCGTTCTTCTACGGATTTCCGTATTTCGGATTCTACCACGTAGAGAAATACCGAGCATAGCCCTTTCCATAGCACGCTGAGCAACTTTGAGCCTTTTGATGAGGGCAACATTTAGAGACCACGTTTCAGTTCCGTAAGTCATAGCTGGTAACATACACTGGTTATAAACCTTTGTTTCTGTTTTGTTTTGTTATCGTTTTTAAAAACTACAAAATATTCAAAAGCGTTACTGCGAGTGATGGCCTAATGATCAACATGCAGGCCTTGCTTTGTTAAGGTTTAAACAAAGGGTTATATGGTGCCAATAATAGCCCGCGTTCAGACTTAATAACGAAGTAGGTACTTGTATGTTATTAAAACGCTTTTATACATTTGACATTGCCAAGTACTCAATGAGACCTTCACAGATTTAATTTTAATACTCTACTTTATGTTTTTTAAAATATAAACGGCATTTTTAAAAATATTCAACGATATACAGATTCGAAATAAACACTTGTAGATTACGCAAATGGTTGTCCTACATATCAAATTCACAACAGCCGGTGTGTGGCAAAGTAATGTAAGTTGCTGACAAATGGAAACAGTATGTTGATTTGACCATGTCAACAGAGTGTAAAATAACCTATTTCTTTAAAAGAGCTGTCAACAAATTTAAGGATAGTAGGGGTATACATTTATAGAATATTACTGGAGAAGAAACAACAGCCATGTATCAAATATTTTTACAGCAGCACCTTTGTATGTTATAAATATATATACAAAGTATTCACAATCACAGGGATGAAATAACACTTAGATATTTGGTCTAAGACATTATTTATATTTCATTAGATATTTATTATTTATTATTCATTAGATATCTCGTCTTGGATATTCATAAAAGCCACGAGGAACTTAATATTAAACAGATTTAAGATATAGCGCCATCTAGGGAGGAATTGCTGCGTACTCTCAGCTTGTCTCAATTTTATTAATTCAATCAATGTGTTTTTATGACTGCTGTTAATCCACGGCGATATAATATATTGTAAAGAATATGGCCAGAATATTTAAATTAACTAACTCTCGTAATTATTCAAGAGAAAAGATTTCACACGTCTTTGAGAACATTTTTTTTATAGAACTCAGACATTTCCTTTCAATGTTTTTCTTCAACATCAAAGCATGTTATAACTAAATAATTAACAATGTTAATGCCCGCATCAGTTTGATTGATCAGGGAGATGCGAGAAGTGGATTCGAAACCGAGATTTCTACAAGATTGCTTCCCCACTAAATAAGCTGCCAATAGTCGAACTAATAAAGTTAGAAGTATGATGCAAATAAGTTCTTCTATTTATTCACGAAGTGTTTAGTACAATTCTACACGCATTAGCACTGTAATCTGTTTAAACATTTAAAAGAAAAAAGGATGTTTCTTGTTACTTTAATTTTACTTCAGTTTCGATATTTGCTGTAACAGAGGCAATGGAAATAGGTATATATATTCCTATTGCTATCACGTTTCATTTGATATTACCTTAGACAGGTATATCTTGCCTATACAAACGGACGAACAAACGGACGCAAATTGAACCTGAGTGACTTTTATTATTGCTGGTGGTGGCAAAAGAACAAACAGTATACCTGATGGTAAGTGGTACTGCCGCCAATGGACTTTTGTAATACTAATGATACAGTTAGGCCGCCTACTAATGAAAACCCATTCAGAAAGTTGGGCTACCGGATCTCTCGATCAGGGAACGAAGCGCAACAGCACAACGCCACTACTCAGACGTCGTTTTTTGCGAGAGTGTGGTACTACCCTGGACGTACCGGCCCCCAGCTGTAGACAGAAAACTGTGAACAGTGTAAACCACCACATGTAAACTATATCTTGTAAACTGTTAGTAATAACTAGAGTAGAGATGTTATATTAGGGTCATTCTTAAATAATCCTATTATTGAATATATTCGTTATCTCATAATATAATACCATAACTATTACTGGTATTAGTCAAATATTAGTGAACTGTTTCGTTATTAGCTACTCAATTGATTATTGATACCCACTTTATATTACACATAATACTTAAAATAAGTACAAGATTCTTGTGAATATGAAAATGTATTATTATTCACATACATACATACATACATATCATCACGCCACATCCCTTGCAGGGTAGGCAGAGAGAACAGAGTGCCAGAGAACTCTATCTCTGCATACTTCACTCGCTTCCTCAACATTCATAATTCTCTTCATACACGTTATTCACGTATACCTTTATTTTATTATTATTAAAAAAAGTGACACAGTGATGAATTTTGCCTTCAGAACCACTACAAAAACGAAAACAAATACCGAATCACTAAACATCAACAAAACAATGAATAGTTATTAGATAGTTATCAATCACTGCGTGTACGTGCCATCCGAATGTAATATAGAGTCGTGTGAGATTTTGATCGTAACAAATATTATAAACTGACGACGAGACGAATGAGTCGCCTCGCTCACTGTTACGCGGCCCTATTATGACTATTATTTGACTAATACCTGGTAACCTATTATATTCGCTTATCCTATACATGGCATACTACCTGTACCTATTACGAATACTTTAATCACAACTCTACATTTCGGACAGAACCCTCATAATGCAACATTATTGTATTAGGAATTAATAATTTTAGGACATCAATATCTTTGTGTAGTCTCTCTCTCGTTTATTTTTTACGGACAACAAATTTGTTTATCAACGATTTATCTAGAGAAATCTTATTTACGCGGCCCTATTATGACTATTATTTGACTAATACCTGGTAACCTATTGTACTAATATACATGGCATACCACCTGTACCTATTACGAATACTTTAATCACAACTCTACATTTCGGACAGAACCCTCATAATGCAACATTATTGTATTAGGAATTAATAATTTTAGAACATCAATATCTTTGTGTAGTCTCTCTCTCGTTTATTTTTTACAGACAACAAATTTGTTTATCAACGATTTATCTAGAGAAATCTTATTTACGCGGCCCTATTATGACTATTATTTGACTAATACCTGGTAACCTATTGTACTAATATACATGGCATACCACCTGTACCTATTACGAATATATTAGACACATCTCTACTTTTGGGTTACCTCAAAAACGCCAGATATTATTGTATTAGAAATTAATAATTTTAGGACATCAATATCTTTGTGTAGTCTAGTTTATTTTTTACAGACAACAATAAAATTGTTTATCAACAACTTATCTAGAGATTTCTTATATTGATTATAGTAATTATAACCATTTATTACTAGTGTGAGTTTTAATAAACCGTCCGAGGAATGGCCAAAAAAATGGGTTGCAACATCCTTACGAATTTTATATATTATTTTATAATTCCTTTCTTTTATTTAATCTTTTTATTTATTTTCTTTGATTATTTTTCTATATATACGTCGTGTTTATTTTTGTAGATCGACTTGCTGTGTGATAACTGGTACAAATGCTACCAATTCTTACTTTGCTCGTGGATGTTGTAAAAGACAACTAAGAGCTTTATATTTACTTGAACTAACTACGATATACGACGACTTTTTGCGCCAACCCCAAGTAAATGGAATAAGAGTAGGATAATGAGTAATAATGTCGTATCTTTTTTTTATTTATTTTTGAAAGGTTCATTTTTTATACTACTACGATGTGTGTATGTGTGTTGCCTGGCTTCCTGGAAAACTTACAACTAACGTTAACTAAGATCCCCATAACGCCTACTACGCGTACTAGTGATAAAATTATTTTCCCTTAGGCCGTCCTATATTCAACAAACGAATTTCGATAAACTAATTGGTCGACGTGTCAAGTTCGATTTATGAATGTTAAATATTAATTACAAAATGCGTGTCACAAAATAAAGAATTTAATTTTGGACAGGCGATTTACCTCATTACCTTATACGTGAAGACCGGTTCTTAAGGAATAAATTATGTGAAAATATGAATGAACTATATTGACAATAAACAGAATAAACGTAGTAATCTATAAAAATTAAAATTGTAAATTAGACTAGAATAGAAAACCCTTTTATTTTTTCAATTAATGTTTCATTACTTTCGTATTTATGAATCTAGAGTTGCCGCTTTTGGATATTATCCAACAACGACAACTGTAGATTTATATTTTTTTTTAAATTTTATTTTACACGTTTTTTTACTATTTTGTGGGTTACTTAAGTTTATACTTTCTAGCGTCGATATGTAATATAAGGAAGAGTGAAATAATATTATTAACGTTACATGTAAGAAGGCATAGATTATGAAGTCGGATATCCAAGTCATTGCATACTCGAATGGATAAAGCATCATTAATTATTATTAACTTTAAAAGAAAGTCAGAGTGCTGGGCTAACTTTCTCTATAACAAAAAAATATTTAACCTATTTTTTTGTTATAGAGAAATATTTTATATATTTTTTTTTATTATTGCTTATAGTGGCAAACGAGCAAGCAGCACACCAGATAGTAAGTGTCACTGCCGCCCATGGACCTTTGCAATACCAAGGGTATAGCTAAGCCGCTTCCTACCAATAAAATCCCTAAACCCACCCAGTTGGACTTCCGGCTCTCTCGCTCACCGAACGAAGCGCAATAGCACGTTGCCATTGCTCAGAAGTCGATCTTCTGCGAGAGTGTGGTACTACCCCAAACGGACCGGCCCGCGACTGCAGATAGAAAACTGTCAACAGCGTGGTCCTACCATTATTATATAGTGTTGTTTTTTTTATTAGTATGATAAATAAGTTCTGGACTAAAAATTAAGTCAAAAGGTCCCAATTATACAGGTTGCCGATTTAATTAGTAGAATTCTTTAAGGTGTATCAGACCGTGATACATTATCCAAATCAGTAAAAAAAATAGTACCTAAGCTTTGATTAAATTGCCCTGATAAACGGACAATACACTTGTACTATAAAATTCGATGTAGGCATATACTCATGCGTGTGACAATGAACTAGTAGGCAAATAGTCCCGCTCGCGTTGGGATCGCCGCCGCACAGCTGAGTCGAAATGACAATCCTACTGTTTTGATAAGAAACAAATCACTTTATCTCGGGATTGGGCAGAGGTAGGAGTCTGCAACTAACGTTAATGTTTTTTATGACGTCATTCTTACACCTAGTTTAAGTTATTCTAGTAATAAAATCGGCATCCTGTATAATTGGGGAGTTTAATACATATGTCCAACAGTGGATGTCGATGATATAGGATGAGATATAGATGAGGATGGATATTGACTGTTTAGAGCTTCAATTCTTTGGAGCAATATTAATTTTGGAAGCTGTAGCCGTAAGGCCACACAATTGAGTTTTCTATTTTACTTCTTCGGCTTAGAATTATAGGCCGGTCCGTCCGAGGTAGTATCACACTTTCGCAGAAAATTTATGACCGAGCAGTGGCAAAGTGCTATTATGCTTCGTTCGGTAAACGAAAGAGCTGACAGGTCAAATTTCTAAGTAGGTTCTGGTTGATAGGCAGCGGCCTAGCTGTACCTTTGGCATTGCAAAGGTCCATGACCGGCATGAACTCTCACCATTAATTGCGCTGCTTGCTCATTTGTCACCATAAACCTTAATATAAAATATAAGTGGGTAGACAAAAAAGATATGATGAATGAAATCCATTATGACGAACGCAAGGGCCCAGACGGCATGACTCAAACACGTCTTTAAACCGCTAGACAGTCATATAAAAATAAATACTGACTATATTATATTGCTGTGCCTAAAGGGATACGAACAGATATATTGGCACGGCACCAAGGATTGAAATTAGGCGTCAACTACTTAAAAGAAGGTAAACAGTTCTGGGTTGCAAAATAAGGCATTTAGTAGTTTTTTTTAGTTGAGTCAATAGATGTGCTGTATTATTAAAAAAATTCACAGAATTCAATTACGATTCCAATTATGAATCGAAACCATCAAGCGATCCACTGTAACCTTAAATTTTTTTCTTTAAAGTCTGTTTAGCATTGTAGTAAGTATTCAATAATATACACGCGTACTGAAGAATGATACCTATATACAAAGATATTTCATTAATCAGCTCGTAGACCTCCCCACGAGAATGGAACTCTCGGAACGGTCCTGTGCCACTTACTACTGCTTCATGTGACTCTATTTTTAAAAGGAAAACTATTCTCCTCGAGTTGTTATCCATTATGAACACAATATCGGCGCCTTTTACTATTTCTGTAGAAGTCCAAAAATCGCCTAAAAGAGTACCAGGAAATAGTTATATTATATACAGACGGAAATAGTGTTCTACTATTTCTTTTTTCCGCAAGGTGGACCATGGAAAATAGTGTTCTACTAGGAAAATGACATCAAGTGCTATCGCCAACCGGCCAGCCAAGTATAGCAATTACAGCATTATTTCCCCTTCATGAAGAATCGTGGACGTTGATAAACTAATGGATAGAAACTATACTTTTTTTGGTTGAGGTTAACAATCTCAAATCGGGCGAGGTGAATAGTTCAGTACAAAACACATACAACACATAATCAGTCTTCAAAAAGAATGGTAACAATCTAATTGTTGATAAATGTATTTAACCACCACTTTTTTTTTGTTGAATGAATTAATTGCACATTATTTAGGCTTCCGCCGTTCATTGTTAAACTTAGAAATCACGAATGAGGTGATATTGCCGTAATTTCGTTATATAAACATATGAGAAACTCCAAAAGAGAGCAGCTGTTCAATCTCCTGAGATATTTAGCTGATTTTTACGACTTACAAGTTGTAAAACAGCGACATTTGCCTACTTATCCTGTCACTACACGGCTGATACTAACCGCTCACCAAACTGGATAACAAAATCCTTTGGTTTATTAACGTACTTATAATATAATAGTACCGTTATAAGTAGAAATTATATTGTTCAACAAGTTGATTATAAAACGGCATTACTCTTAGATTTTTATATAATCATTACGTCCAATTTATCTTCAGTGCAGACGCTTGTCTATTAAAAAATATGTTGAGTTATAATGAAATTGAATAAAGCGGTTTGTAATTTGCTATCTCACTAGATTATTGTTTACAATATAACACTACTTATATTAAAATATATAATAGAAAGTAAGAGAGAATTTGATTAGCTTTTATATATGGTTCCGTATATAATATTTTTAAGTGTATCTTAAAGTTATGCGAATAGAATCTAAAGTCAACTTTAATATTTACGTTAGGATATTTACAGAGAGATTTTTACTACAGTATGATATATGGTAGCGGCTACGAATACTACCAACCCTTAGGCTACGTCCGCACAGACAGGCGGCTTGCTTAGCGCCTAGAGCCTAGCGGGTCACCTAGCGAGTAGCTTAGTATAACGAACGTTCTAGCATGTTTGCGAACGGCCGCACTGCGCGCTTGACGCCTAGCTAGTCGCTTAGCGTGTAACGAGGTAAACAAACGTGTTGGTTTTTTTGTCACGAGGCATTTTAGAAGAAACAAATGGATGAAATATTAATTACATCAGTTTTTTAAAGAGAACCTCTATGGAATCCGGCTAATGAACTCCATAAAAATGCGGTTGTCCTAAAGAAACTATGGGAAGAGGTAGCAGTCGAAGTAGAAAAAGATGGCTGTGAGATAGTATATTTTAAAGATGAATTTTCTGTAAGTAACAGTTTAAGAGCTATTTTTGAAAGTGACATCCCGTCAACGTGCCGACAAGCAAATGACCAAGGCACAGTGCGGCCACCCTGTATCCTAGCAAGTAGCCAGATTATAAGCGACTAAGCTCTAGGCGATAAGCAAGCCACCTGTCTGTGCGGACGTAGCCTTACTTTGTTCGTGGATGTCGTAAAAGACGACTAAGAGCCTTATAACGACCTGGGCCAACTCCATCTGATGCCGTTTGGTCAACAATAACATTCCCAAGGACGGTTGATCATATAACTATTGCCAATAACTTTCACAATATGTACTATGAAAGAAGAATACATATTGTATCGACTCCAAGCAATTGGGATAAGAGTAGGAAAAAGATTATATACAGAGAGAGAAAAACATATTTCAGGATATTAATTTTGGAGTCTTGTTTAGTTGTTTTGATAGAAAAGCTAAAAGTTAATTTGAATGGTTCAGATGATGATGAAAGGATTGAAAACGATATGTCGCTATCAGCCGTTATTAGAGCGATAATCGGTGGCGTCAGGAATTAGGACATTGCCCATGGGCATGGCAAGATCGTACGAGGTATTTGAGGTGACATCATTTTATCAGCTAGCCGATATTAGTCAGATGGGTTGGCATAGAGTTATATTCTGAGTTTTCTTTCTCTTGCAGTAGTATCCACTTTCATTTCTCAAGTACATGCGACACTGACTGAGATGAAAACGTATGGTGATTCTAAATACGGGGGACTTTTGACGGGAATTTGAAAACGTCATGTGGTGCTCTTGTATTATATTCGATATCTTAGTGTTTTAACGTGTTATATTAGATAATTTTGATGACATTTTATGTAATGTGATGTGCGGAAATACTGGGATGTAGTGAATATCATATAAAAGTGCTTTACAACGTTTTCGTTTTCCATCAAAATTCCCACAAGATACCATTAACAGTGTGGCCATTGCACTGTTAATGGTGACAATTTGACTTAGACAACGACTGACTTGAAAGACTAAAAACGTGAAAATATTTATAACTTGACACTGGCACCAATAGCTCGTATATGTAGCTGATTGCCAATACATAAGAAGAAGAAGAAGATTCTAAATACGTGAAGGTAATAACTTAGTCTGTTCTCTGATAGGAATGAAAGCGTAAGACTATATTAACTAGTCATATTAAATTGTTTCCTAACACAAAAAAGAAACATTAAAAAAGTTACTGAACTCCGTTTTAAAAGAGATTACGAAATATCCCTTAACCTACATTTTTCTAATTTTATAGAGATGCTAGTGATAGTTTTATAACTTCCCGTCTTTGATACGACACTACATTTCGTTCAACTTGGTATTTGAATGCATTCTTTAAATAGTTTGTATGGAATATATTACTGTCGAATTTTAATTTTTGTTAATATATATTATTTAATTAACTTTAGAATTAGTAATATAACTCACTAACTCGTGGATTCAATATAAATAAATATTTTTTAGTCAAAACAAATAAAACTTATCATATCACCCAATATAAAAAAAATATCATCACCATATTCTACTCTTGTTAGATCTTCAAAACTTAATATCCATTCAATGTTACCTACTACAATTTTCCGTGGGGTGACGGAGTAAGAATACAATTCACCACCCCCTATCTTACCTGTGGGTGATCGTAAAAGATAACTAAGGGATATAAAACGCATATAACATCTATGCGAGCCAAGGAAAACTCGAAATAAAACCCTATACCAACACGTCTGACCAGCGTGTCAATTTCCCTTCCATTATGGAGGAGACTCGAGCCCAACAGTGGGTTATATTATATAAGCTGAGATGATGATGATGATGAAGATGATGTTATTACAATGCATTATATTATTTATATAAATCTTTATCGGGAAACCAATAGAATAGCATAAATTAAAAGCTTTTTATTTTTATAACAGCTCGAATAACGGTTTTTTACTGATATGTTTCACATTAATATGTTAACAGTACTGCTGTCAAAGAATTGACAAGAATACAGAAGACAAATAAGTATATTATATAATTATAAATACAATAGAGGCAGTAGATGCCTTTGACCGCAACAAATGAATAATTCACAATAATTTTGCAATAATAATAGCAGTGTCATAACTATAACACAAGAATAATAATAGGTTTACTCAACAAAAATCAATCAATGCAAAGTTTGAAGTTACAAAATCGAAAGTGTGCAATGGATAAAGATAATAAATTGTAAGCTGAAAAACATTTATGAGCACTAAAGCGTAGTGCTCATAAATGCGAATATGTAATTGGTATGCGGGCTGTATTGTGAATATGTACAGTAAAATTGTAATTCATAAAACATAATTCAATAACAGAAAAAAAATATTGTAGGCCGAAAGCAGTAAATAATTCAGTAATAAAATTGTATATTATCCACATAGTAGAAATAGAATGGTCATTGCTTATGGCTTTCCTATGGGAATAGTAGAAATCCATTAAGGGATGAATATGGTATTGTAACCTTATTTACGCCATCTGGGGTCACCTTCATTTGGGTCGTATATGGACTTTCTAAAATAACTAGTAAGTTTAATTGAGAAGATAAAATATCGAGCTCGCATAAGTTGCAGAATTCAAACCTTCGACTTTTTTTTGTTAATTACGAAATGACATGTTTTTGTATGAGTTTTAAGAATACTCTTTTAACCGTAACACGTTAATCAAAGGCATTGATAAAGGCTTTCATTTAGAGATTGCCTTATCTTGCACTGGTATCTTTTAATATCATTTGGTGGTACTTGCGTCACCCGGTGGAAAGGAATGGTGAAATACATTTACACTTCGCTACCACTGGGAAGTTTTCTATCGTATAACTAATAGTAAACATAATAAAAAAATACGCTGGCATTTGGGCAAGTTTTTCTAGGATTTCACTCCAGGAGATGTGACGCAAATATTGACAAAAGCCGATACGGATTTAAAAGAATTCACGTGTTAAGAATAATCAAATTAAATACACATACGTAATGCACGTGACAATAGTTAAATGCACAAGACTTTATATAATAGAACGAAGATTGAAGCGTGTGAGGCTTTGTGATTGAATAAATTGTCGCTTATTAAACGTTCATTGCTTATGACGTTCGTCTCTGTTTGGATTTCTGAAAGCTTCTACGTGACCATCATTAGTAATATTCCCAAGTCCAATGAATTCCTAAATGCAACACTTATAGAAGCTAATGAAATTTAAATAAAATGACCATCGTAATAAGAAAGATCTTATTATGTTGCGGTGATTTTATAAAGTATATACAATTCATTCTCCTACTCTTATCCCAATTACTTGAGGTTGATATAATATATACTCTTGTTTCATATTGTAAAAGTTATTGGCAATAGTTTTATGACCGGTCGCCTGCCAAACGCCAACCCTCCTTGGGAATGTAATTGTTGATTAAACGGCATTAGATGGAGTTGGCCCAGGTCATCATAAGGCTCTTTGTTGCCATCCACGACATCTACGAGCAAAGTAAGGGTTGGTAGTATTCGTACCCGCAACTACACAGCTAAAATTAATAAGTAAATAAGTTATATGCAATTATCGAACAAAAATTACATCTAAACTCAGAACTTGTGGATTGCAAATGAATGCCTCGCTTGAGAACCGCGTTCTCCATACGCGATATTAATGACCGCGACTAGATCACTTATAGACGTGGAAATTCATTTGCTCGATTTCTATGACAGCTCATTAAAAAATCATTTCATTTCGTTCAGGATACATTCTCAACATTGTCGAGAAAAAAGGACCAGTTTGTGGACAAGTTAATCTTATAATTTACAGTAAAACCACTATTCACTACTTTAAAAAAAAAAAAACAATATAAAATAGAAATGACTAGATGCTAGATCTTATAAACATTCCACGCCTTTTTACCGAGACGCCGCGTAAGAGACCGTCCGCTATTCGGTCACGGTTCGTAACGTTATTACGGTTTTGCGGTTGACGCTACCCCATGGTGTAGTAGCGGTAAAGGTTATGGTTTTTTATGATCTACAAAATAACTACAATAAAATAGTAGACACGTATTAAAATGTGGTAGCTCTGAGCGCGGAAGGTACCATGTTCTCATTATGAGTGCACGATATATATCGATATTTCATAAAATATCGATTGATGAATACGATATATCGCTTCCACCCGATATTATCTAATAATCTAGTATCGATATATACCATCGATACATTTCATGCGAAATGTAATATCGTTAAAAATAAAAGAACATACTTTTATTGACAACTTGAGTAAAAATAAAACGTATGAAGTCGGTTAAAAACCCTGAATCATTAAATAACTAGCCTTAGCAATAACGAACATTTCGTTACTACACTATATAGTACATAATATATAACTCAAACCTGCAATGTATATTTGTCTCAACAGCCAAAGAGCGACCTCGTCAACTATTTAATATTATAGATTAGGTAAATACGAAAAATACAATTTTATACGATACGATATCGAAGATATCGATAGAACACTACGATATATTATATTGAAAAGATATCGATATTTTGTTATGCATGAACATCCCTAGTTCTCATACTCTAATTTATTATTTTTGCATTAGATACAATACTTGAGAGACAGCATTGATTATTAGGCTCTAGTTTCTTGGTAGTTGTAACTTCTTTCTTCTTTTTAGCTCAAATACGTCCCTTTGCTGGGTATGGTCCCATTTAAGTGATCAAAATTAGCCAACTGCATCATGTTGGCCAGACATCTAGGCACATAACATTATTTCGAATTTACCTATTTTGGCAGTAATGTTATGGGAAAGGAAAGGTTTGTGACTACCTGTCCACCATTATTTGACAATATACTTCATATATTACTTCTTAAAGCTATTTTTATTTCTATAGTAGGTATACAATACTATTCAGCCAAATATTGCGTGCTGTAAGGTGTTTAATCGCCTGTATAATGTAGCCTAGCCTAGCCTGTATGTTATGTGCGCTCACCTTTAACCCAACTCTGATATTGCAGTACAAGGAAGTATAAAATTGCGTGTTTGATTAGAACCGACGATAGCCTTGCGATTCTGCAATATTTCATTAATAACTATTTCTGATCGTGTCTGTACGACGATGAATTTTAAAGTTACATCAAAAACGGAACTTGTGACGTAAAATAATTTTGTTATAACGTTAGATAAGTATACTTATATTTTAATTACTTAAAATTATACATTTGCATAATAATACCTAGTAGATAAGTGTGTTACGTATCTATGATTATAAATATTCATCAGTTTTTTACATATATAGACATTATATAGACCGTGCCGTGTAGAAATGCGAGTCTACAAATAATTTTGGGATAAACAAATGCATGTGTTACATTTCTTATAAATATTTAGTGAAGTAACGACCGGAAATGTCCAAAGATCCAGGCAGAGTTATAAGCGTTTACAGTGAAACAGTGGAATCTTGATAACTCGAATATCACGAAAATGCAAAAGAAAAAAACGAGAGATGAAACTACAGAAGATTTAATTTTGTCTATATAAAGGTGAGATTTTTAACTAAATAATTTTAATAATTTAGAATATTTAATGGACGTATTTATTCATTCATTGTATGAAGCAACAGTATATTAGAAGCACCAAATATACCTTTTAGATTTTATTGCTGTGAGTTCATGAAATTCAATACATATAAGACGTCATTATATTTTTCGAGATTCTACTTATGAAGCCTGCTTTTTTAAAATTTGACTTATGGAGTATAGATAGGTACTATCAATACCACGGAGGAGTAACATTTTATTCGAATTACAAAACCTAAATAATTCGAGATATCGCGTATTTAGCTGTTCAGTGGAAGGGAATTTTATTATTTTTTCGATTTACTGAAGGTTACGACTTATATGTGGATGAATTTGTATATCTTGGATGTGGATTTAGCCGAGATGGAAGGTACACCACTGATATAGAGCGAAGAGTGAATGCGGGAAATAGAGTGAACGGAGCGTTGGGGCAACTTCTCGGCAGCCACCACTTCAGCCAGAAGGCACGTGTAGCAATACATAACGCAGTGCTTGTCCCAACATTACTGTATGGAAGCGAGAGTTGGGTATGCAGAAAAGAGTATGATAGTAAAATTAATGCGGTCGAAATGCGATCTCTGCGGAAAATCTGTGGAGTTAGGCTGACCGACCGCATTCGTAACGACGACGTAAGAGAGCGAGTAGGTATGAAAGAGAGTATTGGTGTAAAGATGCGAAAGGGAATGCTCCGATGGTTCGGACATGTGGAAAGAATGCCGAACGAACGCCTGGTTAAGAAGATATACAATGCGAAAGTGGAAGGATGTAGGTACCGAGGGAGACCGAGACTAACCTACCTAGACCAGATCGGTCATGTACTGAAGGAAGGTGGAGTCAAGAGTCTCCGAAACCGGCGAGCGTGTATGAAGAGAATTATGAATGTTGAGGAAGCGAGTGAAGTATGCAGAGATAGAGTTCTCTGGCACTCTGTTCTCTCTGCCTACCCTGCAAGGGATATGGCGTGATGATATGTATGTATGTACGACTTAACAATGTTCTAGTTATAGATATCATTGTATTATAATAATGATTAGGATATCCACATCATATTGATATTCTCTGAACTTCCTATAAGATGTCCAGTGGTTAATTTAACACACAGCTAGTTTTAAATATAAATCTAATGCACTGTACATAATTTAATTTGTACGTACGATTCAATAGAAGTTACTGGTGATGAAATAGGTGTAATTAAGAAGCACTACAACGTCGGCTCCAACATTCCCATGCGATTTGCTATGCCGCCATTGCAAGTTAATTGCATTCCACGTTTCGATGAGATTAATTCATTGGTAATCTTCCTTTTTTTTATATAACAAGTTTAATTTGAAAACGATTTAGTATAATGTTAATAAGCATCTTCGTTTCCTACTCGTTTTTCTGCTTAAAGAAATAATAGCTATTTTGAAATTAAGAATATTTTTATAAATTTTCTAATTTAATAAGAATCAACGGAAGTTAAACATAAAACGTAGCCTAAAATTAAGTCTAACTTTTACAATAATGTTAAATTCGTTAACACTAATTTTGTAGGGAAAAATAATAAACTATTTAAAGTTAAGATGTAGCTTAAAGCGACGCTTTAACGTGAGACATTTCTATACAAAAATGTAAAAACTAGTCCCTAAAGCACACATTACCCTAAAACATTATTTCTTCATAGTACATAAATTTCTTATAAACCTCCTCCATCCTCCTAAACTGGAAAATAGGTTATATAGCGGGTCAGAGAAGTTGAAATTTTTATTTCAAGTTGTTTCATATAAGTGATATTATTAGACAAATATTCTTAGCCAGCATTATCAGTCATCACCAGATACCGAAAGGAGATATATTTCCACTCCATACGAAGTAATACAAGCAATGCATATGTTATTTCGTTTGACTATTTTTCAGTTTCAGTTTGAAAGTTTTGTTCGTCCGTTCTGCTGTTTAACTACGAATAATAATAACACTTACGTTATTCGTGGGTGTTGTAAAAGACGAGAAAGAGCTTTACATCGACCTGGGCCAACGTTGTATGATGCCGTTTGGTCAACAATTACATTCCCAAGGAGGGTTGAAGTCAGGCAGACGATCGTTCATAAAACCATTTCTGAAACTTTTACAATATTTACGATGGAAGAAGAGCATATTGTATGAAACCCAAGTAATAGTGGTATGAACAAATCCCACCAACCCATGGCCTGTTTGACATCAAGGTCATATAGGCCGAAGCATCGAGATACATGTGCACGCCGTGCTCATTGCGTTGGCGTGCACATGTTTCTTGAATCTCTACAAGTTATTTAACTCTCTCTCGTCCTTGTCCCTTTGTTCTTCTCCCTGTATCTATAGGGCGGACAACACACGGTACGCAGTTCGTCGCCCGCGGTATTCCTACTGGCTAACCACTTTACCCGCTGCTCTGGCTGTCATCATGATTTTTTATGGTAGGACCATGCTTTTGATAGATTTATGTCTACAGCCACGGGCCGGTCCTTCCGGGGTAGTACCACACTCTCGCAGAAGATCGACGTCTGAGCAATGGCAATCTGCTGTAGTGCTTCGTTCGGTGAGCGAGAGAGCGGGAAGCCCAACTGTGTGGGTTTGAGATATGTATTGGTAGGTAGCAGCCTAGCTATACTCCTGGTATTGCAAAGGGCCATGGGCGACAGTAACACTTACCATCAGGTGTGCTGTTTGCTCATTTGCCACCAAAAGCAATAAAAAAAAACTCTATTATGGTGGTCAGAAAAGAAAAAATCTGTAGAGGTAACACATAATATACTAATGTACTCATTTAGTTAAATGGTAACTAAATTTTCAAATAATAACTATCGCTTAAATAATACAAATGCGTTTCTTAAAAACGTAAATAAATATGTTCGAACTATTTAAGCGTGTAGTAATACAATACTAATACATGTGTTTGGGCATGTATTAGTCAGAATTATAACATAGAATAAGATATAAGATACTTCATACCTGCGTTACAATTACCAAAATCTAGTTAGTAATTAATCACGTCGATTTTAAGAACATTGTGTGACCGTATTCGTGTAGTGTTTCAATGGGTGGGACATTTTTTTTGTAAAATCATGAATGGGGATAAAGGTTGTTTGAAACGTAAAGATGTAATGTGGTGGTCTTATATTATATTCAATATCTTAGTGTTTTTACTGCTGTGTGGTAGCGGCTACGAATACTACCAACCCTTATTTTGCTCGTGGATGACGTAAAAGACGACTAAGAGCCTTATAATGACCTGGGCGAACTCCATCTGATGCCGTTTGGTCTACAATTACATTCCCAGGAAGGGTTACCGTCTGGCAGGCGGCCGGTCATAAAACTGTTGCCAATAACTTTTACAATATGTACTATGAAAGAAGAGTACATATTGTATCGACCCCAAGTAATTGGGATAAGAGTAGGAGAATGATGATGATCTTAGTGTTTTTACGTGTTATTATAAATAACTTTGATGGCATTTTGTGTACTGTGATGCGGAGAAATTGCTAAACGTTTTCGTTTGCTATCAAAATTCTCAAAAGATACCATTAACAGTGTAACTCTATAGTAGGTACTGTTGAAGGCGACGATTTGAATTTCGGACGGACCATGATTAATATGAAGAAATAAAAGTTGTGAAAGCGTGGCTCATATTACTAGCTGATAGTCAATAAAAAAAAAAGAAGAGGAAAAAAGAGGATAAAATTGACAGTATATTCAGTACCCAAAACCAATTATTCATTAACCGCAAATGATTAAATTAATGCGGTCTTACATTGCTTGTTGTTTTATAATAATCGAGTTTGTGGGTTTCCTATTCTGTATTCCTTTTAGATATTTTTTAGGTGTCGACAGTTTGAGTATATTTTAAGTAGCCGTATCCGTTGTCTGCCATGTGAGTGGTGACAGACTATGAATACATTAACACCCTCTTTGTACCCCTGGATGTCGTAAAAGATAGGATATAACTTTTAATATGGAATAAACATCTGATCACGAATGCACATTTGATGTCGAACTGTCCTGAGAATGTTTCGTTTACAGGCGGAACACATGTCGAATCAACATTCGATGATTTGTGGCTAATTGCAAATTAAATTTCTGGAGCCTATGCGTTGAACATAAGGATAAGATGATTTTCTTATACCTAAGAGCTTCTGCCCGCTCTTCACCCGCATAAAAAGTAAATTTCTCAGAGTTGCACTATCGGGTTGAGAGCCCTCAGCGCTCACCCACAGTCCGGGTAAAGTTGTCATAGCCATCTGGAGTTAACAACTAAGTCACCCATAAAAAAAAGTTGCACTATTATCTCAAAGCAACATGATACATACATACATATCATTACGCCATATCCCTTGTAGGGTAGGCAGAGAGAACAGAGTGCCAGAGAACTCTATCTCTGCATACTTCACCCGCTTCCTCAACATTCATAATTCTCTTCATACACGCTCGCCGGTTTCGGAGACTCTTGACTCCACCTTCCTTCAGTACATGACCGATCTGGTCCAGGTAGGTTAGCCTCGGTCTCCCCCGGTACCTACATCCTTCCTCTTTCGCATTGTATATCTTCTTAACCGGACGTTCGTTCGGCATTCTTTCCACATGTCCGAACCATCGGAGCATTCCCTTTCGCATCTTTAAACCAATACTCTCTTTCATACCTACTCGCTCGCTTACGTCGTCGTTACGAATGCGGTCGGTCAGCCTAACTCCACAGATTTTCCACAGCAACATGATACCGGGTAAAAACACATAATTCAGAAAAATCCACTTCCATTGAGGAAACAAAGATGTCTCAATTTTTTGTAAAGATTTAATAGTTTTAATCAAATCACATTACGTTTTAATATATACATATTAACCATAACGAATAATTAACATTGATCGTATAACGTACGGCCAACCCTAGCATGCATATCCGCGTTGTCTATAACAGGAAGTTAGTGCTGTTCTACAGCCGATATTAATCATAGTGCCTGTCAAATTTATTTTAAAGTGAAGTGCTAATAGAACCTATTTAGACGTAACTGTCATTTTTGATGACAGTTGACTAATGAAAAAGAGAATAATCAATTAAATCAAGAGCAGTGATGTACCTTATATGTTAGTTATATTGTCTTCACACTTTGTATGTTATATTCTTTGTATTGTATTCTTTATTGATAACAATAACTTTGTTATTCAGGTTTTTACTTAGTTACTAACTATAGTGGTACGACCACGCTGTGGACAGTTCTCTGTCTACAGCCGCGGGCCGGTCCGTCCGGGGTAGTACCACACTCTCGCAGAAGATCGACATCTGAGTAATGGCATTGTGCTATTGCGCTTCGTTCGGTGAGCGAGAGAGCCGGAAGCCCAACTGGGTGGTTTTGGGGATTTTATTGGTAGGCAGCGGCCTAAGCTATACCCTTGGTATTGCAAAGGTCCATGGGCGGCAGTGACACTTACCATCAGGTGTGCTGCTTGCTCGTTTGCCACCATAAGCAATAAAAAAAATCTAACTCGCACTGGTCTTCTTTTATAATAATTTAATTTCAACTACATAGTTTATAATATTTTCATGAATAAAGAATTTAGCATACTATACTTACCTGCAAGTCCTAACATGATAAAGGAATGTAAGAAAACAATATGACTGTAAGAAAAAAACGACGGGGCGATCCGCCCTATTATTGTGGACGAAGCGCGTGCCTAGTATTGGGGCGTATATGGACTGAATAAATAGAAGTTTATAGAGAACTTTAATACATGAGCGTATAATCCTCCAATACGTAATAGCCAAGTAGTTTTTGTTCCGCAACGATAAATTTTCTGATGATTGATTTATCACTATCACAGCGTAATTAAACTACAATAATAGTAACTAAAACTCTCTAACAGCGTTGACAAAAAAATATAGTATGATTTAAAAATCGAACGCTAGCCGCGCAACCAATCAAGGATGACGGTTGCAGCTGCGTTCAGGAATCCGTTGAGAAATCGACGCCGCAGTCTGAATAATTTATACAATGTCATTGCGTCTACCAATCGGTTATTATAGGTTCAATAATGGTTATATATTAATATGATACTTATCAATACATAATATGTATAATATTCATTAAAGTATTAATGTATACTATAAAAACTATCTTTAAAGCTCTTCAGTATTATAATTCTAGTATATATTTAGATTAAAATTTAATTCTAACGATTACACATATATAATGGTTTGTCTTCATATGTTAATAATAATATGAGAGATAATGAAAGTATTAATAATAAAAACATATTTAATACTGATCTCACTAACATTTCTTACATAAAATGCTCATAGTCTTGCCCAGTAAAGTTTACTGCTAATTATAGTAATACTTTATTTTTTTATTTTAAATAATAAATTAAGAGAAAGACCTATCATTATTTTTAAATATTCTTATTCTTTTGTCTTAGTTTCAAATATAGGAACATGCGTTTATCGAAAAAAAGCTTTAAATTAAGCAATCAAAAACGCCTAAATAGTATTTCATACAAAACTTGCAAACAAAGATACGGTTTCAAAGGATGTAGAACCGGTTTTTTACTTTGGAACGACAGCTGATTCGTGATACCGCTTGGCATGCATGGAATGTCGACGGGTATTGCTAGTCGCTTTTAAGATCACAAATGCGTTTTAAGATAACGCTTTTTTTTAAATCGATATTATATTTATTAGTCGAATCGATAGGTCACACGTTCTTTTTAGATTATTACGTTGTAACATTGGTATTTTATGTTGGTACAGCTAATTGCCTACTGGAAGCTGTAAAATAACCTTAATACACGGTATGTTATAGAGATTAAACAACGCGTTCAAAGTTATGTTTTATGATCTGATGTGAAAAATAATGTGTTGTACATTACATTATCTCATAAATAATAAGTCAAACTCGACATATTCCAGCTTTTATAATTGATGTAGGCAGATAATTATTAATAATTCCATAGATTAAAAAAAGTAGAACGTTGTAATACGTATTTTGTTCATAGACGCTCGTTTTTTTTTTCTACATACGTTGTTATAAAAACTAAACATAACAATAATAATTCATCAACTTGCCTATTTTTGGCCGCCGATTCGACATTTATGATCACAAACATATCACAACACACGTACACTTACACCCACGAGGATCTACATAGTATTCTATTTTCAAATTTGTATTTCGAATTATGATTTCGAGACAAAAGACAAGCGTTCCTATTCATACCTCGCGTTCGACTCATAAAAGTAAATGGCAGTAGTACTTTAGTGATGTGAATCACTTGAGTCTATTAATATGTGTGGCGAGTGACCGCATGTCAAGAGCAAGGCTTGACTGTTTGTGTACTAGTGATTGGACGCCAGTTGCTAATGGTCTGTTATGTAAATTTTCGAGTTTGGAATGTGTTATAAATTTATTTAAAAGTTAAACAAGCTTATTTATTATTCTAATTTTAACGCCCATGTTCACGTGTCTAATATAATATTTAAAAATTGTAACTATAATTTACTAATTATTTACCTGGATATGCATTTTGTGGGAACAATAACTATATTTCATCAAATTATCTACAAAAAGCTAGGCTTGTACTTGAAGTTACTAACCAGAATCGTAGATATGGAGGGACGCAAAATAGACGTACGAAAAAAGGTCGCAGTAACATAAACTGCCATCGGGCGCATAAAAGACTAGTTACGGTACTACCACCTATACTAATCACAAAATAAAAGGCCCGTTTTGACAGTTCACACCCAAGAAGTTCTCTATTTTTTACCGATCGAAATGTTCTAAGGTAATTACATTTTTCATTGATGGGTACCGCCCACTCGGCTAAGTGCCGTGCATAACGATTTTTTCATATTCTCCACAGACTATTAATAATCGGTTAAAGAAAAAATAAATCGATCAAAATATTTTCTTTTAAGGTGGACTCGCAGTTGTCCGATTATTAATTTTAATACTAGTGTTTAGAATAACTGAATTTCACCAGCTGTGTATTGATCTTTACTGAAAGTTATGAGTTTGGAGCTAACAAAGTCACAAATTGGGACAATGTCATATTTGTCGAAGAGATTTGGCTGAACTCGAATCATACCGTGCCACAGTCGTGGACGGACGATACCAAGGCATCTTTGCTCAAAAGTGCCAATGGGAAAAGGTGGACGCTTAATAATCTGCCACGCTGAATCAGCTGGGGAAGTTTTTTTTAATGATGCCTTGCTTGCAATGGAGTCTAAAAGTTCAAAAAAATATCACGAAGAAAAAGATGCAAATAAATTCACAGAGTGGTTCAGCATGGACACAAAATGATAAGAGCGCCACCATACCATTGTCAGTACAATATTTTGATCTGGACTCAAATGAAAGGATACGCAGCACGCCACAATACAAAGCCGCCATTCTCCACTAAGAAAATTATGACATTGTTGAATGAAGCTTGTGCCAAAATTACTAAAGAAGACTGGACAAAAGTGGTGGATAACTCGAAAAATAATTAAGGAAGACTATGATAGAGACATCAATATTGACAATATACTTGAAAATGAAATAATTATAGATGCGGGTGACGATAACTCAACCGACAATTTTGGCTCATCATTTGAAGAAAATGAAGAAATTGAAGATTCACTTTTTCTCGATTTTTTATTTTGTGATTGAGTGAATGTTATTGTAACACAAATATATAATTATAGAAAATTGACCTTTCATAACATTGTGTCATTTCAAAATACCCATAATATCAAAATTTTAACTTAAATTTTCAAATCAGAACTTTAATCCAATGCACTTTACAATACATATTCAAATCGATTAAATACTCACGCAAACTTGAATCGATATATCGTGAGTATCGAGTACCGAGTCGTATGGTTATATCACTATATCCATCAATAAGACAAATGTCAAAACGGGCCTTTTATTTTGTGACAACTATAGCTATACATATAAAAAGCAAAACTAAGCGATAGTATAAAACTTCATTATCATCTCAGCTCATGTATCGTTGTAGTTGTAGAACGGAGACAAATCTTTCATATTATCTTAGTTTTCAACACCCATGAGCAAGAGAAGGGGTAGCGAATTGTATTTTTACTCCATCACCACATGGATATTAATTAATATTTTAAAATAGCTGTTTATATTATCTGCCAACATTAAATATCTGCATCAAATAGAATCTTACATATCAATTATGCTAATTTACTCAATCCAAAAAAGAATTACCTAGACTAAGATATTACTGATATTTTCGACCGTACTAGATAATTATATATTATCTAGTACGGTCGAAAATATCAGTAATATCTTAAGTATGATATCATAAAAAGTCACGTAGAAGGTAAAAATACTATAATACTAGATATTTATATGTCCATATATACAACAACATTATACAATAGATATTACGAACGTTAATTGATACAAACATTTGTTGAGTATTCATGAATTGGTAATGTATCTTAAAAATATCGACCTTACTGAGTGTGCGTCTATTTTTTTTTCTTTATTTAAAGAGCTTATTCATAATTGTGAATATGACATTGTGTGGGTGTAATTATAGTATGTGTTATCTTAAGACGGGCTTAAAATGCTTGGCGTCCATATAAATTTCTAGGGATTTTACTATATTATTGGTTACCGTATAGTTAATTATAAAAAATTGGTTGCCTGTAAAGTCGGTATACGGGCGAAAGTTTTACGTGACAACGACTTTGAGTGGTAAAATAATTTTAATGTGAATATTCATTCGTATAGTAGGAAGAAGGATGAAATAATAGTAACAATTTAAAACATTTATTTATACAAAGAATTATATTTAAAACATTAATTTATACAAAGAATCTCGCACTGAATTTCATATTAACAAAATTTTATTTTTACCTTTACACATACATACGTATTTATATACAAATATACATACAATAACTTGCAATACATTAACAACATAACTTTTTATGTCTGTCTCTCTCGCTCTTAGGCGGGCTAACCATGGAGGAGAAAGTGCGTGCCGCGGTTGTCCGCACATGTAGCTGTGATGCTGCGGAGGTTCAGGTGGGACAAATCCTGCGTGGACCCCGTGGCATGGGCATGGTGAAAGTGCGTTGCCCCGTCACCGCTGCAAAAATGCTCGCTGATGCGGGCAGGCTCCTGGTCGGCTGGAGCTCGGCTGGCGTCCAGGTGCTGGAAAACCTACCGTTGAGATGTTTCCGGTGCCTGGAGCTCGGGCATACGGCCCCA
Organism: Lymantria monacha; assembly: GCA_905163515.2. Classification (NCBI taxonomy): domain Eukaryota; kingdom Metazoa; phylum Arthropoda; class Insecta; order Lepidoptera; family Erebidae; genus Lymantria; species Lymantria monacha. The sequence continues at coordinate 32,006,847 of LR991082.1, read as the reverse complement.
CTGTGCCCGTCTACTGTCGACCGCTCTGCACTTTGCTACAGGTGCGGCGGCAGTGGACATAAATCAGCCGCGTGTGTGGCCACGCCGCGTTGTGCGGTGTGCGCCGCCGCTGGTCGCTCTGCAGAGCATACGATGGGGGGAAGGCTCTGCCGAGCCCCCTCGTCGAAAGGTAAGGTGGACCCTGGACCTCGAGCCACTGTATTGGCGAATAGCCGTAGAGGCCAGGAGGAAGCCGAAATGTCAACCTAAATGGGAGACAGAGTACGCTTCCTCCAGGCGAACATAAATCACTGCGCCGGGGCTCAGGACCTGCTACTGCAGTCCATGGCGGAGTGGGACATAGACTTGGTGGTGGCCTGCGAGCCCTATTTTGTTCCTCACTCACCCAATTGGGTGGGGGACAATAACGAAGAAGTGGCTGTTCTGTCCAGAGGATGTTCCGGCCCTCCCCTCTCTGCACTGGAGAGGGGCAATGGTTACGTTGTGGTAGGGTGGCGAGACTTCGCTATCATCGGTATCTATTTCTCCCCCAACCGCGGTCTGGCTGAGTTCGAATTATTCTTGGACTCCGTCAGTGCCGCGGTCCGCCGTCAGTCGCCGAGGAAAATTGTGGTCCTCGGTGACTTTAACGCGAAGTCTCGCACATGGGGGAACCCTGCCACAAACGCTAGGGGCGCGGCCGTCGAGCAGTGGTCCCTGCTCTCCGGTCTGTCCCTCCTTAATAGAGGGACGGTCCACACTTGCGTGCGACATCGGGGTGGGTCTGTGGTGGACCTAACGTTCGCCAGCCCTGCTATCGCTCGCGAAGTGAATGACTGGAGAGTGGAAGAAGGGGTGGAGACCCTCTCGGATCACCGCTATGTGCGGTTCGAGATCTCCGCCCTTCGGGGACCACCAGAGCCCCGGCGCGGAAGAAGGGGTAGACTCCCAAAATGGGCCATTGGTCAACTCGACCTGGAAATGGCTCGGGAGTCTGCTATAGCACAGCGTTGGGGCAGGACGGGACAGTTATCCACAGATATGGAGGGGCTTGCAGGCCAAATGAGAAGTGCCCTTGAGGCAATCTGCGATGCGGCGATGCTGAGGGCTCGGCGGAGGCCGCTGCGCCGTCAGGTGTACTGGTGGTCACCTGAAATTGCGAATCTTCGGGTGGCTTCTAACCGGGCGCGGCGTGCCTACGCTCGATGCCGTCAGAGAGTCGACCGGGACGACGTCCTTGAGGGTCAGCTGCGAGAAGAATACAAGACTAGGAAGAAGTCTTTGCAGCTGGCCATCAGCCAGGCGAAGGAGAGGGCCCGTGAGGAACTACTTGCAGGCCTCGACCGGGACCCGTGGGGGCGCCCATATCGGCGGGCGCGGAACAAACTGCGTGCCTGTGGCGCTCCCATCATCGAATCGATGGACTCGGGTTTCCTGTCGGGGATAATGGGGGAGCTGTTCCCGCGTTCTATGGGACATGTTCCCCCTCGAATGGTTCCTCGGTCAGTGATGGAGTTGGAGACCACAATTCCACCCATCACCGACCGAGAAATGGAAGTGGCCCTCTCGCGACTTCACGGGAAAAGGAAAGCGCCTGGCCCGGATGGCGTCCCGGGGCTTGTGCTCGGTATCGCCGCAGAATACCTCAAGGGTGAACTCCGGGAACTGCTCAACATGTGTTTGAGGTCCGGGCAGTTCCCGAAGCAATGGAAGGTTGGCAGATTGTGCCTACTGCGGAAGGAGGGTCGCCCAGTTGACTCCCCTTCTGCGTACAGACCACTGGTGCTGCTGGACGAGACGGCCAAATTGTTCGAGAAGGTGCTTGTGGACCGTCTCGTACAGCACCTCGAGGAAGTCGGGCCGGGACTGTCAGGATGTCAATACGGATTCAGGAGCGGCCGGTCAACAATCGGTGCATTGGCCGCCCTGAAGTTTCTAGCCACCGAAGCGGTGGCCCAAAAGGAGGTTCTTCTGGCAGTCTCGCTCGACATCAAGAACGCCTTCAACAGTATTCCACACGAAACGTTGAAGGAGGCCCTTCGGTACCATGAAGTGCCTCCATATCTCCGAAGGCTGTTGGAGGCGTACCTCGAGGAAAGGCACGTGCTCTGGGAGGGGGGTGACGGGCGCATACATCGCCATCGGGTGGAGTGCGGCGTTCCACAGGGCTCGGTCCTCGGTCCGGCTCTATGGAACGTCGGATTCGACTGGCTCCTACGGGGTCGGCTTCTCCCCGGGATGGGGGTCATCTGCTATGCGGATGATACCCTCGTCACGGCGAGGAGGCCCGACTTCCGGGGGGCTGCCCGATTGGCAGAGGAGGGAGTTGCGCTCGTCGTGGGCCGGATCGGCATGCTGGGCCTGAGGGTCTCGGCGGAGAAAACCGAGGCCCTCCTATTTCATGGCCCGGGTCGAGGCCCCCCTCGAGGAGCACACATCGGTGTGTCTGGGGTTGCCGTGCCAGTGCGGGCTCAGATGAGATATCTGGGCCTGCACCTTGACTCTAGATGGAATTTCGGGCCACATTTTGCCCAGCTCGTCCCAAGGCTCGTCAAGACGGCCGCGGCGTTGGGTAGGCTTCTGCCAAACACTGGCGGTCCCGGGTCGTCCTGCCGGCGTTTATACGCCGGAGTTGTGCGCTCCATGGCGCTGTACGGAGCCCCTATTTGGGCGGAGTCCCTCACCGCCCGCAACAGAGCCCTTTTGCGAAGACCGCAGAGGGTCATGGCGGTGAGGGCTATTAGGGGCTACCGTACGGTTTCATGGACCGCGGCGACGTTGTTGGCGGGCGACCCACCTTGGTCGTTAGTGGCTGAGGCTCTGGCGGAGGCTTACCGAATCCGCGTTGCGGCGCGGGCCGACGGCGAGCGAGTCTCCATAAGGGGACCGGGCAGAGCATTAGAAGTGGCCCGAAGGGGAGTCATCCAGCGGTGGAGAGAAGAACTGGAGTCCCCCGTAGCAGGGCGGGGGACTGTAGAGGCGGTCGCGCCGCATTTCCATCGCTGGATCAACAGAAGGCACGGCAGCCTAAGTTTCAGGGTGGCGCAGGTGCTTACCGGACACGGGGTCTTCGGTAAGTACCTGCACAGAATTGGGAGAGAAGAGGCCCCAGGGTGCCATGAGTGTGGCGCGCCAGTGGACGATGCGCGCCACACACTGGAGGTATGCCCCGCCTGGGGGCCTCAACGCCACGTCCTGTCGGCGGTCATTGGAGGGGACCTGTCGCTGTCGACCATCATCTCGAAGATGCTCGATAGCGACGGGTGCTGGTCGTCGATGGCCTCCTTTTGCGAGGAGGTCATCTCTACAAAAGAGGCGGCGGAGCGGGGACGCGAGGCAATTGCGTCTGCAAATTCGCTCCGCCGCCGGCGGCCAGGGCGGAGGAGGCGTCGATATGCGCACCTCCTCCCACCGCCTTGAATGACGACAGGGCGTGGGCCAAAGGCCAAGCGTTGGGGTGCCGGGGATCGAATGTCAGTAGACGATCTCTCTGGCACCCCGTAAAAGCGCGGAAGGGGCCGCTGTGGTTTTAGTGGGTATTCCGGTCAGGCAGCTGGCCGGCGAGTCCCACACTCCCCCTCGCCTGTTACCGGCGGGGGATAGCGCGGAAATGCGTTTCCACAGCGTGAAAAAAAAAAAAAAAAAAAAAAAAAAAAAAAAAAGGCGGGCTAACCATGCCCGAGTGGAAGGGACGCGTGCCTCTCACTCGCTCTCATTGTGAGCGCATAACGTGAGCGGAGCGTAACGCAGTTTCTTGAAGTGTCACCCGGCAAACCAATTTATAAGACGTTGTCACGTCAAAATAATATCTATTATTTATATTGTGCAGAAAGAGAATTGTGAATTAAAATTTACTTTAAAAGTTAAAAACGTATAAACTTATGAATACTCACATTTATGTAAGAATTTTAACAATAGATCGTGCGTAAAATGACGTAATATGTATGATATCTATTAAAGAACGAATTTTAGTTCTTTTTGGAACTTTAAATGAAGATAATTTTTAATGGTTTGTACAATATTTTTTCATTAGAACCTTTTTCTATATTTAACGACAAATACAAAATAATAATAATTAGAGTTGTGAATGTTTAGACGACTCGTCTGTAACGTTTAAATTAAATTTTCATTTCCAAATCATCCTCTAAATAATACAACATAAACAATAGATAAATGGATATTGTATTTAAAATTGGAGAATCCATTGACAAATAATAGAGAAAAAGCTGACAAAAAATTATATAACACATAGCGCCTAGTTCCGCCTTAATTAGTTTTCACTTAACCATCCTCTCGTCATCTTGTTTATCCGCGTGGTGACAGAATAAGAATACAATTCAACACCCCCTATCTTACCCTTGGGTGATC